>JARBWK010000015.1:12034919-12514919 GCA_030556195.1 Anolis apletophallus
AGGCGCAAGCAGCTCCTGGCTTCGTTGCCGGACCCTTCCTTCTTCCCTCGAGCTGTTGCTTCAACGGCAGTCTGTGCTGCGGCCGGCCTTCTCATCATTGCCGCTTTCTCTGCCTCGCTGTATTCCGAGCCCACGCTCTCCAGGAGGAGGAACAAAAGCAAGAGCCGGAGGGACTGAGGCCAATTTCAGATAGAAAGTGGGACTCTACTGCTGTTGCCGGATGGCCATCTGTCGGGAGGGCTTGGATTGTGTCCTGCTGGCAGAATGGGGTTGGAGTAGATAGCCTCTGGGGGTGTCCTTTCGACCTTTAAGAGAAGACGAACAATACCAAGAGCAGTGATTTATTCGTGCGTGGAAGAATTTGCGAAATGGCGAAAAGGGACCTTTTCAATACGGATTTGGGATCAACCTCTTCTTGGGCATTGTTTGAGCTTGAAGCTGGACTTTGAAGGATGGACTTGAGTTTGACCACTGGAGTGCCTTCTTTGCAATGGCAAGGGCTGCAAATACGCAATCTAAGCACTGAATTTTGTCACCGTAAAGGTTGAGTCTCCCTTATCCAAAATCCTTGGGGCCAGAAGTGTTTTGGATTGCACTATGTAACGCTATGATTTTTGTTCCTGCGTTATAAATGCCATTTCCTAATTGGTTCTATCACAAAAAACATGGGGAAATGTGTATTAAACTGCACAAACTTTGTCATTTCGGGGGGCATCATCCTGCTATAGCACATTTGGCTCTAGTCTTCCAATGAATATCTCTTATCTCACCCCGGGTCCCAACACATTCAACATAGTTTTGGGCACAAAAAGGAAGATTATGGAGTATAACAACTACTTTGAAAGTAAGGGCCTCACAATCCAACAGGAAAGAACACTTCCAAACCAGGAATAGATTTATTTTTTGAATTTTGTTACATGTTGTTATTTGCATATACATAATGAGATATTTTGGTGATTGGACTCAGGTCACACACAAAATTTGAATTAAGCTTGACGAAAACAGGATAGAAATAAATAAATAAAATTATTATTATTATTATTGAGTATCTCAGATTTTGGAATTTTAGATGGGAACAGACCAGGCATGGGCAAACTTTGGCCCTAACAGCCAGTAGGCTGTTAGGAATTGTGGGAGTTGAAGTCCAAAACACCCAGAGGGCCAAAGTTTGCCCATGCCTGGGATAGACCCAGGGCCGGTCTAAGGTAATTGAAAATGGTAAGCGAACATTATTTTGGTGCCCTTTCGCTCTCCGGCCTTGTGGAGGGTGCACATGCGCATTCGGTGCGCATGCGCGGGACCAGCTAGTTCTGTGCATGCGAGTCATGTGCGCATGCGCGGGGCCAGCTAGTTCTGTGCATGCGAGTCATGTGCGCATGCGCGGGGCCGGCGAGTTCTGTGCATGCGGCTCATGTGCGCATGCGCGGGGCCAGCTAGTTCTGTGCATGCGCATCGGGTGCGCATGTGCGGGGCCAGCTAGTTCCGCGCATGCGCCATTGCTGCCTCCCGCCTCCGGCTGCAAAAAGTTCCTCCTTTTCTGCCTTGCTTAGGGTAATTGGCGTCTCCGTCCAGCTGGAGTCCCGCCACAGCAATGGCACATGCGCGGAACTTCCAAGCATGCACCATTGGAGTGGCGCGAGGGCTACTCCAGCTGGATGGAGACGCCAATCGCCCTAAGCGAGGCCGAAAATGAGGAACTTTTTGCAGCCAGGGCAGAGCCTCCAGTCTGTGCATGCAAGTCATGTGCGCATGCGCGGGGCCAGCTAGTTCTGTGCATGCGAGTCGTGTGCGCATGCGCGGGGCCAGCTAGTTCTGTGCATGCGCATCGGGTGCGCATGTGCGGGGCCAGCTAGTTCCGCGCATGCGCCATTGCTGCCTTCCGCCTCCGGCTGCAAGAAGTTCCTCCTTTCCGGCCTCGCTTAGGGTAATTGGCGCCTCCGTCCAGCTGGAGTCCCGCCGCAGCAATGGCACATGCGCGGAACTTCCAAGCATGCACCATTGGAGCGGCGCGAGGGCGACTCCAGCTGGACGGAGACGCCAATCACCCTAAGCAAGGCCGAAAAAGGAGAACTTTGCAGCCGGGCGGAGCCTTTCCGGCTGCAAGAAGTTCCTCCTTTCCGGCCTCCTTTTGGGCGATTGGCGTCTCCGTCTAGCTGGAGTTCCGCAGCAGCTATGGCGCATGCGCGGAACTTCCAAGCATGCGCCATTGGAGCGGCACGAGGGCGACTCCAGCTGGACGGAGACGCCAATCGCCCTAAGCGAGGCCGAAAATGAGGAACTTTTTGCAATGAGGAACCTGGCAGCCGGATCTGTCCCTAACCACGTGACGCCCTAAGCGGGCACTTACTTTGCTTACCATTAAATCCTCCCCGGATCAGTGATCTTGATTATCAAATCTGTTTTGCACTGTAGAAGCATCTATTGCAGGCCTGGGCAAACTTCGGCCCTTCAGGTGTTTTGGACTCCAACTCCCACAATTCCTAACAGCCGGTAGGCTGTTAGGGATTGTGGGAGTTGGAGTCCAAAACACCTGGAGGGCTGAAGTTTGCCCAGGTCTGATCTATTGCCTTCCCCGTATGGTTCATATCCACAATAATTTTATTTTTATAGTGTTGTGCCTTAAACAACATTTGTGCCCTTTTAAACCTTCAGGGAGCAAAGGTGTCACTCTCAGCCTTCTCTCAGCCATCATAATCATCAAATGGGAACATTTTGGATATGGTTTCTCAACCTGTCGAGGGATACAGAGCCTGGTGTTAGAAATCATCATAATCATACACTTAAGTATCAGTAAAACAATGGATTTTCATGTAACCAAACACTCATTTCTATTTTTTTTCACATTTTGAAATATGGGTTTCTCAACCTGTCGCTAACACTCCCTTTATCTAGATTGCTGCCATCTCCACATAATTACAAAATGAGCCCTATACCTATTTTTTAATATAAATAATCTCTGCTGAGGTGTATTGCATAAGCACTTTTGAATGAATGAACAAATAAAAAAGGTATATTGCGGAATATTTGCATTGATTATTCTTGTGTTTTTTTTTATTATTATGTCACTTTTCTCTCTTCAAAGAGGTTGATTGTCAATATCAATTGGAAGCTGCTTATTGGCACTCTTATTTTTGTGTGAGATGCTGGAACGTTTAAACTGCCTGCAGGCCTAGTGTACCTTCCATTACTTTTGAGCTCGATTAGGCTTATTATTCGCCTTGCAAAACCACAGTCCAGATCTGTTTCTTGTATTGCACAGCGTCCCCCCTTCTTGCAGGGGTGTCTTCTCTTTACGGTGCACACGCTTGAGCAAACCCTCGCCCCTTCAAGGCCAGGCGAGATCAGCCAGGCATTTTGGTTCAGCAGTCAGGCAGGGCCATTTTGTCCTCAACCCATGCGTCCTGAATGACTCTCTGGCCAAAATCAAGGCATTCCACCTGTGGGTTCTGTTTCTGATTCAGGTGAACTACAACTCCCAAAATCAAGGTCCATTCCCACCTACCCTGCAGTATGTTCAGTTGGTCCCAGTCCATTGGGGGTGTCTCTGTTTCTCTGGATTCAGGTGAACTACAACTCCCAAAATCAAGGTCCATTCCCACCTACCCCTGCAGTATGTTCAGTTGGTCCCAGTCCATTGGGGGGGTGTCTCTGTTTCTCTGGATTCAGGTGAACTACAACTCCCAAAATCAAGGTCCATTCCCACCTACCCCTGCAGTATGTTCAGTTGGTCCCAGTCCATTTGGGGGGGTGTCTCTGTTTCTCTGGATTCAGGTGAACTACAACTCCCAAAATCAAGGTCCATTCCCACCTACCCCTGCAGTATGTTCAGTTGGTCCCAGTCCTTTGGGGGGGGGGGGTGTCTGTTTCTCTGGATTCAGGTGAACTACAACTCCCAAAATCAAGGTCCATTCCCACCTACCCCTGCAGTATGTTCAGTTGGTCCCAGTCCATTGGGGGGGTCTCTGTTTCTCTGGATTCAGGTGAACTACAACTCCCAAAATCAAGGTCCATTCCCACCTACCCCTGCAGTATGTTCAGTTGGTCCCAGTCCATGGGGGGGGTGTCTCTGTTTCTCTGGATTCAGGTGAACTACAACTCCCAAAATCAAGGTCCATTCCCACCTACCCCTGCAGTATGTTCAGTTGGTCCCAGTCCATTTGGGGGGGGTGTCTCTGTTTCTCTGGATTCAGGTGAACTACAACTCCCAAAATCAAGGTCCATTCCCACCTACCCCTGCAGTATGTTCAGTTGGTCCCAGTCCATTTGGGGGTGTCTCTGTTTCTCTGGATTCAGGTGAACTACAACTCCCAAAATCAAGGTCCATTCCCACCTACCCCTGCAGTATGTTCAGTTTGTACCAGTCCATTTGGGGGTGTCTCTGTTTCTCTGATTCAGGTGAACTACAACTCCCTAAATCAAGGTCCATTCCCACCTACCCCTGCAGTATGTTCAGTTGGTCCCAGTCCATTTGGGGGGGTGTCTCTGTTTCTCTGGATTCAGGTGAACTACAACTTCCAAAATAAAGGTCCATTCACCACCCCTACCCCCAGTCCAGTATGTTCAGAACTACAACTTGGTCCCAGTCCATGTTCAGTTGGTCCCAGGGTGTCTCTGTTTCTCTGATTCAGGTGAACTACAACTCCCAAAATCAAGGTCCATTCCCACCTACTGTTCCCTGCAGTATGTTCAGTTGGTCCCAGTCCATTGGAGGTTCAGGGAAAGGTGGAGTCCCAGTCTCGGGGGGGCTTTGTAGGTGTTTCTCTGGGATTCAGGTGGGGGTGGTCCCAGTCTGTTTCTCTGGATTCAGGTGAACTACAACTCCCAAAATCAAGGTCCATTCCCACCTACCCCTGCAGTATGTTCAGTGGGTCCCAGTCCATTTGGGGGGGTGTCTGTTTCTCTGATTCAGGTGAACTACAACTCCCAAAATCAAGGTCCATTCCCACCTACCCCTGCAGTATGTTCAGTTGGTCCCAGTCCATTTGGGGGTGTCTCTGTTTCTCTGGATTCAGGTGAACTACAACTCCCAAAATCAAGGTCCATTCCCACCTACCCCTGCAGTATGTTCAGTTGGTCCCAGTCCATTTGGGGGGTGTCTCTGTTTCTCTGATTCAGGTGAACTACAACTCCCAAAATCAAGGTCCATTCCCACCTACCCCTGCAGTATGTTCAGTTGGTCCCAGTCCATGGGGTGGGGGTGTCTCTGTTTCTCTGGATTCAGGTGAACTACAACTCCCAAAATCAAGGTGCATTCCCACCTACCCCTGCAGTATGTTCAGTTGGTCCCAGTCCATTATTGGTGGGGTGGGGGTGGGGAGTGTCTCTGTTTCTCTGGATTCAGGTGAACTGCAACTCCCAAAATCAAGGTCCATTCCCACATACCCCTGCAGTATGTTCAGTTGGTCCTGGGACTTCTCTGTGCCAAGTTTGGCCCTGGTCCACTTTCAGTGGGAGTCACAGTTTCTCTAGATCAGCATTTCTCAACCTTGGGGGTCTGGACCCCTGGGGGGGTTGCTAAGGGATGTCAGAGGGGTCACCAAAGACCAACAGAAAACAGTTGGTCATAGGGGTTCTGTGTGGGAAGTTTGCCCCAATTCTGTCATGGGCGGGGTTCTGAACGCTCTTTGATTGTAGGTGAACTATAAATCCCTGTAACTACAACTCCCAAATGTCAAGGTCCATTTCCTCCAAACTCCATCTGTGTTCACATTTGGGTATATTGAATATTCGTGCCAAGTTTGGTCCAGATCCATCATTGTTTGAGTCCACAGTGCTCCTTGGATGTAGATTAACTACAACTCCCAAACTCAAGGTCAATGCCCACCAAACCTTCCTAGTGATTTCTGTTGGTGATGGGACTCCTGTGTGCCATGTTTGGTTCAATTCCGTCATTGGTGTTCAGAATGCTCTTTGATTGTAGGTTTACTATAAATTTACTATAAGGCGACTCATTATGTAACACAATTTTTGTTCCTGGGTGTGGTGAAGTGGTAATGTTTATTACTGGTTAAATGTAATTATAGATATATGTTAAATGTTAAAGGCAACATAGGCCAGTGTTTCCCAACCAGTGTGCCGTGGCACACTAGTGTGCCGTGAGCGATCATCAGGTGTGCCGTGGGAAATTGGAGATAGAAGAGAGAGAGCCCTCCTGTCCTACCAGGGAGCCCTAGCCAGGGCTCGATCCCTTGCCTGAGTCCCGCAAACACAGCCTCCTCTTGGGAAGCCTTGTGTCGCCGGACTCACCACTTGCCCTCTTGGGCTTCCTCCTCTCCCCCGCTCCTTACTTGGCCTCGGAAGGGTTTGAACCGAAAGGCGGGGACTGCGTCAGGTGGAAAGAGCCGCGCAGAGAGAGAGAGAAAAGATCCTGGGATGGGACTTCCCCGGGTCCCCCGGCTGCCTGGAGGCGGAGCTACACCGTAGCATTCACGCAGTGAGGCACCCCTTGGTCTTCCAGGGCTCAAGGCTGGGGAATCCCGGGATTTGTAGTTTGGGGAGGCTTAGGAGGGTGTCAAACTACCACTCCCCTGATTCCCTCGCACTCAGCAAAAGCGGGACACGGGCTTTCGGGACACAGGGTTGAGGTACCTTTAAGCAGGGGCCGAAAACTAACAGGGTTTGCTCACTTAAGGCAGGCGTTGGCCAAGTTGGGCCCTCCCTCCAGGTGTTTTGGCCTATAACTCCCACCATTCATATATATATATACTGTGTGTGTGTATACCTTCCCTCCCTCTTTCCTTCCTCTTTTTCTTTTCCTTCTTTCCCTTTTTCTTTCTTCCTTCTCTACCTGTTTCTTTCCTCCCTTTCTTTTCTTTGTTCCTTCTCTCTTCCCTTCCTTCCTTCCCTCCCTCTTTCCTTTCTTCCCTCTTTTTCTTTTCCTTCTTTCCCTTTTTCTTTCTTCCTTCTCTGTTTCTTTCCTCCCTTTCTTTGCTCTTTGGTCCCATTCTTCCTTCTCTCTTTCCTTCTTTCCTTCTTTCCTTCTTTCCTTCTTTCCTTCTTTCCTTCCTTCCTTCTTTCCTTCTTTCCTTCTTTCCTTCTTTCCTTCCTTCTTTCCTTCTTTCCTTCTTTCCTTCTTCCTTCTTTCCTTCTTTCCTTCTTTCCTTCTTTCCTTCTTTTCCTTCCTTCCTTCCTTCCTTCCTTCCTTCCTTCCTTCCTTCCTTACTTCCTTATTGATGCATAAGAACACAGAGAGAGACTGACAGCTATTGACAACAACATAACATAACATTGTTTGAGTCCACAGTGCTCTCTGGGTGTAGGTGAACTACATCTTCCAAACTCAAGGTCAATTCCCAAGCAAACCCTTTCAGTACTTTCTGTTGGTAATGAGAGTTCAATATGCCAAGTTTGGTTCAATTCCATTGTTGCAAGAATTCAGGATGCTCTTTGATTGTGTGTTAACTATAAATTGAGCAAGACCTTCATGTGTGTCTTTCTCCATTCCTGCCAAGATATCTATGTTGTGTTCATCGAAACAGGCCCAGGTTTCACATGGCATGTATAAATACCTCTAAAAACATATTAACTATATGTATTACTGTGTTAGAGTGTCATTTTGTATCATTTTGGTTGGTGGTGTGCCCCAGGATTTTGTAAATGTAAAAAATGTGCTGTGGCTCAAAAAAGGTTGAAAAACACTGACATATAGGCCATAACAGGGTGATACTAAACCCAGCCTCCACAGGGATGTTGAGTTACCGTAGTAACGGTGGGCGGAGGCAGCCAAGGCTAGGTTAGAATGCTGAGAGATTTGATTTAGTACAGTTGGAGTTTGTCGGTTGAACAGTCAAGTCCAGCTCAGAGAGTGTGTTTAGGATTAGTCGGCTGAGGAGAGCAGCTGAAGAAAAGATTTAGTAATTGTCCTTTAAAGAAGAGAGGATAAAGTAACAGTTGATAAAAGAGAAATAAAGGAGTCAGTCGGATTTAGTCAAAGATTCAGGACTGGAGAAGGAAACAGTTCAGAGATTGAGCTAAGGCAGGCCTGGGCAAACTTCGGCCCTCCAGGTGTTTTGGACTTCAACTCCCACAATTCCTAACACCTGGAGGGCCAAAGTTTGCCTAGGCCTGAGCTAAGGGGAGCCAATCTATAGTTTATGCTGAGACACAAACCAGCATAGGAAATACCTTGTTTGAGACTAGTGAGATACTAGTGGAATAGACCGTAAACTGATTTGACAAGAACCATTTAAGAAAGTGTAACTGCATAATCTCATAATGCTCACTGAAAGGAAATGAACTGAATAACTTTCTTCTGCTGTAGGAAGCCAGGAGCAGCAGCAGAGAATCAAGCACGAATCGGCAAAAGATTCCTTTACGTTTTGGGAAAGATCAAGACTAACGGTCTCCACTTTTTCAAGTAACATCAATCAATCGCTGATGATGCTCAGAACCTGGGTTGAAGTTCTGCGGAAAAACCAAATGTATGCCACCAATAAGGTTTGTGGCTGCTTGTTTCTGTGGATTCTGTCGCCTTTTAGTCTTGAGAACTTGGAAACTCATTAAATTCTTGTTCTTTTTTTAGATGGTCCCTTATCGAGACTCAAAGTTGACACATCTTTTCAAAATCTACTTCGACGGAGAAGGGAAAGTGCGCATGACTGTCTGTGTCAACCCAAAAGCTGAAGACTGTGATGGATTTCAAGTCAATTGATGTTGAGCGGGATTCTTCACATGCTCATGAATACCGTTTTTTCTTCTTCTAGCAAGTTCTGCGCTTTGCAGAGGTCACGCAGAAAGTGGAGGTGGCCAGGCCTGCCGACAAGCCTCTCTGTGAGCTGATGGCCAGCCGGCTCCTTCAGAACCGGGCCTTTCAGGAAGAGCTCTCCCGGCAGCCGGAGCTCCGAAGAGGACCAGTCAGTGGAGGTAAGTATTTAGACCAGGTTTTCTTAAACTTCTTAAACCTTTTTGCCCAAGAAATGTTTATGTGGCCCTGGGTATATTAGTACAGGCAGTCTCCAAGTTACAAACAACTCCTAGTTAAGAACAGGGCTGAGACAATAGGAAGTGAGAGGAATCTCCCCCTCAGAAGGGAAGTTCAGTCCTGGATGAGTTATAATAATGGGGGGAAAGGGTCTCCAATGAAGCTTTAGTACCATTCCTTGTTTCCGCAACTAGCCAATTTTTTTCTAATCGCAGGGACAGAAATGGAGGTGGAGTCTTCTGAACAGGGGTGCAGACTACAAAGGAAACACCACCGGGGTGTTAACCATTCTCTATGCTCTCCAAAGTGAAAAATAGATTTGGCTGGAGTTGCACTTTAAAAATGGATCTATTTCAACTTGCATACAAATTCAACTTAAGAACAAACCTACAGAACCTCTCTTCTTCATAGCTTGGGGGCTTCCTGTATATAATCTACAAAACAAACTTTTTTTGGATACCGAATGGTTTTTTGGATACTGAATGGATACGGAGGACCAACTGTACCATAGCAATAACAATTAGGGCATGACTGACTCCCAAGGACATTGAGTCAAAAAGTAAAATATAGTGACTCGCAGCAACTGTTGGGGTTTGGTTCCAGGTCCTGCCGTGGATACTGAAACTCGCGGAGGCTCTAATCCAGTGGTTCCTAAAGTGGGCAGTACTGCCCCCTGGTGGGCGGTGGGACGATCCAAGGGGGTGCTGGGAGGCTCAGGCGAATTTGGAGGGCGGTGAATTCCTGTAAGGGGGGCAGTTGCGTGCGCCAGGCGGCAGGCTCCCTGCAGAGCTCACCCCCTGCCTCCAAGGGAAGCACGAGTGGTTCCACCCCTCCTTGCTTCTCTGGCAAACTTGGGCCCTCTAGGTGGTTTAGACTTCAACTCCCACAATTCCTAACCACCTCAGGCCCCTTCCAAAGCCCTCCAGTATTTTCTGTTGGTCATGGGAGTTTGTGTGCCAAGTTTGGCTCAATTCCATTGTTGGTGGAGTTCAAAATGCTCTTTGATTTTAGGTGAACTATAAATCCCAACAGCTACAACTCCCAAATGACAAAATCAGTTCCCCCAACCCCAATAGTATTCAAATTTGGGTATATTAAGCCACCACCTGGATCCTGGATTCCTTGTTTCTCTTTTCCCATCAGCTGCAACAGGCTTTCATCTATTTTGAGTCCAGTCTCCGGACGAGGCCACGGAATCCGACTGGCGATGAGAGTGAGTCCCAGGGAAAGGATGGGGTGGGATGCAAGGCCGGGAGGAAGTGGAGGGTTGGGATCCGTTTGTGGCGGGGCTCTCCATGTGCATCTCTCTCCCTTCGCCAGTGTTCTCTTGATGTGGAGGTGAAGGCTGGCTCGCACCTGGGCCCTGGATATCAGCACCATGCTCACCCCAAGTAAGTCCCTTGCCATTCTTGCCAGTTCCGCTGCCCCCTTGGACTTGGAAGAGGCTGAGTCCAGATCCTCCTGAAGCGCCTGGCTGACCCTGGGAGGGGCGCGAGAAGAAGGCAGTGCTGGTTTGGGGGCTGCCAAGGGAGGGCCCAGTGCTTTCCTTTGCTGTTCGGCCTCTTGCAAATAGGTGCCGACTGCCATGCAGCGGAGGCGCTCCATTAGGCTCGGGAAGAACAGTGGCAGTTTTACCAGATGGGTTAAACTGGCAGGAAAGAAAGAGTCAGTCTTAGAGGTAAAATTATATGGAGAAATAGTTATCGAAAGGTTCCATTCAAAGGGGCAGTTGATTGGGACTCAAGGTGACTTGGCAGGTAGAGCGGATTCCAAAGGTGGGCAACCTCTCTGGGGTTGCGTTCGGTTTTGGCCGCACTACTTGTTTGTTTCGGAGGTAACCTTTTCTAGCCAGAAAGGGCGATTTCTCCCTTTTTTTCCTCCTTCCTTCCTTTCTCAGGGCCTGACATCCTGTCACCTTCCAAGTCACTTCAAGGATGTGTGGTTTACTCATGTTTATGTCCCATGAGGTTGAGGTCTAAAGCTTGCGGCTCTGCTTTATCCCCTGAATCTCAAGGCCACACAGTCCACTTCATTGCACAGCAGGGACTTTGGTGAAGGAACACCACCATGTTTTGCTGTCGTTTTGACCCATTGTGGGGGTTGGGTTGGTGGTCTGCCTTCCCCCCATTCCCGATCCCAAAGGCAAATGGGGATGATGGACACTTGCAGGGGCTTGGTCCAGGTTGTTTCAAGTTGTGCTTCTCCATTCAGCTCATTGGGAGCTGTAATTCCTGGGGGAAATGGAGGCCCAGTGAGAAAACTTCCTCTTCTTCCTCTTCAGCTTTAGCACAGCTGGTAAATCACCAGCAATGATAAGATCTACCAACTGAAAGGTTGCCAGTCCGAAGCCCTAGGTCAGTGTGTGGGTATTTTATGACACCGTAAAGAAAAAGATCAGAAAATGCCTGGTGACCAAAACGAAGGAGAAAGTCCTGATGGCTCTTTGTCATAGAGCATAGAGCGACAGCACCCCCTGTGGCTGGATTTGAGCACAACCTCCAAGGGGCCAAAAATGCTTTCTGTTCTGTCTGTCTCTGTCCTGTGTATCCAAAAAAGGAATTGAATGTTTGCCGTGTATGTGTACTGTGATCTGCCCTGAGTCCCCTTGGGAAGATAGGGCAGAATATAAATAAAGCGGAGCCTGATCCCAAACCTGTCTTCTCTTTCCAGGCGCAAAAAGCTATGAAGCCCTGAGGCGAAAGACTTCCGTTGCTGGCCGGTGGCTAAAGGGAAGAGACATATGTACTGAAATGCTTTTTCACATCAACTTGGTTAATAGACATTGGTTCTGGACATTCCACAGATATATAATATACTCCACTTGCTTTATCACCATCATATCCTCTGAACCGTCATTCCCAAAGTGGGCGCTACCGCCCCCTAGGGGGCGCTAGAGCGATCCAGGGGGTGTTTATATCACTTTGGTTGGCCCCACCCCCTCCAAAATGGCTCCAGCAGTTGTCCAACTGGGGGTTGCAGCGGCGCCTACTTAGGCCCCTCCCCCTCCTGCAGAGCGCCAAAAAGGCCCCGAGAGGTCTAGGCCTTATCCCGGAATTGGAATGAGTGCGGGGAATGAGGGCTGGTGCTTCCGGCAACGGCCCTCTTGCCAACACCGGGAGAGAAACGCTCTTTGGTATCGGCAAGGGTGTGGGGGAAGTGGGCTGGTGCAGGGTGTATGCTCCCTGCATCAGCCCTGAGCACATACTCCCTTCACCAGCCCTCTTCCCCCGCGCATTTGCCAAGACCGGAAGAGGAACACTCTCCAGCGCTGGCAAGTGCGCAGCGGAAGAGGGGTGGTGCAAGGATCGTGCTCCCTCCACCGGCCCCTGGGCACGCGCTCCTTGCACCTGCCCTCTTCCCTTGCGTGTTTGCCAATATCGGAGAGTGTCTCTCTCTGACACTTGGCGCTCAGTAGGAGGAAGAGGGACCTAAGGAGCTCTTGCCAGGAGAGGAGAGTTACTGCAAGCGTGAGGAGGAAGAGCCTGCTATCAGGTTGCTCCCTGCCTTGAGGGGCAGTCTGGGGGTTCCTGCACCCCTCCAGGGGCCGGCAAGGAGGCCTCTCCCAGCAGCTGTGCTTCCAAGTAGTGGAAGAGACCCCAGTGGTTTTGATGTCAAAGCAGAAGCAATTGAAGGTACTGCAAATCCCATAATCTATCTAACATTCCCCCTTCAACCCCCCTCCCCCCCCCAGTATTTTCTGTTGATCATGGGAGTCCTGTGTGCCAAGTTTCGTTCAATTCCATTGTTGATGGAGTTCAGAATGCTCTTTGGTGGCTGGTGAACTATAACTCCACACACTTGCAATACCCCCAAATTTCAGGGTTTATTTTCCCTAAACTCCACCAGTGTTCAGATTTGGGCATATTGAGTATTTGTGCCAATTTTGGTCCAGATCCATAGTAGTTTGGGTTCACAGTGCTCTCCGGATGTAGTTGAACTACATTACCTGGAAATCACTGTTAATTCTTCCCAACCCCCTCCAGTATTTTATATATTTCTGTTTAATTGCTATTAATTTTTTTAAATTAATTTTTAGGAGGTGGTAGGCAAAAAAAAGTTTGGGAACCATTGCTCGGAAGATGCAGGCAAAATGTAAGAAAATGCTGCGAGAACACGGCCATACAGCCCGGAAACGACACAAAACTCCCAATAATTTAAAAAATTCATTGCGGGTTCTAACAGAGACCCACCAGTCCCCAAAACAAATTGTTAAATGCAAGCCTCCTTCTTTTCTTGCCAGAGAATAATATTGCTGACTCTAGTGCCCTCCAATGGACCCTTTTCAGTAATGCACTTTCCATGCTTCTCTTGCAATGTTTTGCAGCAGTTAAAATTCAGAAAGGGCTTCCTTTGCTCTTTAAATTTTTTTTTATTATTAGGGAACGCAATTACACAAATATACAATTACATAATAGCATATACAAAAAGATTTCAATACAATTTCACATTGGCTAGAACAATAAAACTTACTCATTCATTAAGGTGTCCGAGGTTGTGGTGGGGTATGGGTATAGTTTGGGGGGGATAAGAAACATATGGGCGAGAGACATGGGGTAAATAAAAACAAAATTGACTTAATCCACGCTCTGCTACGTGGATTAAGTCTATCCTCTTTCTATTGTAAGACCTTAGTTCCTTTTATATATAGTTCTTTCAAATTAATTTTCTTCTTTTTACATAGTTCATCGGAGGTCTCCAAGTTTCGTTGAACTCTTTAGATGAGTTATGTCTTAACAATGTTGTCAGTCTGTCCATTTCTGCTATTTCTAGTAGTTTGAATAGCTATTCTTCTTCCTTCGGGAGTTCACTTGATTTCCAGTATCTTGCCAGTGTAGACCTGGCGGCAAAAGTACAGAAGGTTAGGAATTTTTCTATTTCTTTCCCTTTTTTCTTTCTGTAATATTTAGGAGATATAGCTCCGGTTTTATTGTAATATTAGTTTGCAAAATTTATTGGGTTGTTTTGTGGACCCTTTTCCAATATCTCACAGGACCACCATTGGTGGAAGAAGGTTTCTTTCTTTTGCTGGCATTTCCAACATCTTCAATCATTATTTTTATATATTTTGGCTAGTTGATCTGGCGTGATGTACCATTTGTCCATAATTTTCATAATATTCTCTTTCAAGCTGTATGCATAAGTATATTTTTGTTTTATTCTCCATATTTTTTCCCATTCCCCTACTGGTATTTGCTGCCCATTTCTGTATATACTATTTTTCTGGATTTGTTTCATATTTGCCCATTCATATATATTTATACATTCTACCCCCCCCCCCCCCGGAATATAATAACATTACTTCGCCCCTTGGTGTTGTCCATTCCCATCCTGTCTTCCTGTCTTCTATAAACCTCCTTTTCATCTGGCTATATTGGAATCAGTTCAGGTTCCAATTCTTTAGGTCCTCTTGATTTTTCAAGTATAAGTCATTTACTTCTTTTTTAACAGATTTTTATAAGTGGGCCAGCTTTTTTATATAGATCTTTTATTTGGTGGGCTTCAATTGGGGAGACCCAAGTTGGGATTTTTGTATATAATTTTCCTTTATATTTATTCCATACAGTAAGGCTGCCTTAATAATAATGATTTTTAATTTTTTGGTCTTGGTTGTATTTATCATATACTAGCTTGAGGACCCGGCGGTGCCCGGGTTATTTGAGAAAGGCATTGTTTGCCAGTGCTCCCAGTTTAATGTAGATCCAATGTCAGCTGAATTCAGTAGGTGTGGGTGAACTACAACTCCCATATGGAAGTCCCTTCACCCATGGTCCTTCAATGTGCACCACCATGTAGAGTGGGTCATGGGGGCTCTGTATGCCTAGTTTGATTGTGAGCCGTCATTGGTGTGGGTTGTAGTGGTAATAATTAGAAACAACAGGGTGGTTGCTGTACGATTCAAACAAAAACGAGATACTACGGGTCAACACGTAGTGCTGTATAGATCCAATATTTATATATGAACAGCATAGAATCCAGGCTGTGGTATCTTATATAAGGTCATGCAAAACTATAAATCCTTTTCCATATGGAACTCTAATTAGCGGTATAAACCACAGTTCTAGTAATATAACACAGATGAATTTTAACAAGGTATAATCCTATCTAAAGCCAATAATATAGTCCAAATTATATATAGTCAAATATCAGTTCGATACCTGCGCACCAATAATAAATCCGTGTCCAATATAGAAATATCCAGGAGAGCTTCCCGCTAAAGTTGGAATGAAACACTCCCAATGAGTGTATTTGAAATCCAAGCGGATTATCCCCGCATAGGTGAAGGCTGGAGAACTTCTCGCCAAAATTAGAATGAAACACTCACAATGAGTGTATTTGTAATCCAAGCGGAATATTCCCGTGTAAATGAAGGCCGACGAGGAGACTTTGGTACGGGATCCGTCACTCGTTTCTATTTAAGGTAAATCTTTTTCAAGGCCAATGCCACGGTATTCCATCATACACAGGTAGCACGTCAAATCATAGCGTATATATCTAAAACAACATAATATAGTATATTGAAAGCATATATATGCAAAGCAGGAATGGTAAATACCCAATAAGCAACACAATGTAACCATGATAAATAGGTAGTAAACCAATAATGGTAACATTATAAAATATAAAAGAGAGCAGAGGCGCATACCCATAGAGTAGAGACACTCCTCACTCCGTGGTCAGTACTAGGGCATAAGCAAGTAACATAACATTTACACAGGGATATAAAGCAAACGGAAAGGCATCAGGTGCAACCAGAGTTATCTTAATAAATCAGTAATGTGGAGCTTTTCGTTTAATCCGAGCGGGGCCTCGGTTTTGAGATTGATTATCCACCGGGTTTCACTCCTGCTGAGATAATGATCAGCATCCCCATGCGGCAGGATTTTAACTCGTTCGATTCCGAAGAAACAAATACTGTCTGGGCTATGATTTTTAAGTTTAAAATGAATATAAAGCGGTGAATCTTCAGAAAAATTGCGTATCTTAGAGCGATGTTCACAGACTCTGGTGCCCATCATCCGCTTAGTTTCGCCCATGTAGATCAAGCCACATGGGTATTGTAGTCCATATATGCGTTTCTCCGTTTTGCAGGTGAAGAATTTTTTAAACGTGAGTGTACGCCCCGTACCAAGGATATAGATGTCCTTGTTTGGAAATACATAATTACATTGAGCACAGTGCCCACATCTATGAGTTTTAGGTGTGAGGCTGCTCCTGATGGGTGTGGTCCTAATATCAGAATGTACAATAAAATCACGAATATTTTTAGTTCTTTTGTGGGCGATTATGGGAGGTTTGGAGAGCCCAGGTATATCCTTCAGTATAGGCCTGTACCTATTAACGATTTTCCTGAATAGGCCTGTGTTCAACGTTAGGGTTAGTGGCCATATAAAGCGATCCATGCTATTTTTTGGTTGTTGTATTACTAGCACTGTGGTTTATACCGCTAATTAGAGTTCCATATGGAAAAGGATTTATAGTTTTGCATGACCTTATATATGATACCACAGCCTGGATTCTATGCTGATCATATATAAATATTCTATACAGCACTATTTTATCTCGTTTTTGTTTTCACAGCAACCACCCTGTTGTTTCTAATTATTACCACTACAACCCACACCAATGACGGCTCATCATATTTATTTATTATTTTATTTATTTCATTCGGCTTCTATGGCGCCACTCCCGGCGGGCTCGGGGCGGCTCACAGCACTAACAAAGTCACAGGATAAAAACAGCAATACAAAATTAAAAAAGCATAAAACATCATTAAAAGTATCAGGATACAACAACTACACATGGAAAAGCGACCAGGATGGCACGATTAGGAATCATTTCCCAACAGGGGGCGTGTCCCACTAGACCTGACACATGGAAGGCAAGCTGGAAAAGGTGGGCCTTTTAACATTAAAAACACGCCCAAAATGCCTAAAGAACGGCTGGGGTTGGTGGCTTGCTGGGGAGCTGCTGGGAGTGCAAAGCCGGGAGGGGGTGGATGGCATGCCCGCGCCCCGTATCCGCTCCAGCCTTGAAGGGGGCGTTCCAAAGTGTCGGTGCAATCACCAGGGGAGGGGGCGCAGGCCTCTTACAGGTGGCTGTCAATTTAGTGGCGGGGCTCCTCCACGCGCTTTGCATATATAAATATTGGATCTATACAGCACTACGTGTTGACCCGTAGTATCTCATTTTTGTGGGTTGTAGTGGTCCCAGGAAGTGAGTTAAGGTAGTGAAAATCCCGTCATTCATGGTCTGTCATCCTGCAAACTGCACCAGTATGTAGAGTGTGTCATGGGGGCTCTGTGTGCCAAGTTTGATATTGATCAGTCATTGGATGAGAGTTGCAGTGATCTCAGAAACTGAGTGAAGGTACTGCTAGTCCCATCATCCATGATCCGTCCTCCCCCAAACCGCACCAGGATGTAGATTGGGTCATGGGTAATCTGTGTGCCAAGTTTTGGCCTGGACTGTGATTTTTAGAGGCTACAATGTTGTGTGGGAAATGTATCGGGTGAAGGTACTGCAAATCCCATCATTTGTGGCCCATCCTGCCATAAACCACACCAGGTGGTAAAATGGGCCAATGGGCCTCTGTGTGCCAAGTGTGGTCCTGATCCGTCATTGGAGTGGGCCACCGTGCTCTAAGCAAGTAAGTTAAAGTACCGCAATTCCCATCATCCATGGTCCATACTCCCTAAAACTGCACCAGGATGTAGAGTGCATCTTGGGGGGGGGGGGGGGTCTGTGTGCCAAGTTTGGTCTTGTTCTGTCATTGTTGTGGACCTAGTCTGGAAAAACAAGTTGAGGAAGCCTTATTGTCTAATCTCGTTGTGGCCTAGTGTGGAAAATTAAGTAGAGGAAGCCTTACTGCCAATTCGAGCTGAGACCTAGTTTGTAAAATCAGCTGAAGAGTATTCTCTCTGGCACCTTTGAGATTTGGGATGTAGGAATGCTGGACAATCAGGGTTCTTTATGCAAATACTCCCTCAATGGCAACCAATCCCCTCTGTCTGGTGCCTTAGAGTGTTGGAGTTCTGAGGCTGGCCAATCAGAGTCCTTTATGCAAATAATCCCACAGTGACAACCAGTTGAAACGCTGGAGTTCTGAGGCTGGCCAATCAGAGTCCTTTATGCAAATATTCCCAGTGGCAACCAATCGAAACGCTGCCTCATATTCCTCCCCACCTCCCGCCGCAAACATTCTCTTTTATTGTATACATAGATCCATGCCAGCCAAATTTATTTTCAAAACCCTCCAAATTTAATAATCTCTTGTCTTTTAGTTTTATCAATTCTTTTAGTCCTTCTAAGCAGTTTGCCTCATATGTTATTAGATCTGGCACCCCAAATCCCCCATTTTGAGTTAGTTCTTGCATGTCTTTTGTTTTTATTCTTGCTTTCTTCCCTTGCCTGATGAATTTAGCAAGCTCTGATCGCCACCTTTTTAATATTGTGTTGTTTTTCAATATGAGTAGCATTTGGAAAAGAAAGTTTATTTTGGGAAAGATTTTCATTTTTATTGTCGAAACCCTCCCTAGTAATGAAATATTTAGTTTTTTCCATTTTCCTAGGTTATTTTTAACTTCTTTCCAAGTTTTTGCAAAGTTATTTTTAGCAGTTGGCAGTTGTTTTCTGTTATATTTATCCCTAAGTATTTTACTATATCTATATCTCAAATTTTGACTTTGCCATTTTATAATAAGGGACATAATTTCACTACGTTCCTCTGTATAGCATGGGATTTGGGCCTCCTCGAGCTTCGGTATCCGCGGCAGGACCTGGAACCAAACCCCAACAGTTGCTGCGGGTCACTATATTTTACTTTTTGGTCTCGATGTCCTTGGGAGTCAGGCATGCCCTAATTGTTATAGCCATTGTACAGTTGGTCCTCCGTATCTACAGATTTAACCATTCGGTATCTAAAAAAAGTTTGATTTGTAGATTATATACAGGAAGCCCCCAAGCTATGAACAAGAGAAGTTCTGTAGCTTTGTTCTTAAGTTGAATTTGTATGCAAGTTGAAACAGATCCATTTTTAAAGTGCAACTCCAGCCAAATCTATTTTTTACTTTGGATAGCATAGGGGTTAACTCACCTTTTTCGGGGAGGCGCTTTGTCTCTCTTGGACATCGGGGGGGAGGGCGCCTGCGTCCCCCCGATGCCCTGCCCTCTCCCGTGATGTCACAGAAGCCCTTGTGCAGCAGCCAATCCCTTGCCAGTGGGCGGAGACCAGAACAGATAATAACAATAACAATAACAACAATAATAATTGCAAGTATGTTAATAATGTATATAATATAATGTATATAATATATATAATCATATATATTATCATTTATTATATATATTATATAATATATAAAGCCCAGAACAAATAATAATAATAAATGCAAATAGTATGTTTGCTTTCCATGTAGTAATAATAAATAACATATATTATATTTAATATAATATATACAATATATATGTAATATATAAAAATATATTTTAATAATAAATATATAATAATAATGTAGTAATAATTATAAATAAATAACATATTATATGTGTGTGTGTATGGTAATTCTACCTGCTTGGCAAAAGGGGGTTGGACTAGACGGCCCTTTGGGTCCCCTTCCAACAACCACAACAACAGCTCTATGATAATGATAATAAATAAGGATAATAATGATGATGATAAATAAGGATAATAATGATAATAATAAATAATGATTATAATACTAAAATGATAATAAACATAAATATTAATAAATGATGATATTACTAAAATGATAAACAAATAATAATAAATGATAAGTAATGATGATGAATGATAATACTAAAAATGATAATAAACATAAGTAATAATAATAAATGATGGTGATAATAATAAATGATGATGATAATAATAATAGTCATTCTAATCTATCTTCCTGCTTGGCAGAATGGGGTGGGACTAGATGGCCTTTGGGGGTCCCGTTTCAAACCGATGAGGGTAATAATAATACACTGGAAAATACACTGGGCTGAAAAAGGAAACACCACCGGGGTGTTAACCATTCTCTATGCCAGGGGTCAGGAATCTTTTGACATATTGTGATATAAAGATCAGTCTTGGCAAATTACTGACCTTAGACATTTGGATTTATTTCTGGTTTCTCTTTTAAGAGAGCCTGTAACTCAATAAGTTTTTCTTCCAGTTGTTCACGTTTGGCTTCTAATTCAGTTTGTTTTGCTCTTAGTGTTTTATTTTCCTCAATCGCGGAGGCCTACTGAAATAACAACCCCACCGGCTGGCAACATCGGAGGGAAGGGACCACCAGAACGACAAGGCCGTTGGTACATTCGACGGGTGTCGGCCTCTTCCGCACACTTCCTAAGGAAGTTCTGCAGGAAATGTCCCCCGGGACCGATCCTACAGCCCCCCCCAAATGGCCATTGTGCAACCCACTCGGAGCCCCAGCCATCCAAAACCCTCGAGACCTTGGAGAATCGGGGATGCAGCCCTCCCTCGGGACGGCATGAAGCGCAAGACTTCCACGACCTGCAAGACCCTTCCTCTGACCAGCCCGATCCCCAGGCGATCGCAGAGCTGGTCGAGGAATACACCAAACTTATGGACTTGTTCGTTAAGTTCGGCGACAAGTATGGCAGCTTCCTGGGAAGATTGGGCATGCCCACCCCGCGAGTTCCAACACTTGACAGCATCGTCGATAACATGGATCGCCCCCAGCAAGAGACCCTAGCTGGCCCAGACCTTGACTGGGACCGGTCGTGGGACTTCCCAACAGGGGCACCTGAGACGGAGTCGAGGAAGGGTGGCTGCAAGGTAGACGACGACCAGACCGTCACCAGGGACGACTTAGAGACGATCCCCGGGGGAGGTGTGCCCCCAAGGTTGGAGGATCTGGACGAGCCCCAAGTCCCCTGCCCATCCACACGGAACGAGCCTGCCACGAACCTTGAAGCCCTGCCACCGTTGGGGGTTCCACCGCTGGAGGAGCTGAACATCTCGGCCATCCTTGCTGATGCCCCAAACCCCCGCCCCCGCCGACATTGCATCGTGGGTGGTTGGGGGAGCCAGGTCGAGCTGGAGCTGCTCAACATGGCGCCCGACCTTGAAGACGCCCAGCCAGACCAGGTTCACCAGGCTGGGGAAGAAGGGAGCCCCGGATGTAGTCCACAGTGGAAGCTCCCGCCTTGAGGACCCCAAAACCGAAGCGACCCACAGCGGAAGCTCCCACCCTTGGAGGACTCAGAAACCGGAAGTGGCCCACAGCGGAAGCTGCAAAACCCCCGGAGGAAGCGGAAACGTCGGCGGAAGCCCAGGCATGGGCCCAGTCCCCTCGACATACAGAACAAACACCGGACAACCCTGGCCCCTCACCGAGGACATCGACCCGGTAATGTGACCAGGCAGTGGATGCCCCGCCCCAAGGGAAGGAGGTCCAGACCGGCTGAGGCCAGGACTTACAGGGCCTCTTGGACCAGAACTTTCTGGAACTCATACTACGGGCAACCAGAGCCCCGACGGACGCGCTCTGGCCCTAGTAAGGACAGCAAAGACACTGCTGCGGCAAACCAGGGCAACCCCCCCGGACTGCCACAGGGCAGAAGGCCGGCCGCAGAATCTGCTGGTGGTAAGCCACCGATGATTCTGATTAAGCCGCCTAGTCTTCCGCCTTTTGACGGTTAGACAATGCCCTGTCAGGACTGTGTTGTTTGTCACTGTCTGTCATTGTTGTATTGTCTATATTGTTTATATGTTACCCTGTAAGTCGCCCGGAGCACCTTCTGTGGAGGGCGACTCACAAATAAATTTATGGTTTATGGTTTATGGTAATCTGTGCTGCGTATCTGGATTTTAAAAAAATAAATTTGTATTGTGATTTTACAGTATTGCTGTGAGGGTAATAAGGGTGGCGGTGATGGGGATGGAAAAGGTAAGGGGGACTTAGGGAAAAATGGGAAGGGGGGAACATTAAAATTACTTCCCATAAACCTCCCAAGGTCTTATTTTACCTTGTTATGTATCTGTGGATTTTAACTCTGAAATTTCAGAATGTTTTAATTGGAGTTCTTGTTCCAAACGTCTAATGGAATCCTGGGCGAATCTAAATTCCTGTTTCAACAGTTTTATTAGTCTCTCATCTTCCTGATTTATTTGTAGAGCTTTCCTCCCAATCGTAGAATAATCTTGTTGCGTTTTTTCCAAAGCTGAATTAGATTTTTGAAGTTATGCGTTTCTTGCCTTTTCATCCGCCAACATGCGTTGACAATTTTTGTCACGGCAATTCTCTTTCTCTGTAAATTGTTCTGAAGAACGGAGCTGGTCTTGATGATAATAGATCTGTCAATGGCGGACCTAGGGATAGGATGTAGGTCAGAATGAGCCGAAGTCCTGTCACGACTTCTGCTCTTTCTTGCATTCCGCCTACGCCTACCGCTATGTCTCCCCAGTCCATAGACCACTGGAATAGTCTGCACTGGAATAGTTCCCGTTTCAACAGTTTTATTAGTCTCTCATGTTCTTGGTTTATTTGCTGAGCTTTTCTCCCAATCGTAGAATAATCTTGCTGCGTTTTTTCCAAAGCTGAATTACAGACCTGGCATTCACCAACACCAAAGAGGAAGAGCTGGTCTTGCAAAATCGGAGGGTCGACCATCGGGGCAAAGCACACCCCGGAAGTTCTCCTCCGTGCCCCATCCATTACCGATGTTATGGCTATGCGCCCGTGAAGTCTTACCGTGACCTTATTATGTGCATCACAACAAGGCCTCTCCGTTTCCTAGGTGACAAGACAAGATGGCCGCCCTCCCTGGGTCAAGAATTCAAGTAAGGCTTCCCATTGGCTGGGAGAGGGGCCTGAACCCACCAATTGGAGGCCTTACTTTAAGAGAGGGTGGACTTTCAAGTGCGCAGGCGCGGGGGGAGCTCAATCTGCAGGAGGAGGAAGCTGTTCCTGTTTGAATGGGAGGGTCCCTCCCTGGATGCTGCTCTGGGAGCAAATGGCGGGGAAGCCTTGTTTGATTCATTCTCTAACAAGTAGCTGGTGCTGCAGTGGAGATGCAATTCCCAGCATATTTCTGTGGGGAGGGACAAAGGCAAGGCTTTCCTCGAGCTCTTTCCGCTCTGGGCCTGGCACAGGGGAGAGGAGGGCCTCCCCCTCGGAGCGCAGGGAGGCAAGGGGCAAAGTAGACCCTCGCCCCCCAAATTACTCTTGGCAGTTTCATGTCGGCTTTCCTGAAAATCCCACAATATCTGAAATGGGCTATCTGAGGCCACACTCTGATAGTGTGGGTTTTTCTGCCTTGATATTCTGGGATATAGTTCTGTGTGGAAGGGCCCCCAGAATGGCAAGACAGATAATCCACAATATCTGCTTTGAATAGGGACCTTTTCTACACAACTGAATAAAATCCCATGTTATCTACTTTGAACCAGATTATGCAAGTGTGGACTCAGATAACCCAGTTCAAAGTAGATATTGTGGGATTTTCTGTCTTAATATTCGGGGTTATTGGCTTGTGTGGAAGGGCTCTGGGTTATCTGAGGTCCTTTCCACACAGCTGAATAAAATCCCATGTCTGTTTTGAACTTGATTATATGAGTGTGGATTCAGATAACCCAGTTGAAAGCAGATATTGTGGAATTTTCTGCCTTAATATTCAGGGTTATAGGGTTGTGTGGAAGGGCCCTGGCAGAAGGAGGTTGGACTGGATGGCCCTTGGAGGTCTCCTACTCTAGGAACCTATTGATATTTTCATCATCATTATTATTATTAGCAGAGGCTGAATGGCCATCTGTGAGGAATGCTTTGAATTTATTTTTCCCCTATGGCAGAAGGGGGTTGGACTGGATGGCCCTTGGAGATCTCCTCCTACTCTAGGAACCTGTTGAATCTTATTATTATTATAATGAATAAATTCAGGGGCTTATACTCACATTTAGTTGAATTCAGTCTTAAAAAATATTATATAGCGCTTACTGAAATAAATTTCCAAATATTTTGCGTTTATGGATCTCTGAGTCAAAAGGTTATATGAGCCTGGATATCCAGGAAGGTGAATCGACAAAACTGCTCCAATGCATCCAAATGATCCGCAGGTTACTATATGGTTTTCAATATTCTCCAATAACAGCGTCACTTGATAGATGGAAAACACGGCCAACAAGGATATTAATACTCGGAACTCCCAAATCGTTTCGATCCACATGGATCTTTCTCAAGGCCAGTGAACGTTGTTATATGATCATCATAGCAAAATCATGTGGTAAAGCAGCATACACAATCTACAAGATATAGAACAGTATAACAGTACATTAGGAAATCCCCCAAACAAAGCAACTTCTAAAGAGATAAAGTAATTCAGTATATATTTACCATATCAGTGGAGTAAAGGAACATCTCCACATAGATAGAATGATGGCAAATGCATAGGGTACTGTTACAATACAGATTATATAACAGATTTAATTAGCAGCCACAGGTGAGGATACATACTCATACAAGGAGGGACCTGATCCCTATTAGTTCATTAACACCAAATGGTGTTTCGGTCTTTAGGTGTAAAATCCACCATGTTTCGGCTTTCAGGAGGGCCTGATTAACATCGCCATGAGGCTTAACCTTAACTCTTTCTATGCCAAAGAATTCTATTGCGTCTGGGCCGTGGTTAAGTTGTTTATAGTGAATGTAGAGAGGGGAATCTTCTGAATGTTGTCCGAGATCGATGTTCACTCACTCTCACTTTAAGACTTCTTTTCGTCTCCCCTACGTAAAAGAGACCACACGGGTACCTGAGTTTATAAATGAGACAATCTGATTTGCACGTTATGAATTCTTTGAATTTGAAAGAGGAATTTTTCCCGGGACTGAAGATTTCTTTCAAAGGGTACACAAACTGGCATTGTGTACAATGTCTGCAGGTGTGTGTTTTTGATGTAAGGGCACTTTTTTAGGTGGAGTTTGCATATTGGTGTGTACAAGAATGTATTTTATGTTTTTGGATTTCTTATAAGCTGTAAGAGGTAGAGAGGCCAGTCCAGGAATGTCTTTGATAATCGGCCATTATATCCTGGCAGTTTTAACTATTTGGTTTGAATGGGTAGACAATAGGGGCCATACAATCCTATTCTGATTTGACTTGATTTTTTTTGTGAAAAGCGATTCACGAAGTATGGCATTAATCTTATGTTCCACAGTTTTTATAATGTCTAGGGGGTAACCTCTATTGGCTAATTTGTGTGCCAGTTGTTGTACCTCTGCTTGATTATCACTGGCGTTAGAAGAGTTCCTTTTCAAACGAAGCATCTGGGAAAATGGTAGACTCCTCTTTAATGTGTGGTGATGGAAGCTTCTAAAGTGCAGTAAAGAGTTTTTCTCGATTTATGGAAGCATTTCACCGATAAACAGTTATGTGTTACAAAGATTGTAACGTCTAAGAAATTGACAATATTATAATTAGATTCCACTGTAAACTTGATGGTAGATTCCCAGGAATTAATCCAGTTGGTGAACTCTTCTATAGAAATTCCATTATCCAGAATAATTGAAGTATCATCGATAAACCTGGCATAATATTTGATATGTTGGGTAATCAATTGATCATTGTTATTATAAATATTCAGGTGTTCTAAATAATCCATATAGAGGTTGGCCACTGTAGGTGCCACGGGACTACCCATGGCTACACCGCCTTTTTGAAGGTAAAATTGGTTATTGAATATGAAGTAATTATAGTCAAATATGCAGTCGACTATGTCCATTAAGAGATGAGTTGGAGGCATGTCAGGATTATGCATATTTTCAAAAGTGTCCTTCATAGCGGCTATAGCTTGATCAAGCAGCACGTTTGTGTACAGAGAATTAACATCTGCAACCACTAATAAATCCCCTGGATTAATTTCAAGATGTTCTATTTTGCAGATGAAATCTCCTGTGTCTCTCAGGTAAATCGGTCTAGTTTGAACTATGGGTTATAGTAGTGAATCTATATATATGGCCAAAGGTTATAAGAGGCTTCCGGTGCTAGAAATGATAGGTCGGCCTGGGACAGGTGTAATTTGTTAATGTATTTTTGGAAGGTGATAATATATTGGTATTCTGGGATGATTATTAATAAGAAATTCTGTTAGATGTTTGTCTATGAATCCCACCAACTCTCCATGGTGTATGATGTTGTGTACTATGTTTTTATATTTATTTGTGGGATCAGCCAGTATTGGTCCATAATAATCTCTATTTGCTAATTGTCTTATCAGCTTCCTGTATGCAATCAGCTGTGTTCATGCACACTACCCCCTCCCTTATCTGCCGGTTTGAATGTCAAGTCCAGGTGATTACCTAATTGTTTTAATATGTTGAACTCTAGGGGTCTCCTGATTAAGATCAACACATTCAGATGAGGATAATCCTTTAGTCTTACAGTCCTGAATAATACTGCCAAATCTTTACGAATATCAATCTCTCTGCACACTGGGGTAATAACAAAAGGTAATCCTTTGTTCAGGATGTTAAGCTCAGTGGGCAAGAAGTGGTAAGAGGATAAATTTACTATCAGGTTCTGGTCCTTCTCCCACTACCCCCTCGAAAATTTCGGTATCCTGTGGGTTACCTCTCATTGTTTGTAGAGTCCCCACTGGTCTCTGTTGTGTTTGTTAGGTCTTCTCTCGAGGGAGCTGACAATAGGGATTATCTTGAGAATCTCACAAACTTGTTCCTATAGGAGTTACCTCTAAACCAATTGCAAACTCTGTCCTTCTCGTAGTCTTCCTTATCCCGATTGAATTTGGCTGTTTTTAATTTTTTCAGATCTAGGAATAAGTTGAACATTTTTCAATTATAGTGTACCAACATTTGGTGAAATGTTCATCTTCGCTATATGTGCTAGGGGTTAATCTCACCCTTAGACCTCGGGGAATGATTTTGCGGACATAATCAGCTAGAGCTGACGCATTGAGGTTCACCCGTGTGTGTCGAAGCTCTTTGTTGATTAAATCCTTAACAGAGCTGGGTGAACCTGTTTGGGGGCGGGGGGTGGCTCAGTGGTAGATGTAATTACTGGTGTCCAATTTTGAAATACCTACGTGAGATGCTGTTGACTATACGTGCTAATAATATTTGCCATTTTAAGACTCCACGGGTATAATCCGACAACTAACAAACACTACTGGGGGAAGTTGCTAAATCTAAGCAAACCAACAACACTGGGTTAAACACAATTAGTTCAATATAATTACTGTTAACACATTTGTACGCTTGATATTGCAGTTATGTATCATGTGACACACGGATAAGGTAGAATCAGTACAATGAAACATCAGTACCGCAACAAACGATTCAGTTCATTCCTACCAGCACCTAAAGATACCAAAGTTCTCCGCTGGAGTGCAATTGCTGGAGATGAGTAGAACGTCCTGGAAAATGCGGATTATCTACAATATGTAGATCCAGCAAAAGGAAAATTCCAAAGAGATCAAAATTGGTCCAAGTATACAGTAAGAAGAAAAAAACCCAGTATTATCCCGAAGTATTTTACTTTTTTGTCGCTTCCAATCCAAATTTTACTTCTATATTATGTACCTTGCTCTTTTCTGTTTTTAGTTATATTTTTTGGTTTTGATTTGTTTAATTTAAATCCTGATATTTTTCCAAATTCTTCATTTTTTTTTAGCCAATTGTTCATATTTATTTATTTTACTAGCTTGGGGACCCGGCGGTGCCCGG
Organism: Anolis apletophallus; assembly: GCA_030556195.1. Lineage (NCBI taxonomy): Eukaryota > Metazoa > Chordata > Lepidosauria > Squamata > Anolidae > Anolis > Anolis apletophallus. The sequence goes on from JARBWK010000015.1 coordinate 12,062,547, forward strand.
GTTATTCAAGGAAGGCATTGTGTGCCATAGTTCGTTATTGGTGTGGGCCACAGTGCTCTAAGGAAGTGAATTAAAGTACTGCAAGTCCCATCATCCATGGTCCATCCTTCCTCAAACTGCACCAGGATGTAGGGTGCATCTTGGGGGGTCTGTGTGCCAAGTTTGGTCTTGTTCTGTCATTGTTGGGGGCCTAGTCAGGAAAATCAAGTTGAGGAAGCCTAACAATATCCCATGAGCTGAGGCCTAGTCAGGCAAATCAAGTTAAGGAAGCCTCGTTGTCAATTTTGGGCCTGGTCTGTGATTTATAGGGGCTGCAGTGTTGTTTGGGAAGTGAATGATGTGAAGGTACTGCAAATCCCATCATTCGTGGCCCATCCTGCCCTAAACCACATCAGGTTGTGAAGTGGGGCATTGGTCCCTTGTTTGCCATGTTTGGTCCTGATCCGTCATTGCTGTGGGCCGCAGTGGCTGACTGCCTGAGGCCTTTTGCTTTCCCTCTGAGTCACCTTAGAAGTGTATTGGGTGAAGGTACTGAACATTCCATTTCCAACAGAAAAAACTGTCAACTGGCTAACTTCAACTCCAGCCATTTATGCCTGCCTCAGGCCCTTCCCTTTCCCCTCTGTACTGTGTTGGAATGTTGGGAGGCTGGCCAGTCACAGCCATTTATGCAAATAATCCGACAGTTGCAGCCAATCGAAACGCTGGCACATATTCGCTCGGTCGCACCACCCACCCACCGCTCACAAACACTGACTTTTATTATATGTAATGTAATAGATTTATTTACTTTGCTTCTAGACCGCCTCTCTCAGCCCGAAGGCGACTCGAGGCAGTGTACAAATGGCAAGAACTGCCCAAGACAAACATATCAACAATTATCAACACAATTCCATCATATACAAATTAGCACTTAACGTTAAAAACACAATATCAGCGTCTCATTATTAAATCAGTTTCCAATTGCATTGGATCTTCTATAGCACATACGAGATCATCTGTGAGTGCATAAATTTTATACGTATCCTTCTTAATTGTTAGCCCTTTTATACCCTTGTCCCTAATTATATCTCTTAATAAGAGCTCAAGAATGAAATTAAGGATCAGTGGTGACAGGACACCCCTGTCTTGTTCCTTTTTGTATTTTAATATTTTTTGGGCTTTTTGTTCATTTACCATGATTGTCCCTTCCTGTTCTTCGTAAATCGCCATTATGGCTGATGTAAAGTTATGTCCTATAGCCAATTCCCTTATTAATAATTCTATAGTATCCCAGCTGATTTGATCAAACGCCTTTTCCGCATCTAAGAAGGCTACTGCAACCTTTTCCCCAAAATTTTTATCCAAATATTCTATAATATTGATAATATTTCTAATATTTTTCTTCATGTATCTTTGTGGGAGGAAGCCTGTTTGGTTTTCATTTGTCCAATTGTTTAAAAATCTCGAGGCTGATAAGACCGGCGCGGAGCCTGGGCAAAGATGGCGGCAGGCCAGACATCTTGAGGGCTCCACAAGACGTCGACCGTTTCTGACGGCCAGAGGGTGAATTGCGCCCTCACCTCTGATCGCACCAAGCGGTCAAGAGGCAGCGAAGCCGAAGGGACCCCATCGCTGACCCCAGAAGTCCCCCCTCCTCAAGAGGGGGAGACTGTGAGGGTCCGGTGGCCTCCCCTTACCGGCGAGCAGGCCGCGGATCGGGAAGCGGGCACATGCCCGCACTTACTGCCGCTCAGCCCACACTGAACACAGGGGAAGACGACCAACGCAGGACGGGGGCAAGCAGCCCAAGGGAAGGCAAGGGAAAAAAGGTAAAAAGAGGCGCAAACTCGAGGGCAGAGGGACCAGCGGACGCGGGGGGAAGATCGAACCCGCGGAGAAGCAAAGGGAGGACAAGAGGAGACGCTCGGGGGAAAACGGGACAGCCCTTGGCTGCTTGGAGAGCGAGAAGAAAGAGGGGGGGAGAAACCCAAAATCCAAAATGGCGGCGCTTACCGAGTAAGGGCAGCAAACAGCAACTTGGAGAAGAAGGCAGCCATCTTCGGGAGGAACCTTTCCCGCCTCGGGTGAAAAGGGCGGGAAAAAGAAGGAAGAAGAGACCAGAGAGACGCTAGGGCCAGAAGGTACAGGAAGTGCGGAGGAGGAGAGCGGGAGCCGAAACGGAGGACAGGGAGGACCGCCTGGAGGCCAAAAAGGGAACAGCAGAGCCTTCAGAACAGGGGAGACAGGCGGAATACAGCGAGGAAACCAGCGGATAGCGGAAGGAGGCAAGAGGCAGAGGGGAAAAAGAGAGAGGGGGGAGAGACGAGCGGGGAGGAGAAGGAGGGATAACACAGGGAAAGAGCCAAGGGAAGAGGATCAGGAGCTCAACCTTCCCTCCCCCCCCTCCCAAAAAAACAAAACAAACAAAAAACAAAACGGAAGGGACTTTACTCAATAGGAGGGAAACAAAAGGAACACCTCACCTCTTCTAGTCCCGGCCAGAGCTACATGCACAAGAGCACTCTCCTGAGGTGCTAGGACCAGCTGTGTGCTATTGGAAAGCCAGATCTGGGTAACCTCTATCTGGAAAGGTGCTTTTGTTAAAAGGTCGCTCCTTGGAGGATTAGGCAAACTTGCTCTGGCAAGCTCAGGATAGGAGACGACGTGCGTTTTGCTCAATTGGGAAGCACTGACTAGCCAGATTGCACCAGATTGCACCAGAACAGATTATTGACAGGGTTGAAGGTCAGACAGCACTATCAGATAGCGGTGCTTTCCAACATATTAAAAATACTGCCCTATCCCTCGGGGAAAGAAGGTCTTCCTCTCACCCAGCAAGAACGCACTGAGGCTCAGAGCTGCACAGGAAGGCAAGGGCAGTTGCTTGGGAGGGAATAGGGAGCGCCCCTGCCGCTCTCCCCACATAAACACAGGAAGACTGGGAGAAGGGAGCAAGAACAGGGGGGAGAAGGAGGGGCAAGACAAAGGTAAATACTGTGAAGGAAACAACAGGAAGGACAAAGGAGCCCATCGCCCCTCCCTCGCCCCCCTTGCCACCACAAGAGAGACAAAGAGCCTAAAGCGAGCAGGCCACCCTCCCCCAGGAGTCACTGGAACCACGCAACCACTGAGCAGAGAGAATCACAGTGACCCACAGTGGGACACCAACACACCCAAGGATATCAGGAAGAGAAGACCAAGGCCCCCCCTCTGCAGGTCACCCTGTACAACCTCGAGACAGGCAACAATACAAGCACACACGGCCAGCAAGACAAGGCAGGCGAGGAAGCCACGTGACGAGAACACACAACCAGGCGTCCTGGCTGGAGTAAGCAGCAAGGGAAAAATGACGACTCCAAAGATCTTCAAGGACGCCAAAGGGGTTCAGAAGAGGCTGGCAAACAGTGAGGAAGCTACAATGAAGGACATATTGAAAGAGCTCCAGAGGCTCTCCGAGAAGCAGGATGCAACACAAAGGAAAGTAGACGAAGCGGCGGCGAGGCATGATGCCCAATTGCAGGAACTCAGGACGGATCTGAAAAAAAAAGAGCTATCAACTGTGCGGGACGAAATTCTCTCAATAAAACTAGAGGGAGATAAGATCAAAACCTCACAGGGAAGTTACAGAAACGGGTGGAGTCCCTGGAGGCGAGGAACGCAAAAGTTAGAACAACTCCAGGAGAGGATGGAACAGAACACCCTGGAGACAAAGCTACGCTTTAGAAACTTAGCGGAGGACCCACAGGAAGACGTCCAGAGAATCATCAGTACACTCTCGTCCACCATTATAGGCAAGGAAGAGGAGGAGATACATCGGGATATCGAGAAAGCGTACAGGGTCCCATCTTCGTACGCGAGAAGGAATAACGTGCCGAGGGACGTGGTGGTCCAATTCTCCAGAAGAAAACCAGAGATGAAATTCTAACAAAACAGAGGGAGGCGCCAACATCATACAAAGGCCAAAAGGTCATCGTATTGAAGGAATTCACGGCAGCCTCAATCAGCAAACGGAAGAACTACCTCTTCCTCACGGAGGAGTTGAAGAACAGGAAAATCAGGTTCAGATGGGAAAAGTCGGAAGGGATCATGGTTACATACAGGGAAAAAAGGTACTGGTTGACCACTGTGGCCAAAGCACAGGAGTTCCATGCAAACCTTTTGAAGGAGTCTGGCCTGAGGACCACGTCCCAACCAGGGCAGAATGAAACAACCAAAAGACGACGCTTCTACTCCCCGACTGAGGAGGCGGCCCGACCCAACGGGAGGTATCAGGAGCCAGAGACGGCTACGATGACACGGACAGCGGACAACAAGAACGACGACACGGGACACACAGTGGAAATGCAAAATGTATGATCCCTTAATACAATTACAGTGCTTTTCAAACATCAACGGGCTGAACTCGCCGATGAAAAGGAAAAAAACATTCAACTCACTGAGGAAGAACAAATGGGACATTGTGGCTTTACAAGAAGTCCATATTAAGAAGGCCCATGAGCAACATCTGGTAAACAAAGGCATGGGCAACTTATTTTGCTCGCTAGCAGGAGAAAAAAAGAGGGGTGGCAACATACATCAGCGACAAGGTTCCAGCCAAACTGGCGTTTGCAGACACAGAGGGGAGAATAGTAGGGGTGATGCTGGAGGTGGGGCTGACACGCCTCCTGCTGTGTAATATCTACGCGCCTAATGGCCCCAAGTCCGAATTCACCCAGTTACTCGCGGCACTCATAGATGACCAGGAGTACGACGGTCTGATTATACTGGGCGACTACAACGGAATAATGAACCCCCGATTGGACAGAACACAGTCAACTGTGAAGCCCAAGAAACCAGGGCAAGACCCCCCCGGTGTTCTGCCTAAGACTCTCACGCATATGCTGGATGACCTGGCCCTGGAAGATGCCTGGCGACTTCATAATCAAAAGGAAAGGGACTACACGTTCTATTCGCACAGGCATCAAAGTTGGTCACGGATAGATATGATCTGGATGTCCAGATCGCTGGTGCCGCGTGTATCCCAAATAAAAATACTCCCGAGAGATTTGTCGGACCACTGCCCGATCATACTGGAGCTGAACCATAGGCCTCCATCGAGACGCTGGAGACTCAACGATAACCTGCTAAAGAAAGAGGAGGACATACAGAAGTACCGAGCACTGACGGCGGACTACTTCAAGATTAATGACGTGCCGGAAACAAGCCCGGAGGTCATATGGGATGCCTGCAAGGCAGTGCTCCGGGGGCATTTCATCCAGCATAATGCAAGCAGGAACAAAGCGAAGCGAAAAGCAGTACAGGACCTGCAAACCCAAATAGCAATGGAGGAAGCAACTCTGAAAGGACACCCAAAGAACAGGGCCTCGGTCGACAAACTGTCCTTGCTGAAAAAACAGAAGCACCACCTGGAGGTAGAACAACTCTCCAAAGATCTTAAGTTCCTGAAACAAAGATACTTTCAGAACGCTAACAAGCCGGGCAGATGGCTGGCCAGAAAGATCAAAAGGAAGAAACAGCTGGGGTTCATAGCCAAACTCCGAGCTGGGGACACAACGATCCTAGGGGAAGAAGACATCCGAGATGCGTTCCAGGCCTTCTACTCAAAGTTGTACTCGAGAGACACAATTGAAAAGGAGGACATAGAGCAATATCTGGAGAGTGCATCACTGGGCAAGGTACCATCACAATACAGAGAGGCACTGACGAAGAAATCTCAGAACTCGAAATTGAAAAAGCAATTAGAAAGTTGGATGCAAATAAAGCCCCGGGGCCAGACGGACTAACGGCTAGAGTCTATAAACGATGCAAGGCGAAATACTCCCCTTCCTGAGAAAATATACAACAGGGTACTAACTGAGGGGGTAACCCGGACTCTTGGAGAAGCAAACATAATGGTAATCCAAAAGAAGGAACGGATGGCACAAATGTGGCCAATTACAGGCCCATATCACTTTTGAACATTGATTACAAGATCTTGGCAAACATTCTGGCCGAAAGGCTAAAACTCTGGCTCAACATTTGGATAGCGCCCGACCAAAACGGTTTCCTCCCTGGTCGGCAAGCTAAGGATAAAACCAGAATAGTAGTGGACTTGATCCACTACTATGAAATGCACCCACAAAAAGAAATCGCCTTCCTGGCCCTGGACGCGGAGAAGGCTTTTGACAACTTAAACTGGGATTTCTTCAGCTTGCTCATGTCAAAACTGGAGGTGGGTCCGTCTTTCCAGAACGCCATCGGAGCAATTTACAGAGATCAATATGCCAGAGTCTGGGTCAATGGCCGCCAACGGGGAAATTCAATATACAAAAGGGGACGAGACAGGGATGCCCCCTCTCCCCGTTGATATTCATCATGGCCATAGAGGTGCTTCTCAGATTCATCAGGTCAAACGATTGCCTGAAGGGCCCTTCGATTGGAGGCCATACACCTAAAGTCAAAGCTTTTGCAGATGACGTACTCTGCTTCATCGAGAGGCCGGCGGCCACGATCCAGTTCTGGCTAGAGGAGATAGAGAGATTCGGCTCGCTAGCGGGCTACGAATCAATAAGAAAAAACAAAGATTCTGACAAAGAATGTACCCAAGAACCGACAGGAACAGTTGGAGAAGGTCTCAGGCGTGCAACTCACTCAATCCATCAAATACCTGGGTGTCCACATAACGGCGCAGAACAGCCAACTGCAGAAAAACAACTACGAGGCAGTGTGGAAGAAAATTCAGAAAGACCTCGCAAGTTGGAAAAGTGCTGGCCTCTCGCTCATGGGCAGAATAGCGGTGGTTAAAATGAACGTCCTGCCCAGGCTACTGTACCTCTTCCAAACTCTGCCCATTATCAAATCCGCTGCCATCTTTGACACATGGAAGAAAGACATTCTCCGGTTCTTATGGAACGAAAAAGAGCGAGAATTAAATTCAAAGTGCTCACGGACAGAAGGTCACGGGAGGGCTGGATCTGCCGGATCTAAAGCTCTACTATGAGGCCTGTGGTCTGGTCCACATAAGAGAATGGATAAGTCTGAAGAACAAAGAATTACTGGCCCTGGAGGGCTTTGACCTCCTCACGGGATGGCACGGGCACCTGTGGTATGGCAAGCCAAGACCAAACGAAAACTTCAAAAAACACCAGATAAGAGCGGCACTGATGAGAATTTGGGAGACCTACAAGGGGAGGTTTTACCAAAAAAAACCCCTGTGGGTGTCACTCATAGAAGAGCAACAAAGAAACCTGTTGGGCTGGACCACATGGCCGACATATGAGGACCTGTCAGTCAAGGTGGGGAAGAGGAGATGTCTCAAACCAAGGTCGTTGCTACAGCAACAGTGCAAATCTCTCACTTGGCTTCAACACTTGCAGGTCAAAACGATCTTCCAGGGGGATGAGCAAACAGGCTTCGAGGAAGGGGAGCGATTCTGGAATAGCTTCCTAAACAAAGAGAAGAAACTCATCTCCAAGGCTTACAGGCGACTCCTGGAATGGTCAACAGAGACCGAACAGGTAAAACCCTGCATGATAAAATGGGCGCAAAATGTCGGCCGCACAATCAGAATGCAAGAATGGGAGAGAGTCTGGCGGAAGAAAATCAAAATCACCTACGCCATCGATCTGAAGGAAAATTGGTACAAAATGTTCTTCAGATGGTACATGACCCCCCATAAACTGGGCCTGATGTACAAATCCGCCCAGACAGCATGCTGGAAATGTGGGTCACAGACAGGCACCTTTTATCACATGTGGTGGTCCTGCAAGGAAGCTTCAAAATATTGGAAAACAATCTTCATTCAAATTCAAAAGATTCTACGTGCCACACTGGAGATGACACCAGAGGCTTGCCTCTTAGGAATGGTGGAGGACAGTGACCTTGCAGACGAGAATGATGAACGGCTGTTCTTGTTCCTTTCCACGGCAGCACGGATGGTGTACGCGAAAAAGTGAAAGTCTAAAGACTTTGCAGAATGGGTGGAGAAAGTCCAGGACATCATGAGCATGGACAGACTTTCCTATTACATGAGTGACCTTGAGGGGACGCGATTGTGTAGAACTGATTGGTCACCTTTCGTGGCCTACCTAAGGATCTGGGACTCAGACCAACGCAGCTAGGCTTCCTGATACAGGCACAAGATACTCAAAGACCTGCTGAGAGGCAACTGGCTCCCTCCCCTTTTCCTCTTCCCTTCCCTCCACACCACAAGGACAAACATGCACACGCCCTCCTTCCCCCCCCAACTGAACAATTTGGACAATACAAACACCCCGGAAGCCGGAGGGCTTCCCCTCCCCTGTTTTGTTTACCTCCCTTCTCCTGACCTCTCCCCATACCTAGCCCCAAACAACCCCTCTCCCCCTCCTGTATCCCCCTCCTTCCTCCCCTCCCGGTTCACCCCTGCCCCCCTCCCACATCTGCTCCTGTGTTCTCTTCTTTCCTTCCTACTGTCCTATACCCAAATTTGTTCCACCTCTTTTATTGTTATTGAAGAAACCTCAATAAATATATTTTTTAAAAAAAATCTCGAGGCTAATAGGTTTGCAAATATTTTGTAATCTAAGTTTAAAAGTGAAACCGGGCTGTAATTTCCAATTAATTCTGGGTCCTTTCCTTCTTTGGAGATAATTATTATATTTGCTTCATTCCAGGATGTTGGGATTTTTCCATTTGTAATTATATTGTTTAATAGTTTTACCAAGTAAGGGGTTATTTCTTCTTTCAATATTTTATAATATTGCTCGGTCAGTCCATCAGGGCCAGGTGCTTTCCCTGTTTTCAAATTGCTTATGGTTTAATGAATTTCTTCTTCCATGATTGGTCCATTAAGCAATTCTCTTTCCTTGTCTGTTAATTTTGCTAACTTATGTTTATTCAAGTAGTTTTGAATTTCTTCTTTATTAATTTCATTTTTATTATATAGTTTTGATAATATGTCGTAAATTCTTTTAATATTTCATCCTCTTTAGTAAATTCTTTATCTTCGCTTCTAATTTTAGATATGATATTATTTTGTACTTTTAAAAAAATGGCTAGCCATTTCCCTGGCTTGTTTGCGTTTTCAAAGTTTTTTTGCTTTAGAAATTTCATTTTTCTCTCTCTAATTCTTCCATTGTCAGTAGTTTTATTTGGCTTCTAATTATTTTTATTTCAAACTCTAATTTTTGATACAGTGGGCAAATTTTCAACTTATTTTTTCTAATAGCGATTGTTCTATATTTAGTTGGGTTATTTCTTTGTTTCTCTGTTTTTTAAGGAAGTTATTTTAGGCAATAAAGTGACCCCTCATAACCACCTTGCTTGCTTCCCATACTGTTGAGCTCTCCATCTCTGGAAGGTCATTCAATTCAAGATATTCTTTTAGCAAGTTTTTTTTTTTTATTTGGGAGTCTGGTTTTATTAAGTTATCGTTTCGTCTCCAGGTGAATTGTTTGTGTCCAAGTTTTAGAATAATTTCCGTCGGTGAGTGATCAGAAAATAATCTTGGTATCCGATATGTTTAATGCTTCCTTTGCTCTTTGTTGACAGGGTTGGAAGGGATCACTCAGGCCAGGGAAAACAAGAGGCTGCAAAGTGAAGGGTTTCTTTATTATTTGCAGTGTTCTGGATATCAAAATCACACGAGATAAAAAGACAAAACCAGGCAAAGGCAATGAGCCAAGACTGGCCAGTGAGCCCTTGTAGCTCTTTTGAGGAAACCTGCCTGGATCACACCTGTCCCAAAGGGAAGGAGCTCTTACTTAATACATCTAGAGGGCAGTTTAGATTGGATGTATTTTTTACTAATAGATCTTTGTAAGTAGGCCAGACCGACCAGCCTACTTGTCGTCTTTGATGTTCTTCCATTGGTGAGATCCATAAAGGAGTTGTATTCAAGTGCAAACAAATTCTAACAAGAAAGCCCAATGTCTTAAGGTCCCAATAAGTCAAAAATGTCTTTTGATGAACTAAAAGAGTTTTACATTTGGTGTAATACATTGGAAACGATCTAACGAATTTAAAGTTGGACCAAATCAAGACAGGTCCCTCCCAGCCAGTTTTTACACATTTCAGTAATGGAAAATTAAGGGGCTTACTAGGCTCTCATCGTAGTCTTCAGCCTTTGCGCACTTTCCCTTCCCCATCGAAGTAGTTTTTAAAAAGATGTGTCAACTTTCAGTCTTGATAAGGGACCCTTAGCTAGCTGTTCACAAGTTTCCAGGGGTGGTATCCATATACCTAAATATTTTAGTTTATTAGTAATTTGTAGTCCTATTTGTTCTTTGATTTTTTTCTTGGAATTTATTCTTGTGGAACTAACTTCCTTCTTCCTCTTCTACCAGAAGGGGCTTCTTTTCTTCTTTATTTCTTGATCTTGAAAGTGGGATTGGCAGCAGTTCGCAAGCTATAAAACTTGCTCCTCGCAGAGCGGCTCACCTTTCCCGGATCTTGTCCGGACCCTCTCAGTCTCTCTCCTTTGAGGGAGGGGGAAGACCTTTGAGGTCTTCAGACTCACCACGGGATCCGCGACACCCCTGCACTTAATCTGTCTGGGGTGAGCAGCTCGAGCTTGACTTAGCTGCTTAAACGTGAGTCCTCGCCGAGAGAGCACTTTCTCAGAGAGGCTGTCCCGTCGCCATTGTCCACCGGAAGCTGGCATGAATACTCAATATGCCCAAATATGAACACAGATGGCGTTTGGGGGAAATAGACCTTGACATTTGGGAGTTGTAGGTACTGGGATTTATAGTTCACTTACAATCCAAGAGCATTCTGAACCCCACCAAGGATAGAATTGGGCTAAATACTGTATTTTCTGGTGGTCTTTGGCAACCCTTCTGACACCCTCTTGTGACTCTCCCCCCCCCCCAGGGGTCCCGACCCCCAGGTTGAGAAATGCTGCCTTAAGGCCATCCTGTCCAACTCCCTTCACCAGGACAAGAAAACATAAAGCCCTCCTGACAAAGAGCCATTCAGCCATAGATATAGATAGATATGATGCGCACACATTTATGTATATGACAGATATAGTATCATAGATTTGAAAGGGACTCCTAAAGAAGGACAATGATATGTTGCATGTTCCAGAGTAGGCAAACCAGACAATACCTACATTAACACTGACAAAGAAACAAGAAATACTGTTTACCCACAAGCATAAAGAAAATAAATGTATTAGAACAGGGCTGTCCAACTGGCGGCCCCGGGGCCGGATTCGGCTCCGTAGCCTGTTGGACACAGCCCCACCTATGCCCTCAGCCGCCATTTTTAAATTTAAAAAAAAATTGATTTTTTTAAAAAAAATGGCGGCCGGGGGGGGAGGCGGGGCAGGGAGGAGGAAGAGAGCTAGCTCCTCCTTTCGGCGCCCCCTCCCTACCTAGGGCGGGGAGCCGCGAAAAAGGGCAGAAGGCGGCGCCAGAGCCTACTCCTCCTTTTCGGCGGCTCCCCGGCCTAGGAAAGGAGGGGGCGCCGAAAGGAGGAGTAGGCGGTGCCAAGGGGCAGCGCGTCACGCCAGGCCTGTGACGCGCTGCTCTTGGCACCGCCTACTCCTTTTCGGCGGCTCCCCCGGCCTAGGAAGGGAGGGGGCACCGAAAAGGAGGAGTAGGCGGTGCCAAGGGGCAGCGCGTCACGCCCAGGCCCAGACGCGCTGCCCCTTGGCACCCGCCTACTCCCCTCGCGGCTCCCCGGCCTAGGAAGGGGGGGCGCCGAAAAGGAGGAGTAGGCGGTGCCAAGAGCAGCGCGTCACGCCAGGCCTGTGACGCGCTGCTCTTGGCGCCGCCTACTCCTCCTTTTTTTGGTGGCTTTAGGAGGGGGCGGGGCCTGGGCTGGGGCGGGGCCTGGGCTGGGGGCAGGGCCTGGGGGCGGGGCCGAGCGGCCCCGCAGGTCATCAGTGACCTCTTATCCGGCCCTGGACCCGCCAGAAGTTGGACAGCACTGTATTAGAAAGCAAAACTTTCTCATTACTTTAAGTTTCATAATTCTAGAAGGACATATTACTTACTAGTATGATGCTTTATATTTTAGGTAATAATAATTATAGCATAGATTTCTTTTTCCTGTTGCAAGAATGGACATGACACAAATTTTGGGGGGGATACACTTGAATTAATGCCAGCTAATTGGAGAAAGGGACTTTGAACACTGGCACAAACGGGGAAAACCTGTTGTGGTATCAATAAACCAAAAAGGGCATTTTCAAAATGGAAAGATGGGTTAATGGGGACAGTTCCTCCTATACTGGGACAACTGGAGAGGACAGAATATGGGCACCCATGTATGGGGGCACCCATGTATGGGGGCACCCTGTACAAAACGGCTGACCTTGACCGGCTTCAAGCAGGGAGCGAAAGATGCTGAGAATTGTATTGTTATGATTTTAACTGCTAATTGTGTATTGTTTTTATGTGATTGTTGTATTAATTGTTTGATTTTTAATATATATATATATATTGTGGGCATTCTTTGCCATGTGTAAACTACCTCGAGTTGCCTGCGGGCTGAGAGGGGTGGTATAGAAATATAGTAAATAAATAAAGAACGAACCTTTGGTCAGATTTGTTTGCTTTTCTCATGGCACGTTTCCCTTGTACTGTTAACACCAAACAAACGGAGGGTTTCCTTCAAATACCAAGGCTGTGAGTCACCCTCCTGCCTCCATTGTGTTATCCTGATACAAACAAAACACCCCTTTTGATCTATGGCAGAATATACACCTTGAAAGAAAGAAGTACATTGTAAACTGCCACCTCCATGGCCTCAGTCTCTGCAAGCCAAACTATTTATATGAAATGTGTTTGCTTTGCTGCAGGCCATGGGCTGCCGGGTGCCTTGTGCCAGCTGCTAATGAGAACAGCCTTCGTTGCCCAAGACTGCTTCGTTAATAGGCAAAATAGGATGTTATTTTTTTTTAAAGCCGTTTTTCTAACTGCGATGCAAAAATGAAAGGTATTTATGCCAAGCTTGGTCCTGATCCATAATTGTTTGTGTGCAAAGTGCTCACTGGATGTAGGTGAACTACAACTCCAAAACTCAAGGTCAATACCCACCGAACCCTTCCAGTATTTTCTGTTGGTCACGGGAGTTCTGTGTGCCAAGTTTGGTTCCATTGTGACTATGTGACTAATGTTGCTGTCCTTGAGCAAGCAGGGATCACCAGCGTTGAGGCCATGCTATTGAGAACTCAGCTGAGCTGGGCAGGGCACGTCTCTAGGATGGAGGACCACCGCCTCCCAAAGATACTACTCTATGGTGAACTCACCACGGGTCAGCGCAAGAGAGGCGCCCCCAAAAAGAGATATAAGGACTCCCTGAAACAACTCAGGCTTGGCCAGATTGATCACCAACAATGGTCCACCCTGGCCTCACATCGGGAGGCATGGAGATGCATTATCCACAATTTTGCGGCCTCTTTTGAGAAGACATGCCGAATGGGTCTCGAAGAGAAACCACAACGCAGAAAGAACCGCAACTTGGAAACAACATCACCCAAGGAGACTTTCTGCTGTGCTTTCTGCAACTGAACTTGCCTAGCTCAGATTGGCCTTTTTAGTCATCAACGCGCTTGTAAAAAGCGTGGGATGAGTCCTTCCTAAGAATCTTCGTTCGCGAAGTAATGCCGAGAGATGTGCTTGCACTTGTTGATTTCTGGGCTTTCTATAGATCGCATGAATTGATGCACTTAATGCCTATTCAGACCAGGAGATGTCACTGTGGTGCTGGCCATACAAATGTGTGATTGTGAATTATTCCAGCAAGCCTCACCAGAGGCCACCTCTTTTGTCTTGCTATCAACTAAAATGGGGGCACCATGACTGTCTTGAAAGCCCACAAAGGGTATGCATAATAGCTTGGGGATGCATTTGGGTGTTAACATTTGCCCCTGTTTGCAGGTGGGCATTAGGCCTGGTCACAGTACCGAGACGGCTTTGGTCGCCTTGGTGGATGATCGCCGTAGAGAGTTGGACAGGGGGAGTGTGAACTTGCTAGTTCTCTTGGATATCTCCGTGGCTTTCGAAACCATCAACCATGGTGTCCTTCTGGGACGGCTTTCCGGGATGGGTCTTGGGGGCATGGTTTTGTCATGGCTCTTGTCCTTCTTGGTGGGTCGTTCCCAGATGGTGAAGCTGGGGGACACTTGCTCGGACCCCTGGCCTTTAACCAGTGGGGTCCCGCAAGGTTGCATTCTGTCCCCTATTCTTTTTAACATCTACATGAAAACGCTGGGAGAGGTCATCCGGGGTTTTGGAGTTGGGTGCCATCTCTATGCAGATGACACCCAACTCTACTACTTTCCACCTAATTCCAAGGAAGCCCCTCGTGTGCTGGACGCTGTGACTGACTGGATGAGGATGAATAAGCTGAAGATCAATCCTGACAAGACAGAGGTCCTCTTGGTCGATGTAAGCCGGATCGGGGTATAGGGTGGCAACCTGTGCTTGATAGAGTTGCAGTCTCCCTGAAGTCATAGGTCCGCAGCTTGGGTGTCCTCCTAAACTCGTCTCTAACGTTTGAAGCACAGGCGTCTGCGTGGCTGGGAGGGCCTTCACACAATTAAAATTCGTGCACCAGCTGCGACTGTAACTCGGGAAGTCGGATCTGGCCACGGTGGTCCACGCCTTAGTCACCTCCAGATTGGATTACTGTTATGCACTATACGTGGGGCTGCCCTTGAAGACGGCCCGGAAGTTTCAATTGGTCCAACGGGCAGCAGCCAGATTACTAACTGGAGCGACTTACAGGGAGCGGTCAACCCTGCTGTTTAAGGAGCTTTATTGGCTGCCATTCATCTTCCGGTCCCAATTCAAGGTGCAGATTCTTACCTGCAAAGCCCTGAACGGTTTGGGACCCGCCTACCTTCGTGACCGCATCTCTGTTTACGACCCCAGGCGATTTCTCCGATCATCTGGAGAGACCCTACTCTTGCTCCCACTGGCCCCGCAGGCACGTTTGGTGGTGACGAAGAAGAGGGTCTTCTCTGTAGTGGCACCTCATCTCTGGAACGCATTCCCCAAGGATATCAGACAAGCCCCCACATTGGCAGTTTTTAGGAGGAGCCTGAAGACGTGGCTGTTCAAATGTGCCTTCCCTGAATAAAGTAAAGAACGCCCTGCTGTGTTTAACCCCTGCAAAGGTCCTCAGTAGCACTTTAATTACCTGTTGGGTGGTCTGCCCATATTGTCCTTGAAGCCTTCCTGCTATCTGCAAACTACCTCTTTCTGCACCCAGCGTTTATTTTTAACATTTTTAAAAATTTTTAACATTTACATTTGGCCCGCCCGAAATGGTTTTAAATTTCCAAATATTTTGCTTTCATGGCTCTCTGAGTCAAAAAGGTCCCCGACCTCTGTCCTAGACCAAGCTCTTTAGGAGAGGAGGATGATCCAAATGCACTGCTTCCAAGATGCAAGCTTCTCCTTAGATTTCTTTGAGAGCATCCCAATCCCTGCATATGTCCAATTTCCTATTCCTGGACTAGTAAATAAATAAATATGGCATGTGACACACCTGAGATTGATAGGAAAGACCAAGGGAGGGTTGAGATGCTCAGCCACTAGGTGCACATGGCAAATATTCATCATGTTTCATTTCTTACGGAGACGAAGCAATCAGTTGCACAACGCTGGAGATAATCCAGGCCTCGGGGCTGTTTTTTGACCTTGAAGAGAGCTTCTCAGCTCAGAAATCAGAATCCATATCTTAATTACGCAGCGTTAATGCTCAGGCCTAGAAATGCCAGAGGTAACCAAATTCGAGGCACTTGGCTGCATCTGCACTATACAATTGATTCAGTTTGACCCCCATTTTCATTGCCGTTTCTCAATGCTCTGGAATCCTGGGAGTACCAGTATGATGAAGTACCAACCCTCTTTAATTTATTTATTTATTTATTATTTGATCTTGTATTCCGCTCCTCCCTGCAGGCTCGGGGCGGGTCACAACATATAAAAACAAGCTGCATGCAATGGCCATGCAGCCGTACAGTAAAACAATAAAAGATTTAAAACAATTGCAAGTCACATCACAAGGTGTTTGAAAGGAACATAAAGCATTTCCTCGGACCCGAGGCACAAATATATTAAGGGGCTGTAATAAGCAGCCACCCCAGCTAGTGTGCCTGATCAAAGGCCAATCTGAACAGTGTAGTCTTAACAACCCTCCGAAAGGGGATGAGCTCCGTGGCAGCCTGGACGTCATCCGGGAGGGAGTTCCATAGCACCGGGGCTGCCACGGAGAAGGCTCTCTGCCTGGTAGTAGACAGATGGCAGGAGCGGATTGATGGTACTAGTAACAGATTTTGTTCCTCTGAACGTAGTGATCTCGGGGGAATGTATGGAGCAAGGTGGTCCCTCAGGTACGCAGGCCCTAAGCCGTGCAAGGCCTTAAAGGTTAACACCAGCACCTTGAAGGTAATTCGGTGCTCCATAGGAAGCCAGTGCAGTTGCCGAAGGATTGGCGTGATGTGCTCCCTTATCGGTGTTCCCGCTAGCAAGCGAGCAGCGGCGTTCTGCTCTAGCTTGAGCTTCCGAAGTGTCGACAAGGGAAGGCCAACGTGAGGGCGTTACAGTAGTCCAGCCTCGAGATGACCGTCGCTTGGATCACCGCGGCCAGGTCGTCCCTGGACAGGTAGGGTGCCAGTCGTCTAGCCTGCCGTAGGTGGAAGAACACCGTCTTGCTGACCGCGGAGACCTGAGTCTCCATGGTCAGCAAGGGGTCCAGTTGGACACCTAAGTTCTTAACAAGGGATGACGGGCTAAGACGCTCGCCATCCAGGGTAGGCAACCGGCACTCATCCAGCCCAGGGCGACCAGGCCACAAGATCTCCGTCTTCAACGGATTCACCTTCAGCCGGCTGGCACGCAGCCAACCAGTCACGGCTTCAAGGCAGAGATGGAAACAATCGGGTACGGTGTCCGGCCTGCCGTCCATTCTCAGCAGAAGCTGGGTGTCATCAGCGTACTGATAACACTCCAGACCAAAGTCGCGGGCCAGCTGGGCCAGGGGGCGCATATAAATGTTGAATAATAAGGGAGAGAGGATGGCCCCCTGGGGGACCCCACAATTAAGTGGGAGTCTCCCGGAGACCTCCCCTCCCCCCCTCCACACGTCCCCGGTCACGGAGGAAGGAGGCCACCCATTTAAGGGCGGTCCCCCCAACTCCGGACACGGCTACATGGTGGGTCAACAAAGCGTGATCTACGGTAATCAATCCATCATTTTATTTATACCTTGTCCCTTCCTCCCAAGCTTGGGAGGTGGAAAGAAATACAAATAAAATCCCATATAATTTGTTATCAAACAGAATTTGGGGGTCTTGCCATGAAGGCAGACCAGCTAGACCAGGGGTGTTCATTAGGTAGATCGCGTCTACTAGTAGATCGCATAGAGCATCCTGGTAGATCGCAGGCAGGCGGGACGAAGGCTCAGTCCCGCCCTGCAGGCTCCCGACGCTGCCAGCCCTGGGTTATCTGAGGTCATTTCCACACAGTTGAATAAAATCCCATGTTATCTGCTTTGAATCAGATTATATGGCAGTCTGGACTCAGAAAACCCAGTTCAAAACAGATATTGTGTTATATGTTTCAAATTTTTGTAGTGGGTAGGTAGATCATTTTGACTTGGTTGTTTTTTAAGTAGCTCGCAGGCTGAAAAAGTGTGAGCATGAGCACCCCTGAGCTAGACCCAACAAAGAGGATCCGAGATAGCCCTGGCAAGATAGGAAGCAGCCAATCCCATTTTCCCTGAATTCCCCAATAAAGATCTCGCCAAGTTGAGAGGACCGGGTGACTGCGATAAAAACTAAACACAGAGAGAGACTGACAGATGTTGAGCAAGACCTTCGTGTGTGTCTTTCTGCCATTCCTGCCAGGATATCTATGTTGTGTTCATCAAAACAGGCCCAGGTTTCACACTGAGTGTATAAATACAGTTAAAAACATTAACTCTATGTATTACTGTGTTAGAGTGCCATTTTGTGTCATTTTGGTTGGTGGTGTGCCCCAGGATTTGGTGAATGTAAAAAATGTGCCACGGCTCAAAAAAGGTTGAAAAACACTGCCCTAGGCAGCCCCATTCTGTCACGCAAAATTATACAATCCAAAATGTAACTAAAAGTAAAATCATATGATAATTATCCATAAGATTAAAGCTATTTAAAGCCTCTTGCCGTAGAGAAAACTGCCCAGGTATGGCAACATTGCACCGATGAGTCTGCAAAGCTAAAGGTGCACCTGCATAACAACTTGGGGGGCGCTGAATAGACTGCGCTCTGGCACCACGAGATGCGGAGCCAACCTTAAGAAATGGGGCTACAAAGTGGAGTCCACGACATGCGAGTGTGGAGAAGAGCAAACCACAGACCACTTGATACAATGCGGCCTGAGCCCTGCCACATGCACAATGGAGGACCTTCTCATATTTATTTATTTAAAACTTTTGTACCCCGATCTTCTCACCTCAATAGAGGGACTCAGATCGGCAAACAGCAAGAATTCAATGCTAACATTTAAAATTTAAAAACATTTAAAATTCACAATAAAATTAACAGTTACCAATACAATAAATACATAAAAACTATTCACCATAGTAAAATCATGTCCAGCTCAGTCCTTTAGTCAATTAGTGACCTCCGCCCTCATTGTGCGAAGGCCTCATTGCACAGCCATGTTTTCACCAGCTTCCTATAAGTCAGGAGGGAGGGGACAGATCTAATTTCCCTTGGGAGGCAATTTCACAACCGGGGGGCCACCACAGAAAAGGACCTGTCTCTCGTCCGCACCATCCGCGCCTGCGAAGGAGGCGGGACCGAGAGCAGGGCCTCTCCAAACGATCTTAACACTCTTAAGGGTTCATAGGGGAGAATACGTCCGGACAGGTGAACTGGGCCGGAACCGCATAGCGACACCAGAGGCTCTCCAAGTGGCCAGCTACTTGTCAAAGGACATTTAATAGAATGCCAAGTTTTTTAATTCTGTGTTTTCTCAAATACATTGGTTCGTTCCTGATATGATAAATAAATAATGCCCTTTTATGAGATATTTAAAATGGTCTTTCTTTGTCAATGTGGGTAAACTCTTGGCTTCAGCAGCTCATGAAGCGAGATCACACTTCCAAACTCTGTCTCTGTTTGTCTCTTCCCTCTGTGCACTTGCATAGCTCAAGCCTGAACAAAAATGTAACGGTAACCAAAAGTCCCAGGCTCAGCCTGCTCCCCAGGCATTGCCCGCCCAATCAGCTTCATGCATCTTATTTTACAGTTGATGTACATACTGTGTTTTTCAACCTTTTTTGAGCCGTGGCACATTTTTTACATTTACAAAATCCTGGGGCACACCACCAACTAAAATGACACAAAATGACACTCTAACAAAGTAATACATAGAGTTAATATGTTTTTAAATGTATTTATACACTCAGTGTGAAACCTGGGCCTGTTTCGATGAACACAACATAGATATCCTGGCAGGAATGGCAGAAAGACACACACAAAGGTCTTGCTCAACAGCTGTCAGTCATGGGAAAACTTCGGCCCTCTGGGTGCTTAGGACTTCAACTCCCACCATTCCTAACAGCCTGAGGCCCTTTCCTGCTTAAGTGGCTGAGGGGGGAAAGGAAAAGGGCCTGAGGCTGCTAGGAATGGTGGGAGTTGGAGTCCAAAACACCTGGAAGGTCCAAGTTTGCCCATGGCAGCTTTCGATTCCATCGCCACATCTATTTTCAGCCTCTGGCGGTTTGAATATATGTGATTATCTACGTGATTTTCTACCTTATCGCTATGATTATGGTGCTGCTTCTTTAAATTGTACGCAAACTGACTGTTATTGTGCGGATCCCGGAACTGACATTGGATAACATCGTGAGGATACACTTTGTTTTTTGCTCTCACTTCCGTGATTTCAGCAAATATCGCGAGTTTTCCCTAGAGGAGTGTTCTGTGAACTCGCTACTTCCTGGTTCGCAACTCCTCCGCTCTCTGTGGCGACCACGCCGAACTACCTTATGTAAGACTTTTGATTTTCTCCAGCAGGATTGGGTACTTTGAATGTGTTTTTTGCATATGATTATGTATGATCAATTGTGCATTTTGTACTGTGACGTAGCAGCACTCCTTTAATAAGTAAGGGTATTGGAGGTTCCAATTTCCCACGGCACACCTGATGATCGCTCACGGCACACTAGTGCGCCCCAGCACACTGGTTGGGAAACATTGCACTAAGTGATTCCTTGCATGCTCCAACAATTTAATAAACCTTTCCCACGTTTTTCTGGTAGAACCAATTAGGAAATCACATTTATAATCCAGGAATAACAGTGTAATCCAGTGTTTTTTGAGCACATTTTTTACATTTACAAAATCCTGGGGCACAGCACCAACCAAAATGACACTCTAATGACACTCTAACACAGTAATACATATAGTTCATATGTTTTAAAATGTATTTATACACTCAGTGTGAAACCTGGGCCTGTTTCGATGAACACAACATAGATATCCTGGCAGGAATGTCAGAAAGACACAAACTTCCCACACAGAACTTCCATAACTAAGAGAAAATACTATAAGAGTTTGGTCGGCATTGACCTTGGGTTTTGGAGTTGTAGTTTACCTATATCCAGAGAACACTGTGGACTGAAAAAATGTTGGATCAGAACCAAACTTGGCATGAATACTCAATATGCCCAAATGTGAACACAGATGGAGTTTGGGGAAAATAGACCTTGACATTTGGGCTTTACAGTTTCTGGGATTTATAGTTAACACACAATCAAAGAGCATCCTGAACTTTTGCAACAATGGAATTGAACCAAACTTGGCATATTGAGCTCTCATTACCAACAGAAAGTACTGAAAAGGTTTGCTTGGGAATTGACCTTGAGTTTGGAAGTTGTAGTTCACCTACACCCAGAGAGCACTGTGGACTCAAAAATGTTATGTTATGTTGTTTGTTTTCTATCCAGAATCACAATGTTGGAAGGAGGCTCACCACTTTAAGGTCCCTAAAACAGGCATGGGAAAACTTCAACTCCCACCATTCCTAACAGCCTGAGGCCCTTTCCTGCTTAAGTGGCTGAGGGGGGAAAAGCTTGTTTCTCTCCAAAAGCTCCAGTTAATTTGTATTGTTTCGCGGATTTAGGGATTTGGAGGAAGGCAAATGCCAAGGAGCGTTGTCTTCTTGCGGGCTCACCTGCCTGACATTTGCACTGGGTGTTTGATCCCTTTTTTAGGATTCCGCTCCGTCCTTCAGACTTCCTTCCAAAGGTTCAACGGCGGCCTCAAAGGTTACGGGACGGTTGGCCTACGGAATCCCTCTCCGCCTGTTTGCTCAGCTCTCGACGTCGCCCGGGCGGACACACCAGCCGCAAGAGCGCTATTTGCCCAGCATTAGGTCCTGTTTGCCTAAAAACACCTCCCGGCATTGGGTCCCATCTGTCAGGCCCGACTCTTGCCAAAGACAATATTTGCCCAAACTTCTGCTCCTTCTTGATTTTCTAAATGTAAAGAAAAGAGAAGGCATTTCTGCGCATCAAAGGCTTAACTCAAACAACGGCTAATGGGCCGAATGGAAAACAAAGAGCATTGCTATTGCCGCCATTAAAAGAAGAAGAAGAAGCAGGAGAAATAGCTTTGCATGGATTGTACGAGGGTTGAATGAAAAGTAATGCCTCCACCTTCGTTACTTGGGTTTGGATGGAAATATTTTAATAAACCAAATGCAGAAATAATCCTTAGAACAGGGGTAGGGAACCTATGGCTCGGGAGCCAGATGTGGCTCTTTTCATGATTGCATCTGGCTCTCCAAAGCAGTCCGGGCCTCAGTTTCCCAGCATGCAGCGGGGAGGAGTGACGCAAATGTGCCGTGACTGCCGCTTCCGCACTGCCATTGCCGCCTCTTCCTCATCCCCCACCGCTCTCGGGGCCCTGCGCCGTCTTCGCCAGGGTGCGATATAGACTGTCTTGAAATCCAACAGAGTCTCCTTCTCTGGAGGCTTTTAAGCAGAGCCTTCATGGCCATCTTTCGGGAGTGTTTTCATTGTGTCTTTCATGGCAAAAAGCAGGTTGAATTGGCTGACCTTTGGGGTTTCCATCCAAATCTACAATATTAAGTTTCGATGACCCTTGGAGCCACAGTGGGTTAAACTGCTGGGCTCCCACTGTCAGCCCCAGCTTCTGCCAACCTAGCAGTTTGAAAACATGCATGAGTAGATCAATAGCTACCGCTCTGGAGGGAAGGTAACAGCGCTCCATGCAGTCATGCTAGCTACCTGACTTTGGAGGTGTCTATAGACAACGGCGGCACTTTGGCTTAGAGATGGAGATGAGCACCAACCCCCAGAGTCAGACACGACTGGACTTCATGTCAGGGGGAAACCTTTACCTAGTATAATGTAGACACAAAAAAGAATGAAGGAATGCGACAGCTCCTCCTGGTGGCCAGAAACTGGAATGTTAAATTGCCTCTATGTCTGTCTATATATGTTGTATGTCAAAGGGCATTGAATGTTTGCCTGTATATGTGCATTGTGATCTGCCCTGAGTCCCCTGCGGGGTGAGAAGGGCGGAATATAAATGATGTAAATAAATAAGGTAATGGCGCCCCATGCCGGCCACATGACCTTGGAGGTGTCTATGGACAACGTTGGCTCTTTGGCTTAGGAATGGAGATGAGCACTAATCCCCAGAGTCAGACACGACTGGACTTCATGTCAGGGGAAAACCTTTACCTTTACCTAGTATAATGTAGATGTTGCCGAACGATTTAGGACAGCCTGGCCCTTAGGGGTGAATGGGCAACAAAGTGGCAAATGCATTTTAACCTAAACAAGTGTAAAGTCATGCACATCGGGGCAAAGAACCCCAACTACACTTATCAACTGATGGGGTCAAAGCTTTCCGAGACAAACCAGGAAAGGGATCTTGGGGTTTTGGTGGACAGCTCAATGAAGATGTCAACCCAGTGCGCTGCAGCAGTGAAAAAAGCAAATTCTATGCTAGGCATGATCAGAAAGGGAATCGAAAATAGGTCAGCAAA
Source organism: Anolis apletophallus (assembly GCA_030556195.1). Classification (NCBI taxonomy): domain Eukaryota; kingdom Metazoa; phylum Chordata; class Lepidosauria; order Squamata; family Anolidae; genus Anolis; species Anolis apletophallus. The sequence goes on from JARBWK010000015.1 coordinate 12,085,517, forward strand.
TGTTGTATTGCCTCTCTACAAATCTATGGTAAGGCCACATTTGGAGTACTGTGTACAATTCTGGTCTCCGCACCTTAAGAAGGATATAACGGAACTGGAAAAGGTACAGAAAAGGGCAACAAGAATGATCCAAGGGATGGAGCGGCTCCCTTATGAAACCAGGTTGCAACGCCTTGGTCTTTTCAGCCTTGAAAGACGGCGTTTAAGAGGTGACTTGATCGAAGTGTATAAAATCATGCATGGGATGATTTAGGTGAATAAAGAAAAATTATTTTCTTTGTCACAAAACACTAGGACTAGAGGGCACTCCCTGAAGCTCCAAGGCAGGAAAGTTAGGACTAATAAAGGGAAATATTTCTTCACCCAGAGGGTCATTGGGTTATGGAACTCACTTCCAGAAGAGGTTGTGACAGCTGTCAGCCTGAACAACTTCAAGGCAGGATTAGACAGATTCATGGATACCAAGTGTATCGGTAGTTACTGAAAAGGACATTCAAGTGCCACCGGAGTTGGTTGAGGTAGGCAGGATTTCCCTGGGTACTGGTTGTGGGGGGTCGGGAGCAGGTCAGGGTTTTGCCCTCCCTTCTGCTCGAGATCCCCGTGTACAACTGGTGGGCCACTGTGTGATACAGAATGCTGGACTAGATGGGCTGAGGTCCGATTCAGCATGGCTCTTCTTATGTTCTTATGTTCTTATGGGGCAGAGGCCCAGAAGTACCCCTAAAGCGAGGATTTCAGCAGAACCTCTGGTGAAGTTTTAAAAGCAAATAAAAATCCCTTTCCCAAATGATCTCACCAAAGAAGTCCGGAAGAAGATGCCACTGAAGTTTTTTTATTCTTGTCAGCTGAGAAGGATGACCACTGCAGTTTCCTTGTCGCAAAGCAGTCATAAAGATGCATTGAAAACATATGCCACTTTTATACATTTTACAGAACTGTCAGATTTAAACTTCCCTGCCCCTGCATGCTGTAGGCTTCGTGATGATTGGATGGAACCTTGGAAGCCAGCTGGAGCGGGAACCAATCGTGAAGCCGCACCGCTTTTGTCCTGGCGAATGGGAAGCGAGGGACAGGAATGTGTTCAAAACAAAGAGCAGCTGGAGTTTTCTTGATTAGATCATGTCCATATGTTAATGAAGATCCGAGGCTTTGACCTTTCGAGTCAAAGGAATTATTTTGTTCTTGGTGAGAAACAGGAATTGTCCTTAATGACCCTGTCCTGTGGACAAAAGGGCCAAATGCAGATTTTTATCCATGAGAATTTCAGCCTTCAGGATGGTAAACAAATGAAATGATTGCAGCTATGTGTTGGTTTCTGAGGCCAACAGTGACAGCCGGTTATGAAATATGAAAAATAGTTATGCCATACGTTCTATAAACGCGGGAGGAAGCTAATCTCAGAGGGTCCAGAGGAAGAAATATTGTTTAAAGTTTAAAGAGTTGCATAGAGGCAAAGGGGTTCAGAGGAAGAAAACCGAGATAGCAGAAAGCTTTAGAATAAATCAGAGAAAAATATGAAATTGGAATGCAGCCAAAATGGGGCACTTCGTATCTTTGTGGAAAGGAAAAAATGTTGCGATGTGGAGTGTTCTTAATCTAAGCTGCGCTACAAAGTTTCAGGTCAAGTGAGGCATGAAAATAGAGGAATAGAAATGGTTGGAGGTCTTTGGATGCTAAGTCCCAGCCTTTTGTCTTTAAAGATACCAGACCACATGTGCAGGAACGTTGGAACTCCCTGCTGCAGGTCAAACCAATTAGAATGCAGATGGGCTCTTTCTGGGGCTCGCCTTCAATGGGAAGTCAGACAGTGCTAAATCTGGACTGAATCTGGACTGAATGGACTGTACTTACATTTGACAGCATCCTGTACAGGATTTTGGGGGGGCTGAGCTGAGACTGGGTGGAAGAGGGTCTCTGATTGTTATTCTGCTGTACTGTACTTACATTTCAGGCGACAGCATCCTGGGTACCCATCGTGCACAGATCTTCCGATAGCCAAGCAAAGCAATATTGGTCTTGTGAAATGCCGATTATGCTTGAAATTTATCTCTGAGTGATACAACAATCGTCCTGAATCAATCTGTCAACCTTGTGTAACTCGGTGGTTGCTGTCACAGGACGTCCAACTCTTTGTTTGTCATGCAAGTCAGATGTTCCCACTTCAACATCTTTAAACTTACTCGCCCAACGACGCACAGTACTCACATCAACACAATCCCCATAAACACAGCTTGCATTCTCTGGTGAATCTCCTTTTGGGGTAACATCTGCTGTCAAGAATTCAATGACTGCACGTTGCTTAAGTCGCATTGACCGACCGTCTGCGCAGGGTTCCATACTTCGCATTTTAACAACACAACCATTCAATGCTAAGGCTTCCCGCCAAAATGGAACTGTAGAGGAGAGTCTACTGAACAAGCCAGTACCTGCCGCATACCAGTACTGCCATCTGTTGAGGAGTTACGAAGGTGGAGGCATTACTTTTCATTCAACCCTCGTATCTAAAGGCTGCTATCTCTTGATTGAGTTTTTAAAACCCGAATTCCCCTGAGTTACAGCCGCTGGAGCCACAGTGGGTTAAACTGCTGAGCTCCCGCTGTCAGCCCCAGCTTCTGCCAATCTAGCAGTTTGAAAACATGCAAGTGTGAGTAGATCAATAGCTACCACTCTGGAGGGAAGGTAACAGCGCTCCATGCAGTCATGCTGGCCACCTGACTTTGGAGGTGTCTATAGACAACGCTGGCTCTTTGGCTTAGAGATGGAGATGAGCACCAACCCCCAGAGTCAGATACGACTGGACTTCATGTCGGGAAAACCTTTTACCTATACCTAGTATAATGTAAACGACCTTGGAATCAGGCAGAGGTTGGGTGGCCCTCTGTTGGGAGGGGTTTGATGGTGTCCTCCGTCATGGCAAAAGCAGGACGGACTGGATATCCCTGGGAGTATCCCTATCCCCTATGATTCTATGTTTCTGTGATTCGTATTGCCTTCCTATGGAAAATATGTAGGGAATGTATACGCTGCCTCTGAATGTGGAGGTTCCCATCGCTTCCATTGTTTTAGATGTCGTGTTCTGCTTTTTGCAGATGGAATAATCGTCCCAATAATAAGAATCCCCATTAGCCAGCCTTTTCCTTTCCGTAATTGAATGCGCACTGCTTGTTTACGGCGTTCAGTTGTCGCTGCTTTTCCTTCCCCGGTGACTCTTTAGTCCCGAACATTTTCCGCTGAGGTTTTCGCAGTGACAACAGGCCTCCCGCAGTTCGGCTCGCATTAAAGCGATTAGATCTCGCGGCCTCCTCAAGGATGACAGCCTGGCTTGTCTCGTAAAGGTAGTGCGTTATTATAATATATCCATTTTCTTGCTTTCTTTCTTTCTTGGCAGTTGGTTCAGAGAGAGAGTCGGTAGCAGCCTCGGTTCATGTTTAATTCATTGTGTTTTGCAGAAGGAAATAACTCCGCCAAGCACCTTGCTAGATAATGATCTGTCTGTCTGTCTTTTCATTCATTCCCTCCTTTCTTTTCTCTTTAACATTGCAATTTGGTAACCCAATAAATCTCTCTTTGAGATAAATGTCAGGATTATTATTTTTTAAACTCAAGGGAGTATCAAACAGGTGTTTTCAGGAGAGAGAAAAAAGCACAATTGGTTGTCGAAGGCTTTCATGGCTGGAATCACTGGGTTGTTGTAGGTATTTCAGGCTATATGGCCATGTTCTAGAACAGTGTTTTTCAACCTTTTTTGAGCCGCGGCACACTTTTTACGTTTACAAAATCCTGGGGCACACCACCAACCAAAATGACACAAAATGACACTCTAACACAGTAATACATATAGTTAATATGTTTTTAAATGTATTTATACACTCAGTGTGAAACCTGGGCCTGTTTCGATGAACACAACATAGATATCCAGGAATGGCAGAAAGACACACACAAAGGTCTTGCAGGAATGGCAGAAAGACATCAAACTTCCCACACAGAACTCCCATAACCAAGAGAGAATGCTATAAGAGTTTGGTGGGCATTGACCTTGGGTTTTGGAGTTGTAGTTCACCTATATCCAGAGAGCACTGGAAACTCAAACAACGTTGGATCAGGACCAAACTTGGCATGAATACTCAATATGCCCAAATGTGAACACAGATGGAGTTTGGGGGAAAACAGACCTTGACATTTGGGAGTTACAGTTTCTGGGATTTATAGTTAACACACAATCAAAGAGCATCCTGAACTCTTGCAACTATGGAATTGAGCCAAACTTGGCATATTGAACTCTCATTACCAACAGAAAGTACTGAAAGGGTTTGCTTGGGAATTGACCTTGAGTTTGGAAGTTGTAGTTCACCTACACCCAGAGAGCACTTTGGACTCAAACAATGTTATGTTATGTTGTTGGGTTTTTTTCTATCCAGAATCACAATGTTGGAAGGAGGCTCACCACTTTAAGGTCCCTAAAACAGGCATGGGAAAACGTCGGCCCTCTGGGTGCTTTGGACTTCAACTCCCACCATTCCTAACAGCCTGAGGCCCTTTCCTGCTTAAGTGGCTGAGGGGGGAAAGGAAAAGAGCCCGAGGCTGCTAGGAGTGGTGGGAGTTGGAGTCCAAAACCCCTGGAAGGTCCAAGTTTGCCCATGCCAGCTCTTGACCGAGACCTCTTCCTCCCCCTTCGCGCCCTTTCTTCCCCCTCCTGCAGAACACTTACTTTTTCTTCTCCACTCGGGCTCCCTTCTTCCTGCTCTGCTTGCTTTGCTCACACTGCCGCTTCTGCCGCCATTTTGATCCGAGGGGGCAACGTGAGCGTGTTCAGAAGAAGGCCGGCGAGGATATCAATGTGCAATGGCACCAACTCTCGTTTCGACCCTTGGAAGTGGGTCTTTTTCAAGGCCACATATCAAACACATAAACCATGGATTATGAGTTGTTATGTGTTCGATATGCATATTGATATCCTCATCGGCCTTCTTGAATATATGGGAGATCCAGTCTTTATGTGAGATTCCGACCGTCTTTTACATCTAGTAACCCGTGGATCTAACCTATACACACGAGTCTCCATGTGATATTTATTATGGATTATAATATGGGTGCGGTTTGATGGAGCTCTCACGCCAGGCTTAATCATACGGAATTGGAACTTTGACATTGTGTGGACCTATTGTGGACATGAACATTACAACCCATCTACCCTGAATTCTTTGTAACAGGAACTTATACTTTGAACATTGGTCTTAGCGGATGGACACTGACTTGTTCCGACTATTGTTGATGTTTATCCCGCAACAAGGGTAGGAGCCTAACATGGGCGTGTTCATTACCTCAACTTGATGCTATTATTGATATGTATTATTACTGTATTCACTGTTGATATTATAGCTTATATTTGAAATCTACTCGTTGTTTGTGATGAGGTCGGTAAGAAAGCCATACATCCGCTCACGGAAAGTCAGTTTCTCCCAGTTCAGAACTCTAAGAATATTCCCCCCAGAATATTCTGTTGCAATACCAGAATTCAGGCAGAAGATGGCGATAGAGGAAAATGGACTTCAGGTGCATAATATAGAAGTCTTTCTCAACCAGTGTGCCGTGGCACACTAGTGTGCCGTGACGGACCTCCTGCTGTGCCGTGAGAAAAGCTCTCTGCCCCCCTTCCTCCCCCCCTTCCTGCCGAACTCCTGCTGCTTGGGGGAGGAGGAGGAAGGGCCGGGCAGTGGCGAAGAAAAAGAAGAAGGGACCGGGGTGCCGCCTCCTTCGGCTGTTTCCCCAGCCAGCCTCCAATCCGCCATGACTCCCACCATGACTCTCGCCCCTTGCTCACTGAAGCCGCGTGGAGGAGGAGCCCCGCCCACTGAAACCCGTTCACCGCTCATGCTCCTCCTCTGTAGGAGAGCTGAAGCTGGGGGAGGGGGCAGGGCATGGCGCGGCCTGTAGGTGAGCTGAAGTTGGGGGAGGGGGAGGGGCATGGCGCGGCTTGGCTCTGCCCCCTCCCCCGGCTTCGGCACTCCCAGCAGCTGCTCCAGCCTTGAGGGGACAGTGCCAAGCCAGCATTGTGCTGGCTCTGGCACCGCTGGCTTGGCACTGCCCCTCAAGGCTGGAGCAGCTGCTGGGAGAGGTGAAGCCGGGGTAGGGGCGGGGCATGGTGCAGCCTGGCTCCGCCCTCCCGGCTTCGGCACTCCCAGCAGCTGCTCCCAGCAGGCCACCAACCTCCAACCATTCTTTACTGTGTTAGAGTGTCATTTTGTGTCATTTTGGTTGGCGGTGTGCCCCCGGATTTTTTAAATGTTAAAAGTGTGCCGCGGCTCAAAGAAGGTTGGGAAACACTGTAATATAGTATCGATTCAACACACTTTGGCACCATTTGATCTCCCACAGCTCAAGGCTATGGGACTCTGGGAGTTGCAGCTTTCCTTAGCCTTTTGCAGCAGTGGTTGAACCTCTGAGTGACATTGGCGCACTGAAAGCACATGCTTTTGCACCATAAATGAGTCGTGGTTGCGTTCCTTCCCCTTCCAACCTGATAGCATCAAAGGCAGCTGAGAGCCATCATAGTCATCTATCCACCTGCCTTCTTCCCCAAGAGATTTGCAGGATTTTTTTTGAAGGGAACACTCATGGGATCATTCCGGAAGTAGACAGTGACATTTGAAGACGGCCTGTATTTCAAGCTTCTCGGTCTCCCTGCAAATGTTCCGATCCACAACGCTCTCTGCTTCATTTGGGAAAATGCTGCACTCACCGAGTTCAGACGGTGCTGTATTTTGGTTTCAATGTTGGCTTTTGTGGAGAGTTGGCTGCCTAGGAAGTAACAATAATAATACACTTTATTTATATTCTGCTCTTCTCACCCCGAAGGGGACTCAGAGCGGATTACAGATACACATACTTAGCAGACAACCCCTGCCGTTTTCCACATACACACATATAGACAAACAGAGGCAAACTCTGGCCACCAGGGGGAGCTGATGCACTCCTCATCTCTCAGCGTTCACAGCGTCCCTCGTTGTTCCTTCTGCATTCCTCAGCATTCCTGGAGTTCTTTAATGGCCTCATAATTCAGTCAAAATTTGCCTCCCCACTTAATATGGTACCTTTATCTCCTACTTGACAGATGCAACTGTCTTTTGGGCTGCAAAGGTCGGCAGCAGGCTACACTTAAAGGTCGAGCACCCACCTCAACCTGGGCAGGCCTCGAACTCATGACCTATTGGTCAGAGAGATCTTATGCAGCTGACACTTAGCCCGCTGCGCTACATTCCCGGTGGTCAACATTTTCTGGCATTACACCCATGAGCTGTATTTCTGAGGGATTGCAGAGGAATTGGTTGGTGCATTTTGCTGGTAGAAGATCACTTTGGCTTCTTCAATGTCCAGTTTGAAGCCAAGTTTTTCATGTATTTCTGCAAAGAAGGTGTTAAAAGTGGTTTGTAGACCTTCCTTGGAATGGGCACAGCCTATGGTATCGTCAGCATATTGGAGTTTTATAACAGAGCTTACTTTTGGCAGACGGCAAGCTCTTTAACTTCAGCGGGCAGCCGAGAGCATTGCAATGCTTCCTCTTCAGGCTGTTTTTAAACCAGGTTGCTTTAAAACCAACAAGAGAATGCGTGCTGCCTCTTTCCAGGAAAAATGCCCGCCCAAAACGCACCAAGCGCTGCTCCTGGTTACGCAAATAGCAACGTCTTTGTGGGCTTTGTTTGCCAGGCTAATATTGACTCTGCCGCCTGCCACTGGGCCGTTCGGAGCAATGTTTGGCTAGCATTAGACCCTGCTATGATAACAGAGAGTGCAATGAGGAAAGGCATCCGCCAGGCCTCCCTCCACGGCTCAAGTAGGGCTCTTGCTTTTGTGCAAAGATGCCGTTTCCTCCTCCTGCAAACAAGCCAAGGAGAGAGTCGCAACTGGTTTGGCTGGCCATCTAAACAGGAGCCATGGTTGCCCCGCAGACTGCCATCCCAGGTGCAGCGGGGAAGGAATAAAACCAAATGCATTATTATTATTATCCAACATTTCATTGGTGTTGATGTCAGTCTTTTATGTGTGTTTTTAATTTATGCATTTCAATAATACTATTTTAACAGTATTATTAAATACATTTAAAACGATAGCTCCCAAAACCCCATCGGCTTGAGCTGTGGGAGATCAAGTGGTGTCAAAGTGCATTGATTTTATGCTATATTATGCACCCAAAAGTCCATTTTCCTCTAGCGCCATCTTCTGCCTGAATTCTGGCATTGCGACATGAACAAATTGCACAAGTGGTGAACTGGGGATATTCTCAGAGAGACTTCTGAACCTGGGGAAACTGACTTTCGGCTTCCATACCTTCCCAACTTGACCGCTGTAATATTCCGAAATAATAATATTATCTGTACATATAATAAAAAGAGAATGTTTGTATGTTTGTATGTATGTGGTAGCTTTCTGATTGTTTGCTCTCTGTGGGATTATTTGCATAATGCCTCTGATTGGCCAGCACCACTAACATGCCGACACTCTAAAGTGGCAGGGTGGGGGAGAGGAAAAGGCCAGAGGCAGTCAGGCATGGTGGGAGTTTAAGGCCAAAATACTTTGCGACCCCCAACAATGAGAGAACAAGACCAAACTTGGCACACAGAACCCCCAAGACCCACTCTACATCCTGGTGCAGTTTGAGGGAGGATGGAACATGGATGAAGGCACTTGCAGTACTTTAACTCACTTGCTTAGAGCACTGTGGACCACACCAATGACAGATCAGGACCAAACTTGACACACAGAGGCCCAATGGCCCACTTTACAACCTGCTGCAGTTTAGGGCTGCAGCAGATTTGCAGTACCTTCACCTAATTCACTTCCCACAGAACACTGCAGCCCCTAGAAATCACAGACCAGGCCCAAACTTGGCACACAGAGTACTCATCACCAACTCTACATCCTGATGCAGTTCTAAGGGGGATGTTCCATGGGTGATGGGATTTGCAGTACCTTCACTCACTTACTGAAACCACTGCTACCCTCATCCAATGACCGATAAAAACTAAACTTCGCACACAGTGCCCTATGACCCACTCTCCATCCTAGTGCAGTTTAGAGGAGGGCAGACCATGGATGATGGGACTTCAAGTACCTCTACTCATTCCCCAAGACCACCGAGGCCCTCCACAAAGACTGATAAAGACCATACTTGGCACACAGAGCTCCCATGACCCACTCTACATTCTACTGCAGTTTGGAGGAGGGTGGACCATGGATGATGGGCTTGAAGTACCAAAGACCAACTTTGGCACACAATGCCTTTCACAAATAACCCGAAAACCACACTTGGCACACAGAGCCCCCATGACCCACTCTACATCCTGGTGCAGTTTGCGGCTGGGCCACGGATGATGGGACTTGAAGTACCTCCACTCACTTCACGACAGCACTGCCAACCTCATCCAATGACTGCCCAAGACCAAACTTGGCACACAGAGACCCCATGACCCACTCTACATCCTGGTGCAGTTTGGAGAAGGATGGACCATGGACGATGGGACTCGCAGTACCCTCACTAATTTCCAGAGACCACTGCAAACCAAACAACTGATAAAGACCAACCTTGCCACACAATGCCTTTCTCAATTAACCCGGGCACCGCCAGGTCCCCGAGCTAGTATAATATAATAATAGTATTGTGCCTGCTAAAACAAGCCCTGCTCCCTCTTCCTTATGACACCCTTTTGCATATTTATGCACTAGCTTGGGGACCCGGCCCTGCCCAGGTTATTTGAGAAAGGCATTGTGTGCCAAGGTTGGTCCTTATCAGATGTTTACATGTCTTGCAGAGGTCTCAGGAAGTTAGTGAAGGTACTGCAAGTCCCATCATCCATGGTCCATCCCCCTCCCAACAGCACCAGGATGTAGAGTGGGTCATGTGGGCTCTGTGTGCCACGTTTTGTCTTGATCATTCATTGGATGAGGGTCACAGCGGTCTCAGAAGTTGAGTGAAGGTACTTCAAGTCCCATCATCCATGGTCCATCCTCCTTCAAACTGCACCAGGATGTAGAGTGGGTCATGAGGGCTCTGTGTGTAAGGTTTGGTCTTGATCAGTCATTGGATTAGGTTTGCAGCAGTCTTGGAAAGTGAGTGAAGGTACTTCAAGTCCCATCATGCATGGTCTGCCCTCCTCCAAACTGCACCAGGATGTAAAGTGGGTCATGGGGGCTCTGTGTGCCAAGTTTGGTCTTGATCAGTCAGTGGATGAGGGTTGCAGCGGTCTGGGGAAGTGATTGGAGGTACTTCAAGTCCCATCATTCATGGTCTGCCCTCCTCCAAACTGCACCAGGATGTAAAGTGGGTCATGGAGGCTCTGTGTACCAAGTTTGGTCTTGATCAGTCAGTAGATGAGGGTTGCAGCAGTCTGGGGAAGTGATTGGAGGTACTTAAAGTCCCATCATCCATGGTCTGCCCTCCTTCAAACTGCACCAGGATGTAGAGTGGGCCTTGGGGGTTTTGTGTGCCAAGTTTGGTCTTGTTCTGTCTTTGTTGGGAGCCGCAAAGTGTTTTGGTCTTAAACTCCCACCATGGCTGACTGCCTCAGGGCTTTGCCTAATCTCCCCTCTGGCAGTTTAGAGGGTCAGAATGTTCGTGTTGGCGACTGCCTCAGGCCTTTGCCTTATCCCCACTCTGGCAGTTTAGAGGGTCGGAATGTTCATGTTGGCTGGCCAATTAGAGCCATACTCCCTCACTGGCAACCAATCATGTCAGAATGTAGAGGCCGGAGCCAATCAGAACGCTGCCACATACATGCAAACATACAAACAAACCCACAAACATACATTCATACAAACATTCTGCTTTATTATATATAGAGATGACTACCATGTCTCCTCTCAGCCTTCTCTTCTGCAGGCTATACATACCCAGTTCTTTAAGACGCTCCTCTAGATTTCAATTTGTCTACAAAACTGCTCTCCAAGGCACTGAACCTTGCAGTCCAAATAGAAACAGGACCCTGGACAGCTCCTTTGAAAGTCTGCACCTTGGAAAGGATGAAGATGCACTTCCGAAGGACTGCTCTCCAAAGTCCATTTGGTTGCACCGTCTGGCAAGCTCATGTTTGCTTTCTGGAGAGATGGGAACATTGACTAAGAGCTCTCTCGCTCCTGTCAAGAAGTGTCAGCCTTTTGTGAGGATGTTTGCGCTCGGCTTACATGCCAGCAAACTCTTAATCTGGCAGAAGGGAAGGCAAATATTGATGCGTTGGGCTCATAATGGGGCCCCGACAATGTTTGCTTGCAGAACTGAAAAACATAGAAGGAGGTTCCTTGCGTGATTGCATGAACGGCTTTCTCTCTCGGTCCCTTGACTCCAACAAAGAGCGCATCATGTTTCGTTTCATTAGAATTAAAACCAAAGGGCTGGGATCCTTAGTATGCGTCAGTTCCTCTCGGGAAGCAGATGGACATTTTCGTCTATGTTCAGTTTACAATCTCATAAGTGGTGCCAAAAATGTGTGTCATGCATTGATTCTCAAGCGCATTATGCACAGCCATGCATGGATGTTTTGATGCATATTGTGCTGTGCACAGTTTCAGTTTATTAATAAAGTAGCACTGCGTAGGGATGTAAACATCGGGTCCTTGATCTACAGCAGGGGTGCTCAGAATGGTGATCTCGATCACCAGGGTGATCTTCGAGCCTCATCCTGGTGATCTTTAGGCTCCTGACCAGGTTTTTTGCTGTTGGTCCTCTTCACGTGCCCCTGCACGCTGCAAAGAAGTCCTCTGTCGTTGCTCCTCCCCGCTCCCTGCTCACGCGCCGCCTCCAAAAGCTCCAGAGTCCAAGAGGCAGAATGGGCCCCCTCTTTTGGATTCCTCCCTCCGTCCTTCTCCAGCCACTCAGAGTCATAGGAGACCAAAGGGGGGCGGGCCTGGATGACGTGATGCATGGCTGACCCCGCGCGCATGCGCAGAAGCGCCCATTCTGCCTCTCGGACTTCTCGTGAGCTCTTGGAGGCGGCACGCATGCTGGCGGTGTGGAAATAGGAGCAACGACGGAGGAGAAGAAGAAAGACGCTTTGGGGTCATTTCCTTACCGCATCTCAAAGGTCGGTCTTTTTACTTTGGGGTGGGTGCTTGATTGTTCTGTGGCATGTCTCTTTGTTTATTTTTACTGTTTAAAAATGGCCTTTTAGCTCCAAAGCCTCTCTGCTTGCTTTGTTCCTTGAGAAATATATGTTGGGGAATATGGAAATGTGGGAGAAATTGGGTGGTTGGATGTATTTTTGCATGCCCCTTTGTTTACCTTGCTGAGTATTAAATGGCCTTGCAGTTCAAAAGCCCTCTTCTTACTTTCTGGCTGATAATATGTGTGGTAATATGGCAGTGTGGGAGAAATGGGGTGGTTGGATGTATTTTAATGCTGTTTTATATTGTTATTATTAAATTGAAATGTTGATGTTTTATAACTTCATTTTATGTAAACTGCCCCGAGCCTGCTGGAAGGAGCGGTAAGTAAAAATGAATAATAAATATAAATAAATAAGAAAATAGTTATACGTTTCACATTTCTGGGTAGGTGATCTTTGGGACTTGGTTTTTTAATCAGTAGCTCCCATGCTAAAAAAGTGTGAGCACCCCTGATCTACAGTCTCAGAAGTGGCACCAAACATATGCAGCATGCATTGACTCTAGGGTACATTATGCAGAGTCGTGCGTGGATGTATCTTGCATGCATTGCTGCAATGGTGCATATTGCCCTGTGTAGGGCTGCAACTTATTAATAAGGTAGAATTGTGTAGGGATGTAAACATAGCATCCTTGATTTGCAATCTCAGAAGTGGCACCAAACGCGTGCATCATGCATGAACTCTAAGGCGCATTACACTCAACCATGCATGGATGGATGCATCTTACATGCATTGCTGCATTGTTGCATATGGAGCTGTGCAGGGCTACAGTTTATTAATAAGGTAGCCAGGCCCGGATCAGGCCCTTTTGGCGCCCTAGGCCAAAGGCTCTGCCCCTGGCTCTGCCCCGCCCCGTCCCGCCCCACCCCTGGCTCTAGCTCCTCCCTCCCTCCCTCCTAAAGCCAGTATGCCGGCCTGAGAAGCGGCCGAAATCGCGGCTTTAGGAGGGAGGGGCCGTGGGGAGGTCCCGCATCGGCTCCGGGGGTGGGGCTTTCCTTCCTCCTCCTCGCGCCGGTGAGGATGCGGGGGCGGAGCCGGGGGCGGGGTGGAGCCAAGGGCGGGGGCAGAGCCGAAGGGAGCAGAGCAATGGAGGGGGTGGCCGTGGGTGGCGCTTACGCCACCACGCGCATGCGCCCTTTAAAATTTTTTTGATTTTTTTTGAATTTTAAAAAACTTTTTTAGGGGGATCTGGACCTGCTGCCCCCCAAAAGGTGCCGCCCTAGGCCAATGCCTAGGGTGGCCTTATGGGTAATCCGGGCCTGAAGGTAGCACTGTATTTGAATGTAAACATAGGGTCCTTGGTCTGCAATCTCAGAAGTGGCACCAAACTCGTGCATCATGCAGTGACTCTCAGGTGTATTACATACAGCCACGCATGGATGCATCTTAATGCATTGATGCATTGATGTATATGGAGCTGTGCAGGGCTACGATTTATTAATAAGGCAGCACTGTGTTTGGATGTAAATAAAGGGTCCTTGATCTGCAATCTCAGAAGTGGCACCAAACATGTGCAGCATGCATTGACTCTAGGGTACATTATGCAGAGTTGTGCGTGGATGTATCTTGTATGCATTGCTGTAATGATGCATATTGCGCTGTGCAGGGCTTCAACTTATTAATAAGGTAGAATTGTGTAGGGATGTAAACATAGCTTCCTTGATTTGCAATCTCAGAAGTGGCACCAAACGCATGCATCATGCATTAACTCTAAGGCGCATTACACACAGCCATGCATGGATGCATCTTACATGCATTGCTGCATTGCTGCATATGGAGCTGTGCAGGGTTACAGTTTCTTAATAAGGTAGCACTGTGTTTGGATGTAAACATAGGGTCCTTGGTCTGCAATCTCAGAAGTGGAACCAAACACGTGCATTATGCATTCGATATCGGAGGTGATCCCCCTTCTCTTGGGCTCTGTAGAAGACAGTTTTAAACCAAAGGATTAATAGTTTTCCCAAGAACACCAGGCTGGAAGTGATCCCATAATCCCCTATCTGTCCCCCACATGGGAACCTAAGGCTCTCCCCAAGGCCCCACATGATAATGATTCTGTAACCCACACTTTATGAATACACCCAGTTATTTTCCTTTTGCATTACTCTTATGGGCTTTTGCTCATTCCCAAAGACTTTTTCCTTTCTGTCTAGGACTCCTTTCTCTTGGGCTATCTTTTATGAATCTAATAAACTATGTATCTTTCTGGTGGGTAGGCAGGGGTGATCAGGATGGTATATATTTCCCCATAAGCCTCAATATATCTCCCCTCATGTTTTCCCCATGTATGTAAATTTAAAAATATGAAAGTGCCACTGTTTACCTTTAGCCTTGGGCGAGGCTTGCCAGCTGCAAAGTTTGTGATTCAATTACCTCTCCACTAGCCTCATTTGCATGATAATAGGGCTTTTCTGGTGTAGAAAACAAAAGGCTGTTTTTGTTTTCTCAACGAAGACCCTCATCTCTCAGGGGGAAGAGCCTCGAAGTTTCGTTCCCTCTTCCCAATGAAGGATAAATGGCATAAATATTTCTATATTTCATAAATGGTCACCTCTGCCAGTCTCGGAAACTGGCACATGGCTACAGTTTTTTCACTTGTTTACTATCCAAAAGACTGAAACTTTCATGGAAAGATTTGTATTGGCCTCTTGCCAACAGGAAGGGGCCATTAAGGACAGTTCCCATTTCCCATAGAAGAACAAAAGACTTTTCTCTGACCCGAAAGGTCAAGGGCTTGGATTCATTAACATATGGACAAATCTACTCAAGGAAACTCCAGCTGGGATTTTTAGATTGCTTTTAAAAACTCACCGGGGGTTCTGCTGAAATCCTCATTTTAGGGGTACTTCTGGGCCTCTGCCCCCTATGGGCCAGGCTGTTCTAAATTGTTCGGTAACACATTGATTCTCAGGTGCATTACACACAGCCATGCATAGATGCATCTTACATGCATTGATGCATATGGAGCTGTGTAGGACTGTCGTCGAACACCTGTCACTTCCCCGGACCGGCTGTTCCGACAACCGGGCAAGCCCTTTGGACCGACCGCAAGGCAGAGCCCGCGAGGGTTCAGTTTAACCTGGCGAGCCAGGAGCGGTTAGGTCCTCGTAGTCTACCCGCCTCCCTTAGACCCAATTATGCTCACCAATCGGTTAGGTAGATGCCACGAAATTGTTTATTCTGCTCAGCTGAGTAGGATGCGACCGCAAATTCCCTGATCCCGCAAAGACGCATACATGTTCATTGAAAACATTGGCTTTTAAAGGTTACAGAACTGTCAAAACAATTGAAATTCCCGCCTGCCCCCTTCTGGGCTGGCTCCGTCCATGATTGGTAGATTAACTGATGACTGGGGTGTTGACTGGTTCCGGAGAACCAATCGGCGCTCACTCCTTTCTGCCATCCCAGCCAATCAGGAGTCATGGCCATATATGGAGTTCCAGGAAGGGAAGCTTTAGACAGAAATGGCTGTCAATATTTGCATGTGGATACAACAAAAAGAGTCCCTTTCAGGTAAACGACCTGACTGATACCTGGAGTGATAGGATTAATGAAGTTTGATGTCTCACT
Organism: Anolis apletophallus; assembly: GCA_030556195.1. Lineage (NCBI taxonomy): Eukaryota > Metazoa > Chordata > Lepidosauria > Squamata > Anolidae > Anolis > Anolis apletophallus. The sequence continues at coordinate 12,101,239 of JARBWK010000015.1, forward strand.
CATGGGAATGAGAAAGGAAGGGGGAAGAGGCCTGACGTCAGAAATACACTCCGACCTTTTGGTGACAGAAGGGCTATTGTAGGTCACCCCTGGGGTCCGAAGCCAGGGATGGATCCCTGCTGTGAAAAGCAAACATTTTATGTCCAAGTCTGGAAGGTGAGTCAATTGGGCTAAACTCCGACGATTAACTCTCCCTTCAGGCTGATGGAAACGTGGGGCTTGAAGACTAGCGCTCCCGCTTACCATAACAAGAAATCTCCATCAGATTAGCTCATGCAATAGAACAATGGTGATCCGAAAAGGCTTTTAGGATGGGAATTCAGTTACTTCCTCTCAGTTGACACAATAACAAAATACAGGCAATCTTTCTTTACATGGGAAAGGGGGGAAGGGAAAGGCTACAAGGAGTCAAAGGGAAAACTTATGAAGCCACACTGTACATACAGGGGGATCCCCAGCAATTTCCCAGATTTTCCCATACAGTTCTTGCTCCCAGAGTTATGATCTTTAAGACAAGCAGCGCAGTGCTGCCTTCCTTTGGGAGTTGTAGTTCTCCTTGATGTAATTACTGTCCTTGGGTGAACTGCAGAGCCTTTGGGGGCTTGGGGTGCAAAGCAGTGAGAATAGCAGCAAGAGGGATCCAGAACCAGTGTCCTTGACGAAACTATCTCTCCCAGGCAGGGAGAGTCCATGATGAATAGCGAGGCTTCTTGGCTCAGGGAGAAGCGTCAGAAGCAGTCCAGGAGAAGAAAAACAATCAGAAAAGGGCAAACAGAGGCACAGTACTTGAGAGAACTAGATCTTCTTTTGGCATCAATCTCTGTCTATCACCCACCCTCCTGAAGAGATCTCTTTGGGCTGAACTACTCCAAAAGCTGTTGTTTTTAGAGCTGGGATATGTTTCCTCCAGGCCGGAGAAAGGATAGAGAGAGAGAGGAAGAGAGGAGAGGAAACGATGGGAGAAATGGCAGAGTGTTTATTTATTGTTTTGTAACGTGTGGCCAAAATGTCTTCCATACTATGTGCTGTATGAAGTGTTGTAAATGTGGAGATGGGAGGTAATGGTGGCTGGGTTTCCTGGGAGGGACAAAGTTGGTGCAGTGTGGTGTATGGAACTGAGTGGGGCAGAAGGGAAGGGGGAAAAAGGAGTCTGGTACTGGTGTAACTTAGGCCATGGGCCAAAAGGAATACTGGGGACTCTCTGCAGTTGGTTCTTCTGGGTCTGGAGCTTCCTGGCTCGACTACAGGACTACGGTTTATTAATAAGGTAGCACTGTGTTTAGATGTAAATAAAGGGTCCTTGATCTGCAGTCTCAGAAATGGCACCAAACACATGCATCATGCATTGACTCTTGGGCACATTATTCACAGTCGTGCTCTGGATGCATCTTGCATGCATTGATGCATTTTGAGCTGTGCAGATCTTATAAAGCTGTGTAGACTCATATCAGCCAGTGCAGATATTGTGGATTATCTGTTTTGATAATCTGGATTATATGGCAGTGTAGGCCCAACCTCATTCAAGTTCCTTCCCTTGATCTGGACACTGGATTGATGCAGGTTAGAATCACGTTGGCTTTTTTAGCTGCTGCGTGACACTTTTGGCTCAATGGCTCTACTATTTATTTATTTATTTATTTACTTTATTTATATTCCGCTCTTCTCACCCCGAAGGGGACTCAGAGCGGATTACAGTACACATACTTGCAGACAATCCCTGCAGTTCAACATATGACATATAAACATGTGACATTTATCACAGCACAGTACATATATTTTGACATTATACATATATTGACAAACAGGGGCAAACTTTCTGGCCACCAGGGGGAGCTGACGCTCTCCTCATCTCTCTCAGCGTTTCCTTCCAGTGTCCCTGGTTGTTTCTTCCGCATTCCTCAGCGATTCTTTATGGCATCATAAATCAGTCAAAATCAGTCTTTCGCACTGCAAAGGTCGGCAGCAGGCTACACTTAAGGTCGAGAACCCACCTCGACCCGGGCAGACCTCGAACTCATGACCTACTGGTCAGAGAGATCTTATGCAGCTGACACTTAGCCAGCTGTGCCAAATTTCCGGTACTAAAACCCCTTGACCCCTTTCTCTTGTGCTGCTTTCAAGGCAGGCATGAATTGTATGGGAGACTCATAAGCCCTGATATTAACTTTACCACCGGTTTAATTTTCTCATTCAAGAATGAATTCATTATCAGGCAGGTCAAATCTTGTTGCCCCTTTAATATTTGCTGCCCCTTAAGTTGACTTGCATTAGGTCATGAGTTCGAGGCCTGCCTGGGTCGAGGTGGGTACTTGACCTTAAGTGTAGCCTGCTGTCGACCTTTGCAGCCCGAAAGACAGTTCATTTGTCAAGTAGGAGATAAAGGTACCACATTGAAGTGGGGAGGCAAATTTTGACTGATTTATGAAGCCATAATAATTCCAGGAATCGCTGAGGATTGTGGAAAGAACAACAAGGGACGCTGGAAAATGCTGAGATAGTGCATCAGCTCCCCCTGGTGGCCAGAAGTTTGCCTCTCTGTTCGTCTACGTTCGTCAATCTATCTATCTATCTATCTATCTATCTATCTATATCTATCTATCTAAAAAAGAGAGTTGTCATCCTAAGTAGCCTATAGACAGCAAAACCACACAAGGCAGACACACCAAATCAGCCCACATGCACACAAAACCCCACGAGGTATGTTTACCACCCCCCAAAAATAAAATAAAAATTAAACAACACGACCAAAAAACAAAATACAATTGGACTACAACTCCCATGATCCCCCACGCCACCCCCCTCTGGCAGTTTAGAGTGTCGGAATGTTGGTGGTACTGGCCAATTAGAAGCATTATGCAAATACTCACTCAGTTAGAAAGTAGAGACTGGGAGCCACCCCCCCCCCTCTGGCAGTTTAGAGTATCAGAATGTTGGTGGTGCTGGCCAACCAGAGGCGTTATGCAAATAATCCCACAGTGGCAACCAATCAGAAAGCTGGCACATATCCACATACATACAAACATTCACTTTGTTGTCCCAGGCCTGGGAATACAGTGGGGCAGGACTCCAATACAACAAAAGGAAGATACAAATCCCAGCTCATCCTGAGCAAACTGCTAAAGGTCTCTTAATGGTATCAACAATCTGTCAAGAGTGCTTTCCCAGCATGTGGGTAGAAGGGGTTAGCCACAGACTATGGCACAGCAACGCGTGCACGGGTCAGCTAGTATATGTCTAAATATGTCTATATATGTTGAACTGCAGGGATTGTCTGCAAGTATATGTACTGTAATCCGCTCTGAGTCCCCTTAGGGGTGAGAAGAGTGGAATATAAATGAAGTAAATAATAAATAATAAATAATTAGTGACCCTGTTTCTCCATATTGGGCCGTCTTCCAAGGGAGCTGGTTTTGTGAGTGCAAACGCTAAGGACTGGGCTATAGGAATGAAGGGGGAGAGAGGTGGAGAGGCATTTGGGGTGGCGTCTCTTGGGCACGCTTTGAGAAACCAAATAACTCCCTGTCTGCTTTCTTTGAGCTATTTATAGGCAGAAATGGTGAGAGACAAGCATCGTTCAAGGAGGGAGAAAAAGGGATGCCATTCTCAGGTTCGGAGCCAAGCTGCAATCATTCACGGATATACCTCTGAGGCTGGCTCTGCTCCAGGCCACAAATATGCAGAGAAGAAGCCTGGGCTTGACACAGATCTCTCTCTCTCTCTCTCTCTCTCTCTCTCTCTCTCTCTCTCTCTCTCTCTCTCTCTCTCTCTCTCTCTGCAAGGAAAAGGGAGGGCATAGGTTCTGGGTTCAAGTCCTGGCCTTTCCTGTTCCCAGTCCTGCAAGGTGCCCCAGTCCTTCCCAAATTGGGATCGAATGCAACTCCATAGGACAGTGTTTCCCAACCTTTTTAGAGCCGCGGCACACTTTTAACACAAGATGACACTCTAACACAGGGCTGTCCAACTTCTACTGGGCCTTGGGCTGGAATTCCGGTCACTGATCACCTGGGGGGCCAAGCCCTGGCTCCTCCCCTCCCCCGGCTCTGCCTCCTCTCCTCCCCCAGCTCCGCCCCCTCCTCACCCCCGGCATTGCATAAATATACAATTAAATATTATATTATTTAAATAAGGGGAGAGGGAGGGATGGATGGAACACATGAGGGGCATAAATATACAGAATATCAAGGCAGAAAATCCCACAATCTCTGCTTTGAACTGGAATATATGACTGTTCCACTGGCCACATTGATCAGCATTGAATGGCCTTGCAGTTGAAAGGTCTGTGTGCTTTCATTCTGCCAGTTTACCCCTGGCTGATTCCATTCAGTGCAAGTCATCAAAGTAAACTTGGGTAATTGCAAAGAATGTAAATAATTCTGGGGGGAGGAAAAGGAGGGGGAAGGGGGTGGGAGGCCTTTCCGTGAGCTCCCTCTCATTCAAGGGGGGCTCCCTCCTTTTCTCCTCCCCCCCTCTCCTATGGCTGGTTCTCTCCTTCTCATTAAAGAGACAGTTCATGAAACGCAAATGAAGGGGTCAGAAAGGAAGGGGCTTGTGTGTGTGTGTGTGTGTGTGTGTGTGTGTGTGTGTCTGAGAGAGCCAGAGATCTTCCCTTTGTGCTGGGGAGAGGTGTGCCCAGGGCAGGTCCCCCTCTCTCTCTCTCTCTCTCTCTCTGTCACTCACTCACTCACTCACTCACTCACGCTCTCAGACACACTCCCTCCCAAACCCCTTTTGCTTCCCTGGCGCTGAGGGCCTGAGCGCCTCCCAGACGGAGCAGCAGCAATCCTGAGGAGGAGGAAGCGGCGCTGCTGAGGGGGAAAGCCATGCGGCCGGGTCGCTCTTCCAGTTTGCTGCCAAGGGGACGGGGCCCGAGAGACGTCACTCCCTCCCATTGGCCCCCTCCCTCAGGAGAAGAGGAGGCGGCCAATAGAAAGCCAAGGGGCGGGACCAAATAATAATAATAAAAAATACTTTTTTAGTTGAAAAAATATTTTTAAAATATTTTAAAAAATATATTATTTATTGCAGGAGGGTAAGGGGCCGTAGCCAAGGGGCTAGGGGGCCGTGTATGCCCCCCCCCGGGCCGCCTGTTGGACAGGCCTGCTCTAACACATTAAAGAACGGCTGGGGGATGGTGGCCTGCTGGGAGCAGCTGCTGGGAGTACCGAAGCCGGGAGAAGAGCCAGGCCGCACCATACCCCGCCCCCTCCCCCCAGCTTCAGCTCTCCCACAGCTTCTCCAGCCTTCAGAGGGCAATGCCAAGCCAGTGGTGGCAGAGCCAATACAATGCTGCCTTGGCACTGTCCCGTCAAGGCTGGAGAAGCTCTGGGAGAGCTGAAGCCGGTGGGAGGGGGTGGAGCCAGGCCGCGCCATGCCCCGCCCCCTCCACCTGGCTTCAGCTCTCCCACAGCTTCTCTAGCCTTGAGGGAGCAGTGCAAGCGAGGGGCGGGAGTCATGGCCTCCATTCCTGGCGCCGCTCTCCGCCATGACTCCCACCCCTCACTTGCTGAAGCCACGCAGAGGAGGAGGAGCATGAGCGGTGGATGGGCTTCAGTGGGCAGGGCTCCTCCGCGCAGCTTCAGTGAGCGAGGGGCGAGAGTCATGACAGGTGTCATGGTGGATTGGAGGCTGGCTGGGGAAACGGCCAAAGGAGGCAGCGCCCCGGCCCGTTCTTCTTTTTCTTCGCCACCGCCCAGCCCTTCCTTTCCCCACCCCCCCAAGAAGCAGGAGTTCAGCAGGAGGAGTGGGGAAGGGGGCAGAGAGCTTTTGTCGCGGCACAGCAGGAGGTCCGTCATGGCACACTACTGTGCCGCGTCACAGCAGTTGGGAAACACTGCCATAGGAGATTAAACAAGACTCCAAGACAGCAAGGATTGGAGGATAAGGCACACAGGTACTGGGTTCAAGCCTTCCCCTCTTCTTGTGCAGATGATAAACGTAATAATAATAATAATCCCAGTGGTGATTGGCACACTGGGTGCAGCATCTAAAGACCTTGGTTTGCACTTAAAAACAATCGGCGCTGAAAAAAATTACCATCTGTCAGCTGCAAAAGGCCACCCTACTGGGATCTGCACGCATTATTTGCTGATACATCACATAGTCCTAGACACTTTATTTGTTTTATTTATTTACATCATTTATATTCCACCCTTCCTATGCCGCAGGGGACTCAGGGCGGATCACAATGCACATATACAGGCAAACATTCAATGCCATTTGACATACAAACATATATACACAGACATAGAGGCAATTTAACATTCCAGCTTCTGGCCACCAGGAGGAGCTGTTGCATTCCTTCATTCTTTTTTTGTGTACTTCCTGGAGAGATCTTATGACTTCGTAAATCAGTTAAATTTAGTTAAATTTAGTTAAATTTAAATTTGGGAAGTGCCTGACTGTGATCCAATACAATAACCAGCATAGTGATCTTGTTTGCTGTGTACTAATCTTGTGTTTCAAATTATAATAATAATAATATCAACAACAATAACAATAATAATAAGGTCAAAGCAAGGTAAAAATAAACATCATGATGATGGCGACAACAACAACGGTGACGATTGTTAATATTATTATACACGTCAAACTACTCTGGGACTTCTGAATTTACAGTAGACTGACAGAGTTTTGGAGCACAATAATCCTGACCTCACAATTGTGGAAAAAATTAAGTATGTGCTGTCAATGTTGCAATCCCAAGCGACAGCAGGATTGACAAGAAGCAACTGGAAAAGCTTACATGATAAGAGGATTTAAAGACTGAACTGCAAAAACTCTGGCACAGTGGTGATCGGCACACTGGGTGCAATACCTCAAGACCTTGGTCTGCACTTAAAAACAATCGGCGCTGACAAAATCACCTCTGTTCTGTTGTGTAACGTTGCCATCTGCATACAAGTGTAGCTCTCCTATTTCACAATTCTCTACATGGAGATATACAATCCAGTAGCTATGATGTAGGACAGGGGTGGGCAACCTACGGCCCGCGGGCCGGATCTGACCTGGTAACAGATTCTGTTCAGCCCAGGGAGAAGGGCATCAGGGGCGGGACCAAGAGGAAGGGGTGCCGCTGCTGCCATCCCATCGCGGGCTCTGTGGGGCCTGTGTCGGCAGACAGGCCGGAGGAGTGGCGGCTTTGGAGTGCCTCCCATTTCTGGAGGCGATCCGGGCCTGCAGCGGGAGCACTCGGCGACCTGCGCGGGCTGATCGCCCTGGCAACCCAGAAGACTTGACCTCTTTACCATCCTCTGGGCTGGGTCCATTGGGCCATTCCATCTTGGGATCCTTCCTCCCTTGAGGATGTCAGCCTTCATCTTGGTTCACACCTTGTCTTCTTGAATTTAATTTAATTTTAGTGGTTTTTATTATTATTTTATAATAATTTTATAATAATATAATAAACAATATAATATAATAATGTTATATTATATTATAATTTCAATATATTATAATGTCTATATATATACTATAATATAATAATTATGATATTAATACTAATAATATATGAATATTTCTTGATATATTAATATGTTAATATTAATGATGTGTAATATATAGTATATATAGTAAATAAATAAATATAAGTAGATTAGAATGTAGTTCAGCCTTTAGGTGCGGCCCTCCATAATATTTTTTGGCTCTCGCGTGGCCCCTTGGAAAAAATAATTGCCCACCCCGATGTAGGATCTCATGCCCAGATCTCTGAATTTGGTACACATAGGCACATATGTGTATATTTTACCTGGTGACTAAAATAAAGATAGTAGAGTATATGGCACATCAGTTGCTGGCAGCCTTAACAAAGCTTTGATGTACAATGGGGATGCCCTCCTGAGTCGACGGCAGCATGATGCATTGCGTTAAAACTCCATTGGAACAAAGGCCCTTTTGATATATTACAGAGGTACATCTCGAGAGTGGAGGAACCTTGGCATATTATCTTCCTCGGCTGCCAAGGTGATGGTCTGGTAATGCGTTCTCAATAATACATCATTTCACTGCCAGAAAGGGCCTCATTTGTGGAACGAGGCACAGATAATGTTCCATCAGGCCAGAATCACACAGCCTTTGCGCAGTTTGTGTTCATTTCGATGTGGCTTTGGGGTGCGTTGCCTCCTTTGGGCTCGCTTTTTCCTTCTCCCCCTTGCTCCATTGTGCTTCAGTGCATCTCAGATCTTCAAAGTGCCAGTCTTCCTTGGCTTCACTTCTATGTGCGTTTGTGTGATCGCCCATCACGAAACCCACAATATCCCATTGGTTTCCTGTGTGTGAATCACTTCCCTTAGGGAAGTGGTTGGGCATTTTGGTCCTATATTGAAGTTCAAGGTTGCAGCAGCCAAGTTGGACATTGGTGGCATTGTGACTTCTTTCGTCTTCATTCACATGGTGCATTCTGCATGCAAAAATATATTGGACATGAGCATGGTTTGCCAATTCAGTTGCACATTTTAGTCCAACTCCGGAGGCATGGTGCACATTTGCTGCTTAACTCTCCAGACGTAAAGTTATGCTGCATCTCCGTGATGGAGATTCTTCGTCAAAGAGTCCAAAGCAAGTAGCAATATAGACAAAGTCGATCTACACCAGTGGTTCCCAAACTTTTTTGAGCAGGGACCACTTGGCCAAGAATCACTTTAATAGGGAACATTTAACCAGGGACCACTTTGACCAGGGACCTCTTTGACCAGGGACCACTTTGACCAGGGACCTCTTTGACCAGGGACCACTTTGACCAGGGACCACATTGACCAGGGGCCTCTTTGACCAGGGACCTCTTTGACCAGGGACCACTTTGACCAGGGACCACATTGACCAGGGACCTCTTTGACCAGGGACCTCTTTGACCAGGGACCACTTTGACCAGGGACCACTTTGACCAGGGACCACATTGACCAGGGACCTCTTTGACCAGGGACCTCTTTGACCAGGGACCACTTTGACCAGGGACCACTTTGACCAGGGGCCTCTTTGACCAGGGACCTCTTTGACCAGGGACCTCTTTGACCAGGGACCACTTTGACCAGGGACCTCTTTGACCAGGGACCACTTTGACCAGGGACCACTTTGACCAGGGACCTCTTTGACCAGGAACCACTTTGACCAGGGACCTCTTTGACCAGGGACCACTTTGACCAGGGACCACTTTGACCAGGGACCACTTTGACCAGGGACCTCTTTGACCAGGGACCTCTTTGACCAGGGACCACGTTGACCAGGGACCACTTTGACCAGGGACCACGTTGGCCAAGAATCACTTTAATAGGGAACATTTAACCAGGGACCACTTTGACCAGGGACCTCTTTGACCAGGGACCACTTTGACCAGGGACCACTTTGACCAGGGACCACTTTGACCAGGGACCACTTTGACCAGGGACCACTTTGACCAGGGACCACTTTGACCAGGGACCTCTTTGACCAGGGACCACTTTGACCAGGGACCACTTTGACCAGGGACTTGGCCAAGAATCACCACTTTGACCAGGGACCACTTTGACCAGGGACCTCTTTGACCAGGGACCTCTTTGACCAGGGACCACTTTGACCAGGGACCACTTTGACCAGGGACCTCTTTGACCAGGGACCACTTTGACCAGGGACCTCTTTGACCAGGGACCACTTTGACCAGGGACCACTTTGACCAGGGACCACTTTGACCAGGGACCTCTTTGACCAGGGACCACTTTGACCAGGGACCACTTTGACCAGGGACCTCTTTGACCAGGGACCACTTTGACCAGGGACCACTTGACCAGGGACCTCTTTGACCAGGGACCACTTTGACCAGGGACCACTTTGACCAGGGACCTCTTTGACCAGGGACCACTTTGACCAGGGACCACTTTGACCAGGGACCTCTTTGACCAGGGACCACTTTGACCAGGGACCACTTTGACCAGGGACCTCTTTGACCAGGGACCACTTTGACCAGGGACCACTTTGACCAGGGACCACTTTGACCAGGGACCACTTTGACCAGGGACCACTTTGACCAGGGACCACTTTGACCAGGGACCACTTTGACCAGGGACCTCTTTGACCAGGGACCTCTTTGACCAGGGACCTCTTTGACCAGGGACCACTTTGACCAGGGACCTCTTTGACCAGGAACCACTTTGACCAGGGACCTCTTTGACCAGGGACCACTTTGACCAGGGACCTCTTTGACCAGGGACCTCTTTGACCAGGGACCACTTTGACCAGGGACCACTTTGACCAGGGACCTCTTTGACCAGGGACCTCTTTGACCAGGGACCTCTTTGACCAGGGACCACTTTGACCAGGGACCTCTTTGACCAGGGACCTCTTTGACCAGGGATCACTTTGACCAGGGACCTTTTTGACCAGGGACCTCTTTGACCAGGGACCTCTTTGACCAGGGACCTCTTTGACCAGGGACCTCTTTGACCAGGGACCTCTTTGACCAGGGACCTCTTTGACCAGTGACCACGCATTTCCGATAAAGCCAAGCAGGCTGTGTCTCCCTCCTTCCCACGACTGTGTTAATTAAGTCACCTTTAGAAGGCTACCTAGCCCCTGGACATGTGTACTTAGTCTGACTAATCCTCTCACAGTGGATGGGCAAAGCTTCTTAATGTATGCATCCCAAGTGCATCCCATTGACAGAATATCTCCCGTACTTATGAATGGAAAAACCTTTCCATTGATAAACACCTATTTCATTGAGGTTTTCCTGGCTCTCCTTGGTTTCATCTAACCATGCATGGGCCAACTTGGGCTTTCCCAAGTAAATAAATATGACCTGTATTTTCCAGTGCTTTGTGTCACTACTTTGAGCACTATCTCTGCTGATATCCTCACTGGCCATTGAGATTAAAGACCTTTGCCTTCAGACTTGTCTTTGTCTCATTCGACCTTCCAGTTGCGTCAAACACTGGGCTTACGGACCCGCGATTTAGTGGTAGTTGAAATCACTCAACACTGGCAGCTCCAGGTTTTCAAGACCTTTAGCCTTCTCTGCCAAAGAGTGCAAGCTAGCGACAATTCCCAGGATTCCGCAATGTTGAGCCAAGTGGTGTCAGTCTACTGTCCTTGTTCTTGTTATTCTCTTGTCCGAGAATTTTTTAAGTGAACCCGTGAATCCTGTTTCCGTGGATATGGAGTCACGCTTTTTCTTCTAATAATGGAAGAAAGCTTTTAACCTGAGGGTGTTGTATAGTGCTTTTAGGTAGCCTGACTTGGCCACAGTGGTCCACGCTTTAGTTACATTTATTTATTTACTAGCTTGGGGAGCCGGCCCTGCCCAGGTTATTTGAGAAAGGCATTGTGTGCCAAGGGTGGTCCTTATGAGATGTTTACGTGGCTTACAGTGGTCTCAGGAATTTAGTGAAGGTACTTCAAGTCCCATCATCTATGGCCCATCCTCCTTCAAATGGCACCAGGATGTAGAGTGGGTCATGAGGGCTCTGTGTGTCAGGTTTGGTCTTGATCAGTCATTGGATTAGGTTTGCAGCAGTTTTGGGAAGTGAGTGAAGGTACTTCAAGTCCCATCATGCATGGTCTGCCCTCCTCCAAGCTGCACCAGGATGTAAAGTGGGTCATGGAGGCTCTGTGTGCCTAGTTTGTTCTTTTTTGGTAATTGGATGAGGGTCGCAGTGGTCTCAGAAAGTGAGTGAAGGTACTTCAAGTCCTATCATCTGTGGTCCGTCCCTCTCAAAACTGCAGCAGGATGTAGAGTGGGTCATGGGTGCTCTGTGTGCCAAGTTTGGGCCTGGTCTGTGATTTGTAGGGGCTTCAATGTTCTGTGGGAATTGAATTGGGTGAAGATACTGCAAATCCCATCATTTGTGGCCCATCCTGCCCTACACTGCACCAGGTTATAAAGTGGGCCAGTTGGCATCTGTGTGCCAAGTGTGGTTCCGATCCTTCTATGGTGTGGGCCAGAGTGCTCTAAGCAAATGAGTTAAAGTACTGCAAGTCCCGTCATCCATGGTCCATCCTGCCTCAAACTGCACCAGGATGTAGAGTGGGTCTTGAGGGTTCTGTGTGCCAAGTTTGGTCTTGTTCTCTCATTGTTTGGGGTCGCAAAGGGGTTGCAAAGTGTTTTGGTCTGAAACTCCCACCATGCCTGACTGCCTCAGGCCTTTTCCTTTCCCCCTCTGCCACTTTAGAGCGTCGGAATGTTCATGTTGGTGACTGCCTCAGGCCTTTGCCTTATCCTCCTCTTCCACTTTAGAGCGTCGGAATGTTCACGTTGGTGACTGCCTCAGGCCTTTGCCTTATCCTCCTCTGCCACTTTAGAGGGTCGGAATGTTCATGTTGGTGACTGCCTCAGGCCTTTGCCTTATCCTCCTCTGCCACTTTAGAGGGTCGGAATGTTCATGTTGGTGACTGCCTCAGGCCTTTGCCTTATCCTCCTCTTCCACTTTAGAGCGTCGGAATGTTCATGTTGGTGACTGCCTCAGGCCTTTGCCTTATCCTCCTCTGCCACTTTAGAGGGTCGGAATGTTCATGTTGGTGACTGCCTCAGGCCTTTGCCTTATCCTCCTCTGCCACTTTAGAGCGTCGGAATGTTCACGTTGGTGACTGCCTCAGGCCTTTGCCTTATCCTCCTCTGCCACTTTAGAGGGTCGGAATGTTCATGTTGGTGACTGCCTCAGGCCTTTGCCTTATCCTCCTCTGCCACTTTAGAGGGTCAGAATGTTCATGTTGGTGACTTCCTCAGGCCTTTGCCTTATCCTCCTCTGCCACTTTAGAGGGTCGGAATGTTCACGTTGGTGACTGCCTCAGGCCTTTGCCTTATCCTCCTCTGCCACTTTATAGGGTCAGAATGTTCATGTTGGTGACTTCCTCAGGCCTTTGCCTTATCCTCCTCTGCCACTTTAGAGGGTCGGAATGTTCACGTTGGTGACTGCCTCAGGCCTTTGCCTTATCCCCCTCTTCCACTTTAGAGGGTCGGAATGTTCATGTTGGTGACTGCCTCAGGCCTTTTCCTTTCCCCCTCTGCCACTTTAGAGGGTCGGAATGTTCATGTTGGTGACTGCCTCAGGCCTTTTCCTTTCCCCCTCTTCCACTTTAGAGCATCGGAATGTTCATGTTGGTGACTGCCTCAGGCCTTTGCCTTATCCTCCTCTGCCACTTTAGAGGGTCGGAATGTTCGTGTTGGCTGGCCAATAGAGGCGTTATGCAAATGCTCCCTCACTGGCAACTAATCATGTTGACAGAATGTAGAGGGAGCCAATCAGAATGTTGCCACATACATATAAACACACACACACACACACACAAACACATACATACAAACATTCCACTTTATTAAGGTATACAGATTTATTTATTTATTCAATTTGTACACCACCACTCCCAGAGGCTCGGGACGGTTTACAGAATTTCAGCACAACAATAAAACAATAAAACCATACACACCAAAATATCATTAAGACTCGAAGGCTTGTCTAAACAAGAAGGTCTTACAAGCTTTGTGAAAAGTTACCAAATTTCGCAAAGCCCGAGCCTCAGGGACAGATCATTCCACAGAACTGGGGTGATGATGGAGAAGGCCCTTCGTCGCGTTGTCGTCAGGTGGTAAGCCTTCACGCCAGGAACATCTAAGAGATTCTGGTCTTCTGATTGCAGTGATCTCAAGGGACTATATGGGGACAAGCGATCCCTCAAGTACACTGGCCCCAGACCATATAAGGCCTTAAAAGTTAAGACTAATACTTAGAAAGTGATCCGGTACTCAATTGGTAGCCAGTGCAGACCCTGCAAGACCGGGCTGATACGACAACTCACGGGCTCCCCCGTGAGTAGCCGTGCTGTAGCATTCTGCACTAGCTTGAGTTTCCGGATCACCGTCAAAGGCAGGCCAATGTAGAGAGTGTTACAGTAGTCAAGTCTTGAGATGACCGTAGCCTGGATCACGTGGCCAGGTCGTTCCGAGACAATAGGGGGCCAGCTGCCTAGCCTGTCGCAGGTGGGAAAATGCTGTTCTGCTGACAGCGGAGATTTGGGCCTCCATTGACAGCAGAGAGTCCAAAAGGACTCCCAGGACATCTAGAATGGACTACTACAATGCACTCTATGTGGGGCTGCCTTTGAAGGCAGCTCCGAAACTGCAGTTAGTGCAAAGATTGACAATCAGAGTTTCCAGACCCAATTCGAAGTGCAGTTAAAGCCCTATAGACTTCGGGTCCAACCTATCTGCAAGACAGCATCTCCTATTATGAACCAGCAACAACAACGATATATTTTTCTGCTTGTAATTTGGCTCTTCCAAAGTCATCACCCACCGCAAATGGAGTGAAGTCTCTAAAGGCCCTTCCCTTCCAATGATAACCTCTCGCAAACCGATCCATCTGACAAGAGGCACCGAAATACACATTTCATTGCCGGAGCCTCAGCCCACAGGCCTCCTCCAGCCCTCCTGCTAACCAGATAAATATATGCCTGGTTTTCTCCCAATGAGTTCAGAGGCAGGGAGCGAAGGAGGGGGGAAAGTAGAGGCTGCCAAAAGGAATCCATCTCCGGAGTGGCGCTTGGGGAACAACGGCACTAATACTTTGGGAGATTGAAATGCCGCCCATGAAATTACATGCCATTTATCACCGCCAACTGCTGCTGCGGCATGGAGAAAAACGGTTATTGCTTTTTAAACACTTGTGATTGCTGAGGAACACTCTCTAATCTCACCTCTTTAATATGCATCTTATGAAAATGTCCGCCAGAGTGAGAAGGCCGCATTTATATACCATGCTCGCTCTCTCCTCCTGTATACTTTTGACACAAATACCTATCACACTCAATGAATGGACATCTTGGGCCAGGATTTGGTAAGGGACTTACTCTGGTGTAAAGACTGTTATGTGAGGAGTGTTGCTTTTGTTGTGTGGTTTCAGCTCCACCGATCCTCAGCTTTGAGTTCCTGGCATTCCTGAGCTCCAGTCCGAAATAAGACGCGGAGGGGTGAAGGCAAGAATCAGAGGTTTGTATTCTCTAGGCCAGACCTGGGCATCTTGCGTCCCGCGGGTCGGCCGATTCTGTCCGGCCCGGGAGAAGGGCATCGGGGCGAGGCCATTTCTGCAAGAGAAAGGGCTGCCGCTGCTGCCATCCCATCACAGGTTGTGGGGCCTGCATCGGCAGACAGCCTGTCGCTCCAGAGAACAATTG
Organism: Anolis apletophallus; assembly: GCA_030556195.1. NCBI lineage: Eukaryota > Metazoa > Chordata > Lepidosauria > Squamata > Anolidae > Anolis > Anolis apletophallus. The sequence goes on from JARBWK010000015.1 coordinate 12,116,371, forward strand.
GAGGAGCGGCGGCTTTGGAGTACCTGCCATCCCGGGAGGCGATCCGGTCCTGCAGTGGGAGCACTCGGCAACCTGCGGCGGCTGATCGCCCTGGCGACCCCGAAGACTTGATCGTCTTCCGGGTCGCCAGGGCGATCAGCCGTCGCAGGTCGCCGACTGCTCCCGCTGCAGGCCCGGTTCTACTCCCGGGATGGCAGGCACTCCAAACCCGGGATGGCAGGCACTCTATGGCAGGGTGATCAGCCTATCGGGGGGCGAGAGCGGGTGGAGGCCTGCAGCCTCCGATCGTCTGCTGCTCTGCTCTGCTGCTGCGACGGCTGGGTCTGCTTTGTCATCCTCTGGGCTGGGTCCATTGGGCCATTCCATCTTGGGATCCTTCCTCTCTTGAGGATGTCAGCCTCCATCTTGGTTCGCACCTTGTCTTCTTGAATTTTATTTTATTTTAGTGGTTTTTATTATTATTTTATAATTTATTTATTTTATTTTTATTTATTTTATTATTCAGGCTTCTATGCCGCCGACTCCCTGAGGCTCGCGGCGGCTTACAGGAGCCGAAGGGCACAGTAAAATACAGGCAATAAGCAGTTAAAAACAATTAAAAACAACAGCAGTACAGTAATTAATAACACAGTTAAAACAATGAACAGCACATCATCCTCAGAAGAACGAATAGATGGCGGGGCATGGGCAGGACTTACTCACCAAAGGCCTGCTTAAACAGGTATGTTTTACAGGCCCGTCTAAACGGGAGCAAGTCCTTCATAGCCCGAGTTCCGGCCGGGAGGACGTTCCACAGCGTAGGTGCTATGACAGAGAACGCCCTCCGGTGGGTAGCAGTCAGCCTTGCGAGTTTAGCTGAAGGTATCTCCAGGAGATTGGAGTCCTCAGACCGAAGTGATCTCGGAGGGCAATATAGGGTGAGACGGTCCCTCAAGTACGCTGGCCCCAGGCCGTGTAAGGCCTTAAAGGTGAGGACCAACACTTTGAAGGTGATCCGGTGCTCAATTGGCAGCCAGTGCAGATCCTGCAAAACAGGTGTTATGTGGGCGCCAGCTGGCGTGCCAGACAGGAGCCGGGCGGCAGTGTTCTGCACTAGCCTGAGCTTCGGGTCACCGACAGAGGAAGGCCAACGAGCGCGTTGCAGTAATCCAGCCTTGAGGTGACTGTGGCTTGGATCACCGTGGCCAGATCGTTCCGGGAGAGATAGGGGGCGATCTTGCTGATCGCAGAGACCTGGGCCTCCATGGTCAGCTGGGAGTCCAAATGGGCATAACACCGCACCGTCCAGGCTCGGAAGCTGGACATTAACATCACCCGGGCGACCCAGCCACAAGATCTCCGTCATTATAATTGTATTATAATAAATAATATAATATAATGTTATATTATAATCTCAATATATTATAATGTCTCTCTCTCTATATATACTATACTATAATAATTATGATATTAATACTAATAATATATGAATATTTCTTGATATATTAACATGTTAATATTAATGATGTGTAATATATAGTAAATATAGTAAATAAATAAATAAATACATAATGTAGATTAGAATGTAGTTCCGCCTTTAGGTGCGGCCCTCTGAGAGTCTATGGCGCCCCGCACGCAGGTGCAGAAGCGGCCAAAGATCGCCCTTTTTTTTGGGAAATTTGGGGGGGGGGGTTCTGGATGTGGCACCCCTCCCATGGCTGCGCCCCTAGGCCGTGGCCTAGTGTGACCTTATGGATAATCCAGGCCTGGTGTGTTGCACATGTGCGGGCGAGGGACAGTGTGTGAGTCACTTCAAGGCATGGGAGTACTTTGTGGGAAGTTTGGCCCAATTCTATCGTTGGTGGGGTTCAGAATGCTCTTTGATTGTAAGTGAACTATAAATCCCAGAAACTACATCTCTCAAATGTCAAGGTCTATTTCTCCCAAACTCCACCAGTGTGCACATTTGAGCATATTCCTGCGAAGTTTGGTCCAGATCCATCATTGTTTGAGTCCACAGTGCTCTCTGGATGTAGGTGAACTACAACTCCAAAACTCAAGATCAATGTCCACCAGTCTTCCAGTATTTTCTGTTGGTCATGGGAGTATTGTGTGCCAGGTTTGGTTCAATCCCATCATTGATGGAGTTCAGAATGCTCTTTGATGGTAGGCGAACTACAAATCCCAGCAACTACAACTCCTAAATGACAAAATCAATCCTCCCGCCAACTTTACCAGTATTCAAATTTGGGCGTATCGGGTATATGTGCCAAATTTGAACGAAAATACATCCTGCATATCAGACATTTACATTATGATTCATAACAGTGGCAAAATTACAATTATGAAGTAGCAACAAAAATAATGTTATGGTGTGAGGTTACCACAACACGAGGAACCATTTTAAAGGGTCGCGGCATTAGGAAGGTTGAGAAACACTGCCCTATTGCTTAGGCTCAGCATTAAGATTACCGTATTATGTAAATCTAATTCTGGAAAAGTAATGTCGCTTTTAAATAATAATACAATAATAATATACTTTATTTATATTCCGCTCTTCACACCCCGAAGGGGACTCGGAGCGGATTACAGGTACGCATACTTAGCAGACAATCCCTGCCGTTTTACACATACACACACATAGACAAACAGAGGCAAACTCTGGCCACCAGGGGGAGCTGACACACTCCTAATCTCTCAGTGTTCCCAGCGTCCCTTGTTGTTCTATCAGCATTCCTACGATCTCTGCCATTTTACACATACACACACATAGACAAACAGAGGCAAACTGTGGCCACCAGGGGGAGCTGACGCACTCCTAATCTCTCAGTGTTTCCAGCGTCCCTTGTTGTTCTATCAGCATTCCTACGATCTCTGCCATTTTACAGATACACACACATAGACAAACAGAGGCAAACTCTGGCCACCAGGGGGAGCTGACACACTCCTCATCTCTCAGCGTTCCCAGCGTCCTTGTTGTTCTATCAGCATTCCTACGATCTCTGCCATTTTACACATACACACACATAGACAAACAGAGGCAAACTCTGGCCACCAGGGGGAGCTGACACACTCCTAATCTCTCAGTGTTTCCAGCGTCCCTTGTTGTTCCATCCGCATTCCTACAATTCCTGCCATTTCCACATACACACACATAGACAAACAGAGGAAAACTCTGGCCACCAGGGGGAGCTGACACACTCCTCATCTCTCAGCATCCCTCGTTGTTCCTTCCGCATTCCTCAGCATTCCTGGAGTTCTTTAATGGCCTCATAATTCAGTCAAAATTTACCTCCCCACTTAATGTGGTACCTTTATCTCCTACTTGACAGATACAACTGTCTTTCGGGCTGCAAAGGTTGGCAGCAGGCTACACCTAAAGGTCGAGCACCCACCTCGACCCAGGCAGGCCTCGAACTCATGACCTACTGGTCAGAGAGATCTTATGCAGCTGACACTTAGCCAGCTGCGCCACATTCCCGGTGAGCAAAGAATCTAATGCTCACAAAGGGTGAGCATTAGATTCGAGTATATAGAGTATATTTTTATGTTGCGGTGTTGTGTTTGTGTGTGTGTGAGCAAAAGCGTTTTTCAATGGGATGGATGCATTTCCCACCCAAATGGTCCCAGATGCATGGGAAAGATCTCGTTTTGCCCAGCAGGGAGAGAACTTATTATGAAGCCTATTCCCCCCAGCGAAAATGGGTTACTAGCCTTCCCACCCAGAAGGTGCGCCTGCCCGCCCCTCCCTTGTCGCCCCAAAGAAACAACTGCATGGCTTGCCTCCTCTCTTCCTCCCCCCTCTTCCCTTCTCGCCATGTTCTCTGGCACATCAAGCCATGCGACAATGAATATATATTGACCTTATTATAGCAGCCGGCTGCTTGTGCCAGAAGCAACCAGGCATACTTTGCTCAAATTAGAGCTGTCAGCGTGTAATTTATGGTTCGTTGCAAAAGAGGAGCCCAGCTCTAAAGGGAGGGAAGGAGAGAAGCAAGCAAGCAAGGAAGGGAAGAGATGGTGGGTGAGGCAAGGATGGGGTTCCAGGGCCATCATGGAAAGTCTGTTGGGCCCTGTTTGCAAAATGGCACATGCACAAGCAGGCCCGGATTAAGCCCTTTTGGCGCCCTAGGCCACACTTTGGAATTACGACCCCAAACCAACCTCTACCGCACCCCCCCCATCTCCTCCACCTCGCATCTCCGCGCGCCCTCCTTCCTTGAGTCAATAATAATAACAATAATAATAATCTACAGAAATAAGGCTATTTGAGTGTTGTTAATGAAAGAGAATATAATAATAACAACAATAATAATAAGAATATAGAGGAGGGAGGTGATTGGAGGGCTCTAAATGCAAGGGTGAGGAGGAGGCCTAGTGAGGAGGGCCTGGAGGCCCCTCAGCTCAGCGGCGGGCTCCCTCCGGCCTCCCTTCTCCGCCTTCCCCATGTGGGGGCGAGACCTTGGGGTCCAGGGTGGGCCGCCCTCACTGTCCGGCCCTCATGGCGGCGGCGCAACGCTCTTCCTCAGCCTCCTCCGCGCCGCCATGAGGGTCCGCTTCTCCTCAAGCCGGCTCGGCCGCTCCCCAAAGCCCCCTCCTGTGCATGCACCGCGACGCCCAGCACACGCACGCCCATGACGCAGTCAGAGGACGAGTGTCCCCTCCTCCCCATGCCGGCCATGCCCCCTCTGGGCCAAAGAGAGCCCAGCATAGAAACATCCGGCTCCATTCGCACCCTATGATTCCCTGGGAGCTGAGCTGAGGGGCCTCCTCACTAGGCCTCGCAGGGGCGATGATGAGGGGGGGCACCATTCCCTCCTCCCCCGCCCCCTCGCAGCGCTCTCCCCACGCCCTCCCCTGAAAGAGAGAGTTTTTCTGCGGTTTTTTTTGTTTTTTTGTTTAAAAAAATAGTCCGTGTGAACTGCGCCCCTCCTTGGCTTGCGCCCCTAGGCCATGGCCTAGTGTGGCCTTATGGATAATCCGGGCCTGCAAACAAGAGAGAAAGCCAAGCAGGAAAGGGGTCTTTCGCCCAAAGCCTTGGCACTTCTACCTTTCCATTTCAGGGAATCGCCTTCACCTTTCCAAAGTTGGTGTGAGATGAATCATAGCATCCTAGAATTTAATTGTAAATCGCCCAGAAAAACCTGGGATGGGCGATTTATAAATCTCAAAATAAATTTTTAAAAAATAAAAATAGACCTCATGGGCCATCTAGTCCAACCCCTTTCTGCCAAGATACAGGAAAATCTGGGTTGCTGTATAAATAATAACAATAATAATAATAATCTTTATTTGTTTCACCCACATCTATGGCAGGTTTCCAACAGACCACACAACCTCTGAGGATGCCTGCCATAGATGCAGGCGAAACGTCAGGAGAGAATTTTATTTATTTATTTATTTATCCTTCACATTTATAGACCGCCACTCCCCGAAGGCTCGGAGCGGTTTACAGTAGTATGCATAAATACAATCCAACATAGAATACACATATAATAACCAACACATCACATAACATTAAATTATAATAAAGACAAGAAGGCAGAGGAGAACTAAGGGTTGCGTATCAGGTGGGATCGATAGTCAGTTTAGAGCAGTGTTTTTCAACCTTTTTTGAGTTGCGGCACATTTTTTACATTTACAAAATCCTGGGGCACACCACCAACCAAAATGACACAAAATGACACTCTAACACAGTAATACATATAGTTAATATGTTTTCAAATGTATTTATACACTCAGTGTGAAACCCGGGCCTGTTTCGATGACCACAACATAGATATCCTGGCAGGAATGGCAGAAAGACACACACAAAGGTCTTGCTCAACAGTTGGGAGTTATAGTTCACCCGCAATCAAAGAGCATTCTGAACTCCACCAATGATGGAATGGAATCAAAACTTCCCACACAGAACTACCATAACCAAGAGAAAATACTACAAGAGTTTGGTGGGCATTGACCTTGAGTTTTGGAGTTGTAGTTTACCTACTGTATATCCAGAGAGCACTGTGGAGGGGAGGGAGGAAGACGTGGGGCGAGTCTGTGCAGTAGCACCTGCACGGGTCACGTCTTCCTCCCTCCCCCCTCCCGCAGAAGCAGCAGCGTGAGCAAAGCGAGGCAAAGCAAGCAGAGCGAGGCTGGGAAGAAGGGAGCCCGAATGGAGAAGAAATAGTGTTCAGCAGGATGGGGAAGAAAGGGTATTGGAGGTTCTAATTTCCCATGGCACACCTGATGATCGCTCACGGCACACTGGTTGGGAAACACTGGTTTAGAGGCCGCAGGTAAGATTAGGGGCCGAGCAGCTCTATAGTCTGGTATTAAGGGCCCATTCGGCAACCTCAGAGCGGCCACACCTCCAAGTGATGGGAAGGGGACTCCAGTCGGATGGCAAGGAGGGGTCTCAACCATGGCGATTTGGGAGGCCCTCGCCGCTCCGTACTGGGCTCCTTTAGGAGAGTTTAAGGTTTCAGTCCGACTCCAGTTCCCGGCCCTCAGACCCCAGAAGACTCTGGGACCAAACCGCCGGTTCTGAAGTCTCCGTCAGTTTGCTCTGTATTTCAGATGTTTCTCTGGTTCAGCTTCCGGCGCCTGTGTTTCAGTCCGCTTGCTGTTCTGGGCAGCCGGAGCTGCCGCTCTGCACTCCTTCCACTGTGGAACTCTTTGGTCGTTGCTGGATGTGGATCTCTGTGACTGGCGCCCCCTCTGCTTCCTCCCAGCTCTGCAGCCACGTCTACGTTGAGAGTGACCGATGGGTTGCTGGGAGGAAGCTTTCCCGGCAACATCCGCCTTCAAGCTGGTGATCTCAACATTGGCGACTTCAAGGTCGACCGCCATCTTGCTCGAGGCTTGTCTCTCCGAAAGGGAGAGACAGCAGCATCCTCGTCGATCTCCTGGCGTTCGGGGCACTGCTGGAGGACCGGGATCCCTCTCCCAGGCTTCGGGGGAATCCAGCATCTCTAGCCCCAGGCTGCCGGGCCTTCCCTCAGTCTCCAGGGGCTCCGGTGCAGCACATGGTCTCCCCGTCGCCCCCAAATCATCCAGCGTCGGTCTCACCTCCTCCTCCAACCACCCCTCCACAGGCCTCTCTGCCGACAGGTCCCAGGAGTGATCCTAGTCCATCTCCGGGAGCAGGCCCGGATTACCCATAAGGCCAACCTAGGCCAAGGCCTAGGGCGGCACATATGGGGGGGCAGCAGATCCGGACCCCCCCCAAAGTATTTTAAAAATTCGAAAAAATATTCAAAAAAATATTCAAAAATAATTAAAAATGAAATGCGCATGCGCGCGGCTGCCCCCCCCTGTGCTCGCTCCAAAGGCTCTGCCCCCGCCCCGCCCCGCCCCACCCTGCCTCCGCCTCCTTGCCGCCGTGGTGGCTTTAGGGAGGAGCCGTGGGGAGGCCCCGGGGGTGGGACTTTCCTCTTCTTCACCGGCAAGGGGACGGGGGTGGGGCGGAGCCAGGGGTGGGGCTTTCCTCCTCATTGCCAGTGAGGGGGCGGGGCAGGGGCGGGGCAGAGCCGGGGGTGGGGCTTTTCTCCTTGCCGGCAAGGGGGCGGGGCGGCGGCTGCAGTTGACCCTTTTGGCCTAGGGCGGCAAAAGGGCCTGATCCGGGCCTGTCCGGGAGCTCTCGCTGGCTGGTCAGAGGTTCTGCAAGGGTTTTGCACTCTGCACAGGGGTAGTGGAAGTGTAGGATATCTAGCTCCATCAGCAGGTCCTCAAACCTCTTGACGCACAGAAGCAGCCGATCAAATTAAGCTCGAAGATGTTTGGCAGCGGGTGGGTCGATCTTCCTGGCATTCTTCCCGGCGCCCATCCTAACAAAGGAAGGCTGGTCTGGCTTGTCTGGTTGGTATCCCCCACCTCAGGGGGTGACTGGTCTGGTCGGTATCCCCCACCTCAGGGGGTTTGCTCTGACGGCTCTCTCTTTTTAAGGGACCTCAAAAATTTTGCAGTTGCTGCCGTCACCAGGCGGAGAACCCAGCGCCTCTCCGGTCACTCTTGACTACCCCTCTCCGGTTCCGAGTTCGGCTCCCAGGATGACACCCCCCTGGACTGTAGCTCCGGGTGCAGGTTTAAGTCAGATTCTAGCCTTTGGGGAGGTTGGGGATCACCACCAACCAATTCCCGAAGTTGGGGATCTAACTCCAAACCTCCAAGCAGGTTTCTGTAGGTCTGGTCAGGTGAGCTCAGTCGGAGCGCTCCCGAAGGCTGTCATCTTCAGGCCCGGATTACCCATAAGGCCACCCTAGCCATGGCCTAGGGCGGCACCTTTGAGGGGGCAGCAGGTCCAGACCCCCCCCAAAAAGTAAAAAAATAAACAAAAAAAACAAAAAAAAATAGGGCGCATGTGCGCGGTGGTGTGAGCACCATCCACAGCCGCCCCCCTCCTTTGCTCTGCTCCCCTCAGCTCTGCCCCCGCCCTCAGCTCTGCCCCACCCCTGGCTCCGCCCCGCCTCCTCGCTGGCGCGAGAAGGAGGAAGGAAAGCCCCACCCCCGGAGCCGATGTGGGGCCTCCCCACGGCTCCTCCCTCCCTCCTAAAGCCACGATTTCAGCCGCTTCTCAGGCAGGCATCGTGGCTTTAGGAGAGAGGGAGGGAGGGAGGAGTTGGCGAGAAGGTGGGGGAGGAGCCGGGGGTGGGGCGGAGCGGGCGGGGAGGAGGCGGGGGCGGGGTGGGGCGGAGCAGGGAGGAGCCGGGGGCAGGGAGGATCCAGGGGTGGGGGCAGAGCCTTTGGCCTAGGGCGCCAAAAGGGCCTGATCCGGGCCTGGACATCTTGGGCTTCACTTGAGCTTCTGGAATATAGGCAGACAGCCCAAAAAAACGTACAGCAACCCAATGACTTGGGAGAATTACCCTCTCAGTTCATTCACTTGACCAACTCCCGATCCACCTAACCATAGTTTTGCCTAACCCACATTAGAGTAGTTTCCTTGCCCGAAGGTTGTGGGGGACCTTGCCGAAGGAAGGCCTTCCTGAAATCCAGATGCGCTACAGCCACGGATGGGAATGTCTTAGTTTCCATTACCTGTTGCAATGTTTTTGGGTCGGCCCATACATCCAGCAGGGACCTCAACAAGGGTGATCTTTGCATAATTTACAGGGGAGCAATTCCATAAATAGATATTAAACTTTATATCTCCCCCCCCCTCCCAAAAGAGAGATTTATTTGCTTTCCAGCTAAAAGCCATTCGGCTGATGTGCCACGACTGCTGCTTAGGTTAATGATGCTATTTATATGTAAGATAAATTGTTTATCGGGAAGGATGCCAAGGTGGCTGTTTAGCGGGATGCTAATGTCTCCAAGCAGACCTCTCTCTCTCTTTCTCTCTCTCTCTCAATCTTCTTCTTTTCAATAGAGAAGATCCTGTTGAAAGTCTGTAATTAGATGCCCAGGATTTCACGGGAGGAGGTTTTCCGCCAGCAAGAGGCTGCTCCACTTCAGTCTCCTTCTTTACCATTGGGAGTCGATGGAGACTCCGCATTAATAATTCTCTTTGTGTTTTAACTCATGTCCCCTAGCTTTTGAACGCATTCCTTTCTAGGGTATCAGCCCAGTTTCTCAGCTTATAATTTATTTTTATTCCCTTTTGATAACCCAATGGACTGTATGTCAGCGAAAGCACGATTCCTCTCTGTGTTTTATTTAAAGGATCTATCCGAAGTGCTGGAACTTTTCTCAAAAAAAATGGAGACCAAGGTTGAAACAGACTAAAATCCAGAGCAGGTTTGATTTTGTCCTCTTTGCTTTTCAGAAGGCTCTCTATGGGAGGATATTGTATAAAGTAGACCTTTCTTTTTCAGATGTTCGTAACTTGGGGATTGACGGTTGCTTTTATCATTATTACTAGCTTGGGACCCGGCCCGGGTTATTTGAGAAAGGCATTGTGTGCCAAGGTTGGTCCTTATCAGTTGTTTATTTGGCTTGTAGAGGTCTCAGGAAAGGAGTAAAGGTACTTCAAGTCCCATCATCCAGGGTCCACCGTCCTCCGAACTGTACCAGGATGTAGAGTGGGGTCATGGTGGCTCTGTGTGCCAAGTTTGGTTTGGGCCTAGTCTGTGATTTGTAGGGGCTGTAGTGGTCTGTGGGAAGTGAATCGGGTAAAGGTACTGCAAATCCCATCATTTGTGGCCCATCCTGCCCTAAACTGCACCAGGATGTAAAGTGCGTCATGGGAGATTTGTGTGCCAAGTTTGGTTCTGATTCATCATTGGTGTGGGCCACAGTGCTGTAAGGAAGTGAGTTTAAGTACTGCAAATCCCATCATCCATGGTCCATCCTCCCTCAAACTGCACCAGGATGTAGAGTGGGTCTTGGGGGTTCTGTGTGCCAAGTTTGGTCTTGTTTTGTCACTGTTGGGGTCCGCAAAGTGTGTTGGAGTTAAACCCGCACCATGCCTGAGTGCCTCAGACCTTTTCCTTACCCTCTCTGCTATTTGAAAGTGTTGGAATGGTTGTGGAGGCTGGGAGCCACCCCCCTCTGGCAGTTTAGAGTCTCGGAATGTTGGTGGTGCTGGCCAAACAGACCGTTATGCAAATGAAACTGCATTGGGAGCCAATCGAAACGCTGGCACATATTCCTCTGCAAACAATGACTTTTATTATATCTATAGATTATTATTATTCCTCTCCATTGGCGCCCCCTTGCAGTGGGGGAGAGGCTTGCATACCCTAATGAAGTTGCGAGCTATGCTGCCCTTGTCGCCCATTCAGAAGCAGCTCTACAGCGCCTGACATCCTGCTTTGCAACAGTTGCAGAGCTCTTTGGGTTGGCAGTCAGCCTGAAGAAAACGGAAGTTCTCTACCAGCCCGCACCCAGGAAGAACACCATCATCCCCACCTCAGCATAGGCGAATCTGTGCTCAAGTCCGTTCAGCAGTTCACCTCCCTGGGAAGCATCATCTCTTCAGACGCCAAGATTGATAAAGAGATAGATCACAGATTAGCAAAGGCATAAAGCGCATTTGGAAAGCTTCACAAAAGAGTCTGGAGTAACAAGCACATGAGACAAAGCACCAAAATCAGTGTGTACAGAGCTATCGTACTGTCTAATCTCCTCTGTGGGTCTGAAACATGGGTCACTTATCGCCAGCACCTACGACACTTTGAACGCTTTCATCAGCGCTGTCTTCACACAATCCTAAATATACACTGAACTGACTATGTGACGAATGTCGCTGTCCTTGAGCAAGCAGGGATCACCAGCATTGAAGACATGCTATTGAAAACACAACTGCGCTGGGGAGGGCACGTCTCTAGGATGGAGGACCACCGCCTCCCAAAGATACTACTGTACGGTGAACTCGCCACGGGTCAGCGCAAGAGAGGCGCCCCCAAAAAGAGATATAAGGACTCCCTGAAACAACATCTCAGGCTCGGCCAGATTGATCACCAACAATGGTCCACCCTGGCCTCACATCGGGAGGCATGGAGACGCACTATCCACAATGCTGCGGCCTCTTTCGAGAAGACACGCCGAATGGGTCTCAAAGAGAAACGACAAAGCAGAAAGAACCGCAACTTGGAAACAACATGACCCAAGGAGACTTTCTGCTGTGCTTCCTGCAACCGGACTTGCCTATCTCAGATTGGCCTTTTTAGTCATCAACGCTTCGGGCTGGAGTGCCACCAATATGCGGCTGATACCCAGCTCATTCTAGGGATGGAGGGCCGGCCTGACTCCGTACCCGATAATTTCCATCGTTGCCTGGATGGCTGCGAGCCAGTAGGTTGAAGGTGAATCCGGCTAAGATGGAGATCCTGTGGCTGGGTCATCCGGGTATGGGAGAGATCCAGCTTCCAACCCTGGGCGGTACGACGCTATGTCCGTTGCCAACTGTTAAGAGCCTGGGAGTCACCCTTGACTCTCAACTGTCGATGGAGAAGCATATCTCTATCGCCAGTGGAGCAGCTTTCCACCATCTCCGGCAGGCGAGGAAACTGGCACCCTACCTGTCCCGTCATGACCTAGCCACAGTGGTCCAAGCCACGGTCATCTCAAGATTGGACTACTGTAATGCTCTCTACATTGGCCTTCCTTTGTTGGTGATCCGGAAGCTTAAACTGGTGCAGAACGCTGCAGCTCGGCTGTTGGCAGGCTTACCATCTTGCTGCCACATTACGCCCGTTCTGCGTGAACTGCTCTGGCTTCCAATCGAGCACCGGATCACCTTCAAAGTGCTGGTTTTAACATTTAAGGCCTTGAATAGTCTGGGGCCAGTGTACCTAAGGGACTGCCTCTCCCTTTGCAGTTCCGTAAGACCACTGCGATCAGAGTCCCTGGACCTTCTTGCGGTGCCAAGCTGTAAAACCCTTCACTTGACTTCAACGTGGAGGAGAGCATTCAGTGTCATCGCTCCAGTACTTTGGAACGATCTTCCTCCGGCAATTCGCGTGTTGTCTGACTTACTAGCCTTCCGGAAGGCTTGTAAGACCTTTCTGTTTGTACAGGCATTCGGTCAGTAAATAACCCCAGGCCTTTGCTATGTAGCCGTAGGCCATGGGAGTAATTTTTGGTGCCCGTGCACTATTGTATAATTTTAATTGTATAGTTTTAATCTTGTGTTTTTATCTGTACTTTATGGTCTTTTTAACACTTGTAAGTCGCCCCGAGCCTGACGGGAGTGGCGACGAATAAATCGAAATAAATAAATAAATAAATAATAAACGCGCTTGCGACAGCAGGGAAGCCGAAGGTGTCAGATTATTGCATTTTGAATAGCAATTCATGAGTCAGCACAAGATATACTTTCGCAGTTTGAGATGACCTGCAGTGTGACATGTTTGACACCAGATGGCGCTGTCTCAAGACTGCTAAATGGAACCTTGAGGAATGTCAGTTACAAAGTGACAGTTGGGATTTGTCAGTTGGGATTTAATATCTGTGAGGAAAGGATGTTTAGAAAGGTAGCTGTGATGGCTGTTGTTTTTCAATGTTTTGCCAGTTATTGTTAAATACAATTCAATACAAAGTTATATATTTACCTTGTGAATTGAATGAGAGTTTCATTATTCACTCGAACAGATACTGGAGTTTTTGGGCCGATGGGGAATTAAACTTCTATATTTCTGTTGCCTATCCGCTGTGACATAAATACTCAACGCCGAAAAAATTCGAAATAAATAAATAAATAAATAATAAACGTGCTTGCGACAGCAGGGAAGCCGAAGGGACGCGCGGGGGAGGGAGGCACTCCGGGGCTGAATCCCTTCGGGAAGGAGAGCTAGGGGTGGCGACGGCTGAGCCTCCGCTGCAGTTTGTTCCGAGGTTCGGAGCTACCCCGTGTGCTCAATTCCTCTTTGTCCTGCTCAGTCGAGCCCGCGTGCCCTTTGGCCACTCAGTGCAGCCCTCCCCTGCGGGACGGTGACGGGCCTCCTGCGCGTGGGCCTCCCGGGAGGTGGGGTGGGAAGGGGGTTTGGCGGAAGCAGCGGCATCACGAGGGGGGAGGGTGACAGTTAGTAAAATGACAGATTGTCGTTTTGTGTCATTTTGGTTGTTGGTGTGCCCCAGGATTTTGTAAATGTAAAAAATATGCCGCGGCTCAAAAAAAGGTTCAAAATCACCGGTCTAAGGGCAAAAACCATATCTGTGGTGCTCCTGTTAGCTCTGAAGCCCTGAAAAATGAACCATGATAAGGTTGAACTGACTCAACTCTCACACACATCATTCACAACATGTTCCCGGCTTTCAATGGAAACCTAGATTCCTGCATCCGCTCCAACTGAGATGGAAACGTGGATTCCGCCATTGTTTCCAATAGGGATGGAAACGCCACGTCCTGAAACAGAGCACAATTCACCCAGCTGTTCTCTTCTCTTCCTTCCTTTACAAAGCTGTGTTTCATCAGGAATGCATATTTCTTTAAAAACCCAAAGCCTTTGAAGGCCAGTGAGGAAGTGGGCTTGCGGTGTGTGTGTGTGTATGTGTACATACACACATTCCTGCGGCCGCCCTTTTCCCAAATTGCGGTTTCCGAAAAAGGATGACTAGGCCTCGGCAGAATCCCTCGGCTCGGACCACAGAAACCCAGCTTTCGCCTTAATGGGGCCGAGCTCCAAATAGTATCTAAAGGGATCACAACAGCAACATCTCCAGGAGTGTTTCCTGAGCTTGGTTGGCAAGAGCCTTTGTGGATTGGCAACGATTTATTGGCGGCTTAAAAGAGCCCGGACTTTCAAATATTGGCTCCTCGGTGTGCTATGTTTCCTATAAATCTGTGTTTCTTAGAAAGCTTTTTTATGCCAACCGCTTGGAGGCATCTTGAACCCTTTGAAGATGCTGAAATGCTGCCCAGAAATGGGGCTGGGACAGTTATACAGTGGGCAAAATGGTAAGATGTCTTAGTCTCCCCCCCAAAAAATTACAAGGAAATCTGTCAAATTCTCTCCCGAGGAGCCTCCGGCCATCTGTTTGCCGTCAACGGATGTTTGTTTGAAGAGAGATTTTTTTTACTGCATTTTCTCCCATTTTTACAAGTGCTCTACCCAACTCCATAAATGTCAGCTCTCCGGGTAAAATGGCAAGGAAATTCTGATTTAAGATTCAGTCAACAAGCACGCTGCCTGTGCCTTTAATCACTCGGAAATGGAGGCCGCCCCGCCAAGGAGCAAAACACAAATAATAAGCCGGAACAGCAAAGGGAAATATTTAATGTATCTTATCGGGAGGCCGAGAGTAATTGCTCCCAGGCGCTCTACATAGCCATTCGGCCCCAATGAGCCCCCGACTCAAATTAAGCCCCGCTAAATTGGAAAAAGATGGATTACAGATGGGTTATTTATCGAGGGTGGAAAGAGCGTTGCACACACAAGGTGTTCCTAATTCCCCCTGGCAGACCAGTTTGGATAAACATTCCCTGGTTTCCCAGTTTCCCCGGACTTTCTTGGAACTCAACTGGCTCCTCCATTTGTTTAGGAATGGAGCCATTTTGGTCAGGCCCGGATTAGCCATAAGGCCACACTAGGCCACGCCCTAGGGGCGCAGCCATGGGGGGGGGGGCGCAGATCCAGACCCCCCCCCCAAATTTCAAAAAAAGTCGACTTTCAGCTGCTTCTGTGCCTGCGCACGGGGCGCCATAGACTCTCAGAGGCCATGCCGCTGCCTCTGAGAGTCTATGGTGTCCCCCGCGCAGATCGCCCTTTTTTCTCAGGCGTGGTGGCTTTAGGAAGGAGGGGAGAGCCGCAGGGAGCCTCCCCGCAGCTCCTCCCTCCCTCCTAAAGCCACCACTCCGGCCTGAGAAGCGGCCGAAGATCGCCCTTTTTTTCTCAGGCCGGCGCAAGGAGGATGGGGTGGAGCCACGGAGGGAAGCCCCGTCCTTGGGGCCACTGTTGCACATGCGCGGCATCGGCTCCGGGAGTGGGGCTTTCCTTCCTCCTCCTCCTCCTCGTACCGGCAAGGAGGAAGAGGCGGAGCTGTGGGTGGGGGCAGAGCCGTGGGCAGGGCGGAGCTGCGGGCAGAGGCGGAGCCACGGGCAGAGGCAGAGCCTTTGGCCTAGGGTACCAAAAGGGCTTAATCTGGCCCTGATTTTGGTGGAAGATGCCCCGGGCAGGACCCACATATCCCATATCCAGAGAGCATTGTGACTCCCACCAACAATGGATCTGGACCAGACTTCGCACAGAGATCCACCATTACCAACTTTAAATACTGATGGGACTAGACCCAGGGTGATCAGAGTTGTAGTCCATCCTACCAAGACTAATTTTGAATACGGATGGGGAATAGACTCAGGATGATGGGAGTTGTAATCCATCTTACCAAAGCAAACTTTGAATACTAGCAGCGTTTTGGGGGGTGGGACTAGACCAGGGGTGGGTAATTATTTTTTCCAAGGGGCCACACGAGAGCCAAAAAATATTATGGAGGGCCGCACCTAAAGGCTGAACTACATTCTAATCTACATTATTTATTTATTTATTTATTTACTTACTATATTTACTATATATTACACATCATCATTATTAACATATTAATAAATCAAGAAATATTTATTTATTTATTATTTATTTATTCGAACTTGTGAGTCGCCACTCCCGGATGGCTCGGGGCGACTTACAGTGAGTTGAATATTCAACAGAGTAAAAACAGAGTAAAAACACCATAAAACAAAACAGAACAACAGACAGTAAAATGCCGTAAGTACATCAATGTGATATACCCAGAAGGCAGGGGCCTGCCAGCCTTATTGTTAAAACCCAAAGGCCTGCCGGAACAGCAGGGTTTTACACGCCTTCCGGAAGGCGACTAGATCCGTAAGAACCCGGACTCCGGAAGGGAGGGCATTCCACAAAGTCGGAGGGATTATTGAAAAGGCCCTCCGCCTTGTAGCCGTCAGCAGTATGGGATAAGGCGGTCCCTAAGGTACGCTGGCCCCAGACCGTTCAAGGCCTTAAAGGTCAAGACCAACACTTTGAAGGTAATCTGGTGTTCCACTGGTAACCAGTGCAGCTCCTGCAGGACAGGTGTTATATGGGCAGACGTCGGAACGCCAGCCAGGAGTCTAGCTGCCGCATTCTGGACCAGCTTCAATTTCGGATTACCGACAGAGGAAGGCCGACGTAGAGAGCATTACAGTAGTCCAGCCTCGAGATGACCGTGGCTTGGACCACTGTGGCTAGGTCGTGACGGGAGAGGTAGGGAGCCAGCTTCCTCACCTGACGAAAATGGAAGAAGGCAACTCGACTGACGGCGGAGATTTGAGTCTCCATCGTCAGTCGAGAGTCCAGAGTGATGCCAAGACTTTTAACTGCCGACGACGGACATAGTGTCACGCCGTCCAGGGAGGAAGCTGGATCTCCACCCCACTCGGACAACCCCAGCCACAGGATCTCCGTCTTAGCTGGATTCACCTTCAACCTACTGGCTCGCAGCCATCCAGTAACGGCTTCGAGGCACAGATGGAAATTATCAGGTACGGTTCCGGACCTGCCCTCCCTCCCAGAATGAGTTGAGTGTCATCAGCGTACTGGTGGCACACCAGCCCAAAGCTACGGACCAGCCGAGCAAGTGGTTGGACATAGATGTTAAATAATAGAGGGGACAGGATTGCCCCTGGGGCACCCCACAAAGAAGTGGGAACCCCGGAGACATCCCTGCCCCTCCTCACTGCTGCGAGCGGTTCCGGAGGAAGGAGGACAGCCAGTTTAAGGCCGTCCCCCTCACCCCGGCCCCGGCAAGGCGATGGGTCAAAAGATCGTAATCGACAGTATCGAATGCTGCCGTGAGGTCCAATAATAATATTCATATATTATTAGTATTCATATCATAATTATTATATTATAGTATATATATATATACAGTAGACATTATAATATATTGAAATTATAATATAATATAACATTATTATATTATATTATTATAAAATTATTATAAAATTATTATAAAATTATTATAAAACCCACAAAAATTAAATTAAATTACATTCAAGAAGACAAGGTGCGAACCAAGATGAAGGCTGACATCCTCAAGAGAGGAAGGATCCCAAGATGGAATGGCCCAATTGCCCCAGCCCAGAGGATGGCAAAGCGGACCCAGCCGCTGCCGCAGCAGAGCAGAGCAAAGCAGCAGGCGATCGGAGACTGCAGGCCTCCGCCCGCTCTCGCCCCCAGCTGTTCCCCAGCTGATCGCCCTGCTATGGAGTGCCTGCATCCCTGGAGGCGATCCGGGCCTGCAGGGGGAGCAGTCAGCGATCTGAGGCGGCTTATTCGACTTGGTGACCCGGAAGACTTGACATGACAGCCAGGATATCTATGTTGTGTTCATCGAAACAGGCCCAGGTTTCACGCTGAGTGTACAAATACATTTTAAAACATATTAACTATATGTATTACTGTGTTAGAGTGTCATTTTGTGTCATTTTGGTTGGTGGTGTGCCCCAGGATTTTGTAAGTGTGAAAAATGTGCCGCGGCTCAAAAAAGGTTGAAAAACACTGTGCTAGAGCACACTTTGCTCTCGTTTTTCAATGAATATCTCATCATCGAGTCTCACCAATTCAACCTAGTTTGTAGCATCCACGAAGACAAAGTTTCTGGAGTCGAACAACTCATTTCAAAGTAAGGACTGCACAATTAAAGAGAAATAACACATTCAAACCAGGAACAGTTTTGTTTTGTTTTCTCAAATAATTTTTATTAGAGGTTTTAATACAAATTTTGATACATAATGTAACATGTGTGTTTTCACCGTGGGATGAGGTCCTCAGAATCCTCCAGGCCAGGGGTAGGGAACCTATGGCTCAGGAGCCAGACGTGGCTCTTTTCATGATTGCATCTGGCTCTCCAGATCAGCCCGGGCCTCGGTTTCCCAGCATGCAGTGGGGAGGAGTGACGCAAATGCGCTGTGACTGCCACTTCCACGCTGCCATCACCACCTCTTCCTCCTCCCCCGCTTTTCTCGGGGCCCTGCGCCCTCTTCGCCGGGGATGGTGGAGCCCGGCGGTGGCGCCTCATCCTCGTCTTCCTCTTCGTCCTCCGGCACGGGCCTCGGGGGAGGCGGCAGAGGCGGGCCTGGCCCTGGTGCCGCGGATCCAGCCTCGCTGCCCTCGGGGGACGCCCAGCTCATTGCCCTCATCGTTGGCCAGCTTGAGAGACTCTGCCTCTTCAACGCCTTCTGGAGGGACTGCCTCGCCGACGTCAACACCAAGGTCCGCCTTGGCCCCGCGCCCTCCTCCCCCTTCCTTCCTTCCTTCTTTTCTCTTCTTTTCTTTTTCCCTCTTTTTTTCTTTCATTTTTTTCATCCCTCTCTCCCTACCTTCTTTCCTCCCTCCCATTTCGTTCCTTCCTTCCTCTTACGTTCCTTCCTTTTCTCCTTTCTTTTCCCTCCCTCTCTCCCCTTCCTTCTTTCCTTCTTTCTCCCTCCTCCTCCCTTCCTCTTCCTTCCTTCCTTTCTCCCCTTTACACTTTCCTTCTCTCCTTCCTTTTCCCTCCCTCTCTCCCCTTCCTTCTTTCCTTCATTTTCCCTCTTCCTCCCTTCCTCTTCCTTCCTTTTTTTCTCCCCTTCACCCTTTCCTTCTCTCTTTCTTTTTCCCTCCCTCTCTCCCCTTCCTTCTTTCCTTCATTCTCCCTCTTCCCTCCCTTCCTCTTCCTTCTTTCCTTTCTCCCCCTTCACCCTTTCCTTCTTCCTTTCCCTCCCTCCCCTTCCTTCTTTCCTCCATTCTCCCTCTTCCTTCCTTCCTCTTCCTTCCTTTCTTTCTCCCCTTCACCCTTTCCTTCTCTCTTTCCTTTTCCCTCCCTCTCTCCCCTTCCTTCTTTCCTTCATTCTCCCTCTTCCTCCCTTCCTCTTCCTTCTTTCCTTTCTCCCCCTTCACCCTTTCCTTCTTCCTTTCCCTCCCTCCCTCCCTCCCCTTCCTTCTTTCCTTCATTCTCCCTCTTCCTCCCTTCCTCTTCCTTCCTTCCTTTCTCCCTTTCACCCTTTCCTTCTCTCCTTCCTTTCCCCTCCCTCTCTCCCTTCTTTCCTCCATTCTCCTTCCTTCCTCTTCTATTATTTTCCTTTCCTTCTCCTTCCTTTCTTTTCTTCTTTTCCCTTCATTATTTTACTTTATCCTCACTCCCTTTCCTTTCTTTTCCCCACCCTTTCCTTTCCTCTCTTCCCATTTCCTTCTTTCTTTTCCTCTCCTTGTCTCTCTCCTGCTTTTCTTTGCTTCCTTTTCCATAGTTGGTTCTTCTTTCCTTTCTTCCTCTTCCCCTCCCTCCTTTATTTCCTCTGTCTGTCTGTCTTTCTTTCTTTCCCCCTTCCTTCCTTCCGCCTTCTCTTCCTTCCCAGAGTCCTGAGCATGCCTTTTGCAGAGCCAGGTCTGAAGTGTCCCGTCATTCTGCTGGGGAATCCTTTCCTCATAGTATGTACGTATAGACTCACATTTAGTTGAATTCAGTCTCAAAATATATATTCTATATTACATGGCTCTCACTGAAATAAATTTCCAAATATGTTGCTTTCATGGCTCTCTGAGTCAAGAAGGCCCCCGACCCCTGGTCCAGGCACTGGCGCTTCTCCTGCGTATGCAGCCTCTTATTGGCAAAGTGGAATGTGTCCAGAGGAGGGCACCAAAGATCGCAAGAGTCTGGTGAGCAAAGGTGAAAAGGCGCCTGGAGGAGAGAGAGACCATTAGGAGGTGGCACGGAAGCCCTCTACAAATATTTGGACGGTTGTCATGCGGATGACTCTGTAGTGTATTTTCTTTCGTTGTCAGACAGCAAACACGTTTGCACTAGAGCCTGTTTGATGGGGCCTAAGAGAATGTTAATCAAACATTCGGGTGAACGTTTTGGCAGCAGGAGCTTTCCAGCAGCGGAAACAACTGTTTTTGAAGGAGATGCACTTCTGCAAGGTTCTCAAGAAGAAGGCTTGGTAGCTACCTAACATCTGTGTTGTATCATGGATTGGGACACTCGCCGGGAGACCAAGATGCTTGCTTGCTTACAAAGCTACTAGCTGTACTCACCATGCGTTACGGTGGCCAACCTTCCCTCCCTCTTTCTCTCCTTCTTTCCAGGCCCGGATTACCCATAAGGCCACCCTAGGCCATGGCCTAGGGCGGCACTTTTGGGGGGGGGGCAGCAGGTCCGGACCCCCAAATTTTTCCAAAAAAATTCAAAAAAAATTCAAAAAAAATTTAAAATAATTTTTTAAAGGGCGCATGCACGCGATGGCCTAAGCGCCGTCCACGGCTGCCCCCCTCCTTTGCTCTGCTCCCCTCGGCTCTGCCCCCACCCTCGGCTCCGCTCCGCCCCCGGCTCCGCCTCCTTGCCAGCGCGAGGAAGAGGAAGGGAAGCCCCACCCCCGGAGCTGATGCGGGGCCTCCCCACGACTCCTCCCTCCCTCCTAAAGCCGCGATTTCAGCCGCTTCTCAGGCCGGCATAGTGGCTTTAGGAGGGAGGGAGGGAGGAGCCGGCAAGGAGGCGGGGCGGAGCCGGGGCAGGGTGGGGAGGAGCCGGGGGTGGGACGGAGCCAGGGGCGGGGCAGAGCCTTTGGCCTAGGGTGCCAAAAGGGCCTGATCCGGGCCTGCTTCTTTCTCTCCTTCCTTCACTTCTTCCTTCCTTCTCTACCTCTTTTCTTCCTCCCCACCTTTCTTTTCCTTCTGCTTTCTCTCCTTCTCTGCCTCTTTCCTTCCTTCCTTCGCTCTTTGCTTCCATCCTTCTTTTTCTCTTTCCTTCTTTCCTTCCCTCCCTCTTTCTCTCCTTACTTCCTTCTCTACCTCTTTCCTTCCTTCGCTTTTTGCTTCCATCCTTCTTTCACTCTTTCCTTCTTTCCTCCCCTCCTCTTTCTCTCCTTCTCTACCTCTTTCCTTCCTTCCTTCGCTCTTTGCTTCCATCCTTCTTTCTCTCTTTCCTTCTTTCCTTCCCCCCTCTTTCTCTCCTTACTTCCTTCTCTACCCCTTTCCTTCCTTTGCTTTTTGCTTCCATCCTTCTTTCGCTTTCCTTCTTTCCTCCCCTCCCTCTTTCTCCCCTCTACCTCTTTCCTTCCTTCCTTCGCTTTTTGCTTCCATCCTTCTTTCTCTCTTTAATTCTTTTCCGATGATGACCAATGGAGTTCTTGCAGCTGGTGCTTTTTGGGTCATGCGTCCTCTGAGCCCTTTTCCAATGCTAGTGATATCGGAGGTGACCCCCCCCCCTCCCCAGAATCTGTAAAAGATAATTCAAAACCAAGGAATTCATAGTTTCACCAAGAATACCACAATCCCCTATCTCTCCCCCATGTGGGAACCTAAGGCTCTTCCCTGTAACCCACACTTATGAACTTTCTTGAACTTTTATGGGACTTTTGCCTACTTTTGAAGGACTTTCAGGGACTTTTTGGGAACTTTTTCCTTTCAAATTCCATGGACTCTCCTCATGGAGTTCCAATGGACTCTGGAGGGTGGGATGGGCTGATATGCGATGATAATATGGTTCCTATTCCCCTCCTATAAGAATGTATTCCCTATGTGCTTTCCCCTTCCCTATGTTACTATATGAAAATATGAAATGCCACCTTTTCATGACCCCAGCGTACCAAGGCTCAGGGAATCTCTCATTTCCTGGGCCAGCTAATCTCCTATACAAAGGACTTAACAAAACACTTGCATGGACAATAACAGCGGACACGTCCCTTCAAACCTCGGAGTAAGCCCATTTGAAGGACATGTCCCTTGGGCACGCGCCTGCAGACATCGGAGCAGGCCCATCTGGAGGACATGCCCTGTGGTGATTCTGTCATTCCTCACAAAGGGGACATTCTGCCTTCGGAAGGATTTGGATGTCCCATCTGACTCACTCGTTGTTTTCATCCCCTTGGCTGAAACCAAAGACAAGATACCATCAATAGATCCCATATCCAGGATTAAAGACTACCGGGGTCTGGCATCCACATCAAACCAAAATGTTTATTTCCTTCACTTGAGACAATACAGAAAGCTAGTTTGAGGACTCTTGGAGTAATCGCCAGCACTTGGACAAACATTTAGTCATTTAATCCAGTGTTTCCCAACCGCTATGCCATGACGGACCTCCTGCTGTGCCGCGAGAAAAGCTCTCTGCCCCCCTCCGCCCCCTCCTCATCCTCCTGCTGCTTGGGGAGGAGAAGGAAAGGCCAGGCGGTGACAAAGAAAAGAAGAAGGGGCCGGGCGCCGCCTCCTTCGGCCGTTTCCCAGCCAGGCTCCAATCCGCCATGACTCCCGCCGTGACTCTCGCCCCTCGCTCACTGAAGCTGCGTGGAGGAGGAAGCCAGGGGAGGGGGCGGGGCGGGGCATGGCGCAGCCTGGCTCCGCTCCCTCCCCCAGCTTCAGCTCTCCCACAGCTTCTCCAGCCTTGAGGGACAGTGCCAAGCCAGCCTTGTGCTGGCTCTGCCACCACTGGCTTGGCATTGCCCCCGTCAAGGCTGGAGAAGCTGTGGGAGAGCTGAAGCTGGGGGGGCAGGACATGGCGGCCTGGCTCCACCCCCTCCCCCCCCACTGCTTCTCAGCCTTGAGGGGCAATCCCAGCCTTGTGCTGGCTCTGCCACCACTGAGCATTGCCCCTCAAGGCTCCCAGAGGGCAGCCTGGCTCCACCATCCCCCCAGCCGCCAGCATTGTTCTTTACTGTGTTAGAGTGTCATTTAGTGTCATTTAGGTCATTTTGGTTGGTGGTGTGCCCCCGGATATTTTTAATGTTAAATGTGTGCCGCTCAAAAAAGGTTGGGAAACACTGATTTAATCCACTCATCATTTCCTCCCGGTTCATTGTTTCCCGCTTGGACCACCTCCTTCGCTCTCATTGGACGAGAGCCCGAAGTGGTGCTGGTTTCCTGATTGGCAAAGCCTGCCATGCCTCTCTGCCAGCTGATGACTCCAACCAATCAGCAGCAAGCCGGCAAAGGGGGCCGGGAGGGGGGGGAGTTTGAACTTTGACAGCTCTGTTATTCTCTCTAATACTGTAATGTTTTGCATTGTACAGTATGTCAGCTTTTGGGCAAATGATTGCTGTTTGGCTCCAACGACATAAACAACTCGGTGGCATTTCTTCAACTTGGTGGGATTTTATTTGGGAAATTCAGGGAAAATCCAATTGGTTGCTTCCGATCTCGCCAGGGCTATCTCGGATCCTCTTTGGTCGGTCTGACCGGTCTCTGCCTTCACGGCAAGTCTCCCAAATTCTTGCTCGATATCAAATGGACTCTACTTTCCGATTCCTGGAGGCCTTGTTATTTGATATTTTGCATCTAGGGCGAGGGGGCTCTCGAAAAACCCAAAGCCCTCTTCGTGGAAATGTAACCATCCCAGTATCGGTTTCCTTTTGGCAAAGCCGAGCAGCCACAAACATCGCACTAATGATGCAAGGCAAGCTGAGGTGGGCCACGGAAACCCAATTAATAGGGGTTACAGCTGGAGCAATACCCCTCTGGGTCATTACGAAGCCCAATAAAACCTGGCGCAAGTCGGATATCGCAGTGTTCGTTCGGTGACTAATTCCGCTCTGGAGTGTGCAGCCTGCCATCGCTGAAGTGAGCAAAGGGGAGGAAGGAGGGAACGTGAGAAAGAAGAGAGAGAAGGAAGGAAGGAAGGTGTGTAAACATTTTTTAAAGGTCTGGAAACCATGACCCTCAGGCAAAGCTTACTTAGTCCAGTCCCAAATGGGCCACAGACTCGTTTCCAAGTCCCAGGGCTTGCGGTTTGCCAATACTCAGGGGTGCATTTTACGTTGTCCCCATCGCTATGGAGCGCTCAGAGGCGGCGGAGCGCCTCCAGCTGCAAAACGCCACGGCAATAGCGCATGTGCAGAAGTTTCACGCATGTGCCATCGCTGCCCAGCCTCCTGGAGCCACCAACTGCCCCACACCACG
The DNA here is from genome assembly GCA_030556195.1 of Anolis apletophallus. NCBI lineage: Eukaryota > Metazoa > Chordata > Lepidosauria > Squamata > Anolidae > Anolis > Anolis apletophallus. Next base: position 12,140,637 of record JARBWK010000015.1, read on the forward strand.
AGGCCTAAAAGGAGGAGCGTTCCGCAGCCGGAGGCGCTCCCCCTCTGGGCGTCTCCAAAACGCTCCTCCCTTTTATGCCCCATGTTGGGTGATCATCGGCTCTGGGCAGCCGGGCCTGCCCCGCGGCAATGCCACACGCATGGAAGTTTCGCGCATGTGCCATCGCCGCAGGGCGAGCCCAGCCACTCGGAGCCGCCAACCGCCCCCCACCAAGAGGCCGAAAAGGAGGAGCGCACTGCAGCCGGAGGCCCCCCGCCTCCAGCCGCTCAACGCTCCTCCCCCCTCGCCCCTGCATAGGGCGACCACCGGCCCCGGGCAGCTGGGCCTGCCCTGCGGCAACGGTGCATACCAGGCCCGGATTAACCCCTTTTGGCGCCCTAGACCACACTTTGTAATTACGCCCCCAAACCAACCTCTACCGCACCCCCTCTCTACATTCCTTCTTTCTACTGCGAGGAGGAGGAGGCAGAGGGAAGCCCCACCCTGGCAGCAGCCCCGGGGGGGGGGCTTATCTCCTCCTCCTCCTCGCCCTTCTTCCTTCAGTCAAGGAAGAAGGGCGCGAGGAGGAGGAGGCGGAGGAAAGCCCCGCCCCGGCAGCGGCCCGGGGGGCAGGGCTTTCCTCCACCTCATCCTCCTCCTCACGCCCTTCTTCCTTGAGTCACGCGAGGAGGAGGAGGCAGAGGGAAGCCCCGCCCCCGGCAGCACCCCTTGTCAAGAAAGGACAGCGTGAGCGCCTCTGCCTCCGCCATGTTCTTGGGTGCCGCGCATGCCCGGCAGCGGCCCCGAGGGCTTCCCTTCCTTCTTCCTCCTTCTCCTCGCACCCTCCTTCCTTGACAAGGAGGCGAGGGCGATAGCGAGGGGGGGTGCCATTCCCTCCTCCCCCGCCCCCTCGCAGTGCTCTCTCCCGCCATCCCATGAGAGAGAGAGAGAGTCACCCTTTTTTTTGGTCTGTGAACTGTGCCCCACTTGGCCTGCGCCCCTAGGCCATGGTGGCCTTATGGGTAATCCAGGCCTGGCAAAACTAGCTGGCTCCATGCACGCGCACTCCAGCTCACGCGTGCACCCTCCACGAGGCTGGAGAGTGAGGGGGCGCCAAAATAAGGTTAGCTTACCAGTTTAAACCACCTTAGTCCGGCCCTGAGGAGCACCTTCATTGCATGATAGGAAAACGTTGGACTAGATCAGGGCTGTCCAACTTCTACCGGCCCAGGGGCCTGAATTCCGGTCACTGATGACCTGGGGGGGCCGTAGGGTCTGCCCCCGCCCCCGGCTCCGCCCCCGCCCCCGGCTTATTACTCATAAGAGGCATGCATACAGTCAAATATAATCTTTTACTGAGATAAAATGCAGGGTGGGAATTCAAAAGGGGCATCCATACAGTCAAATATAATATTTTACTAACATTAAATGCAGAGTGGGCATTCAAATACACAATTACATAGTAATAACATAAAGGTTAGCCTACCTTCCCAAACGCACGGGATCCAGGAGCAGCCGGCCCACGAGCAGAGGCGACGACTGACCGAGGCAGCAGCCGGGAAGGTACAACTGCGTGGGCGCAGGGATTAAGTAGCCGAGGTTTCGCAACAAGAGTATCGCGAGACTACGGAAGCCACACGGATTTCGCTCTCAGCGCAGGCGAGATTTTCGCGTTGAGAGCGAAATCTCGTGTGGCTTCCGTAGTCTTGCGATACTTGCTCCGAAACCCGGAAGTGGGTAATTTTTAAAAATATTTTAATTTAATTTATTTTTTTTTTATTAAAAAGCTTAGGGGGCCGTAGGGAAGGGGCTGGGGGGCGTATACGGCCCCCGGGCCGCCAGTTGGACAGCCCTGGACTAGATCACCTTTGGGCTTCCCTTACAACTCTAAGGTTGTCTTATGACCTCTCTTGCTTTCTCTCTCTGCAAATGTCCCTGAATTAATTTCTCAAACAAGGGCCCGGAATGCACTTTTCCTTCTAAGGAGCAAGAAGGAAATGCCGCCAGGGAGCCGTTGAGCTGCGATTGCATTCCCAGCGTTCCTGCGACGGGTACAGTTTGTGCTCTGGTTTATAAGCACCCATTATATGTATTTATTCCCTTGAAGTCCAATGCTGTTTATCATTAGGGCCCGAGGAATCCGTTCCAGCCTTTCTTCTGTCCCGAGTCCAGCCTTTCTGTCGCCGCAGCGATTGCAAAAAATTGTGTGTAAAAAGGAAATCCAGCTCCATAAAATTCTTTCTGAATCCAAGGAGATTGAATCCGAGGAGGAGGAAACAAGAAAGCAAGAGGAAAGCCTCTGGGGCTTTGTGTGTGTTCTCACGGGTTCTCCTCCCTTTATTCCTCCCAGTACCATAATCCATTCTGCTTCAGGAGCCTCGGTGCAGTTAAGGCGAACATCTGGCTCCCATCACACCTTCTGTGGATTTCCCGGCGAGCAAGAGAGTCAAGATGAGGCCCAGATGTTGGCAGCTGTCACTGCTGGAGGACGCGGAAGAGGAAGGGGACACGACAAAGGAGAAGATGGGTTTCCATTAGCGGTACATCCTTTCTAGTTGGGCTTTGCATGTTTCCAGTGGGCTCCTTGGGGACATGTAAACAAACATCTATCATCCAAAGTCACTGTCATCCTCTCTTTGTCTCTGATCTTCCAAGGAGCAAACAAACTCACTCCAGGGACAACAGGGATGAATATGCAAATTACACGATGTAACAGGATTTTTGTTCCTGGGTTGTAAATATCATTTCCTAATTGGTTCTATCATAAAAACATGGGAAAAGTTTATTAAACTGCAAAAACTTTGTTTTGGTGAGAAGGGCATCCTGTTATGGCACATTTTATTGTTTTATTATGTGTTATTGAGCTTGGCCTCATGTAAGCCGCCCCGAGTCCCCTTGGGGAGATGGTGGCGGGGTATAAATAAAGTTTTATTATGATTATTTTGCTCTAGTTTTTCAATGAATATCTCATTGAGTCTCAACTTAACTCTTAATGGGACATGCCGCATTATCACAGGCATGCCCGGATTACCCATAAGGCCACCCTAGGCCATGGCCTAGGGCGGCAGCCATGGGTGGGCAGCAGGTTCAGACCCCACAAAAAAATTCAAAAAAATTTCAAATTTTTTTAAAAAAAATTTAAAAAAAAATTTAAAAATTGAAAAAAAAATTCAAACAAAATTTCAAAAATAAATTCAAAAAAAGGTGCGGATGCGCGCGGTGGCAGAAGCACCATCCACAGCCCCCCCCCCTTTGCTCTGCTCCCCTCGGCTCCAAAGGCTCTGCCCCCGCCCCCTGCTCCACCCCGCCCCCGGCTCCGCCCCGGCCTCCTCGCCAGCGAGAGGAGGAAGGAAAGACCCACCCTCAGAGCCGATGCCGCGCATGCGCGGCAGTGGCCCCAAGGGCAGGACCTCCCCATGGCTCCTCCCTCCCTCCTAAAGCCATCATGCCGGCCTCAGAAGCGGCCGAAATCACCCTTTTCAGGTGGCTTTAGGATGGAGGGAGGAGCCGTCATGCCGGCCTGAAAAGGGCGATTTTGGCCGCTTCTGAGCCCGGCATGGTGGCTTTAGGAGGGAGAGAGGAGCCGTGGGGAGGCCCCGTCCTTGGGGCCACTGCCGCGCATGCGCGGCATCAGCTCCGGGGGTGGGGCTTTCTTTCCTCCTCCTCACGCCGGCGAGGAGGTGGGGGCGGAGCCGGGGGCGGGGGCAGAGCCTTTGGCCTAGGGCGCCAAAAATCCATGATCCGGGCCTGATCACAGGATGTCTACACCCCACTCCACTGGAAAAATTATACTGTTTAGCCAGTATTGCACCACTTGACATCTGTCGAGAAGTAGCAGCCAATAATGAAAGGACCAAGGCATTGATATCTCCAGCGCATCCTGTGTTCAGATATCAGCCTGCATGCCAATGCCTTAAATCAAGAAACTGCTTCCTAAGATCTACAGAGATACTCACAGGAACACTTCAGCAAGCAAGAGTCCAAAAGTGGCAGGCTAAAACCAGGAACCTCAACCATTGGCTGATACTGGATGAGATAATAATAATAATAATAATCTTAATTTGTACCTCGCCCCCATCTTCCCAATGGGAACTTGGGGTGGCTCACATGAGGCCAATTACAATAAAATAACATCAAAACATCAGCAATAAACACAATAAAAATACATACACCTAAATAAAAAACAATTAAAAAACAAAAAACCAATTAAAAAAAACAATGAGAGACTCCCTCCTGGTCACACACAAGACAGGGTGACTTGGAAGGTGCTGAACAGGCTGCGCTCTGGCACCACGAGATGCAGAGCCAATCTTCAGAAATGGGGCCACAAAGTGGAGTCCACGACATGTGAGTACGGAGCAGAGCAAACCACAGACTATTGACTACAGTGCAACCTGAGCCCTGCCAGTACAGAGAGAAACATGTTTGAAGAGAGAATCCGAGACAGAGAAAGGCTGATTTGCTTCTGCTTGATGAAGGAAGGTCTCTCACATGGACAAAAATAAAGACCACTTTAGATCTCTCATAAAAGGGATTTCTGTGAGTTGATCCAACTGATCACATTGTACATATGTTGTTCCGAACTAAGATGAGTAAACCACTTATTCTTTCCTGTTCCCCTGTGTGACATATTTTCCAGGAATGTGGCGCAGCTGGCTGGGAATCAGCTGCATAAGATCTCTACTGACCAGAAGGTCATGAGTTCGAGGCCTGCACGGTTCAGGGTGAGCTCTCGACCAGTTGTGTAGCTCGTTGTCAGTCTATATATGTTGTATGTCTATGGCATTGAATGTTTGCCTGTATATGTGCATTGTGATCCGCCCTTAGTCTCCTGTGGACACTTTTTTGAGCCGCGGCACACTTTTAACATTAAAAAAATCCGGGGGCACACCACCAACCAAAATGACACAAAATGACACTCTAACACAGTAAAGAACAGCTGGGGAATGGTGGCCTGCTGGGAGCAGCTGCTGGGAGTGCCAAAGCCGGGGGAGGGGGCAGAGCCAGGCCGCACCATGCCTCGCCTCCTCCCCTCAGCTTCAGCTCTCCCACAGCTTTTCCAGCCCTGAGGAGGCAGTGCCAAGGCAGTGGTGGCAGAGCCAGCACAATGCTGGCTTGGCACTGTCCCCTCAAAGCTGGAGCAGCTGCCGGGAGTGCCAAGCCGGGGAAGGGAGCGGAGCCAGGCTGCACCATGCCCCGCCCCCTCTCCCGGCTTCAGCTCTCCCACAGCTGCACAGAGGAGGAGGAGCATGAGTGGTGGACGGGCTTCAGTGGGCGAGGCTCCTCCTCTGTGCGGCTTCAGTGAGCGAGGGGCGAGAGTCATGGCGGGAGTCATGGCGGATTGGAAGCTGGCTGGGGAAACAGCCGAAGGAGGAGGCGCCCAGCCCCTTCTTCTTTTTCTTCGGCACTGCCCGGCCCTTCCTCCTCCTCCCCCAAGCAGCAGGAGTTTGGCAGGAGGAGGGGGGAAGGAAGGGTGCAGAGAGCTTTTCTCGCAGCACAGCAGGAGGTCCGTCGCGGCACACTACTGTGCAGTTGGGAAACACTGGTGTAAATCTATATATATAAAGGAAGAGTCATCATGGAAAGACCGTCCCAAACAGAGAAACCTTACAAAGCAGAGACACCAAACTTGCCAACAGAAATAGGCCTCAGACAAGGTACGTTTGTAGCAAAGAAACTTTCCCCCCCAAAACGACGAGTAAAAAAACTACATTTCCCAGCATCCTCCGTGGCTGCCAACAAATCTCCCAGCCTCTACATTCTGACAACATGATTGGCTGCCAATAAGGGCGGATTTGCATAACTCCTGCACTGGCCAGCCAACATGAACATTCCGACCCATAATAAACTGTCAGAGGAGGATAAGGCAAAGGGCTGAGGCACAAACACAAACACCCAATTCACTTCTCACTTCTCTTTACACCCCTACAAATCAAAGACCACGCCCAAAATTGACAGTAAGGCTTCATAAACTTAATTTCCCTGACTAGGCCTCACTTAATGGAATGCTGTTTATGCTCTGAATTGACAGTAAGGCTTCATTAACTTGATTCTCCCGACTAGCCCTCAGCTCATTGGACATTGTGTATGGCCTGAATTGACAGTAAGGCTTCATTAACTTGCTGTTCCTGACTAGGCCTCAGCTCATGGGACATTGTGTATGGCCTGAATTTACAGTAACCTACCTTGGCACACAGAGCCCCTATGACCCACGCTACATTCTACTACAGTTTGCAGGAGGGTGGACCATGGATTATGGGACTTGAAGTACCTCCATGGATAATGGGATTTGTACTACTTCAAAACCCATCATTCCCCACAGACCACTGTGTCCAAGAACCAAGACCGATAAAGACCAAACTTGGCAAACAATGCCCCCCATGACCCACACTCCATCCGACTGCAGATTAGAGGAGGACACACCATGGATAATGGGATTTCAAGTACCTCCACTCACTTCCAAAGTACCCCACCCACACACGCATCAACCTCTACATCAACACAGCAGACGGAAAGACAAAAAACATTGTATATCCACAAGCTATGCAGAACGCCAGCAACACCACACAACAACAACTCCACAGGACTCTAACATCCCACCCACCAAAACAACCCACAACGACACAGCTATGACCCCAACAACACCATAACTAACAACAACTCCAACCCTTACATACTCAGACTTCCTCGCATCTCCAAAATAGGGCACAGCAACGCGTGCCGGGTACAGCTAGTAAATAAATAAATAAATAAATTTTCTTTCTCTAGCAAGGCAGTGTGTAGGCTGATCAAACGTGAACTACACGTGGTTCGCTTTACATTATACAATACAAACAGTCAATATAAATCTATCTTGTGTAGGGATACAACAACAACTTATGCCTGCATCAAATAAGCACAATGCATAAAGTATCAAAATATAATATTCAACAGTAATACAGAGAGGATGTTCCCACTGAATACACAAACATCACATATATATACATATAATCAGTCTAGATGCTATAGTACATCAATACTCCCGCGTGGGCGCTGCTTAAAGCAAGCGGCAATGCTAAACTGTCCTGGCGTGGCGATACCAATGAACGAGGCTCGAGATATCGTTGTACTCACAGTCCTGTAGATAGTATATTCAAAGTAAAGCCAAAATGGGTTGGAAATAAGCCTCACAAACGTGTTCAAAGTTCGTTCCGGCGGGCGGCTTTTGCGACCGCTCGCAAATGCCTCCGTTGCAGGGAAGCGCCGTAAAGCTCACCAGTAGCGTTGCGCAGGAAAACTTTTGCGACAATGATGTCTGTTTTGGCGGCGCATTCAAACTGGCAAAGCACAAGATGGGATTCAAGGGCAGAAGCAAAGGAAGATGTAGCAATGGACGGGAATAGAGGTGCACAAAGTGGGAAATCGCCAAAGGAGGATCCAAAGAAGACTGGGTGATGGTAACTCAACGCCTACGGGTACAAAATCAATGGACCAATCCCGTTTCGTCTCCACTTCCTCAGGGCAGGGTTAAGATGTTCAATATCTGTCTTCTCTGTCAAGTATATAGAAATCCATACATAGGAACTGCACAATATAATAGTAAATAATACATATTGTAATAATAGCAATATACACAAGTATAGACATTAGGGTAGGGGTAGAGAGTAACTTACCAAGAGTATAGTCTCTAGGTATATCACAAAGAGGTATAGGTCGTATACGGTGACCTTGTGGTGGAACTAATGTTTAAATCAGTCTTTCTCAACCAGTGTGCCGTGGCACACTAGTGTGCCGTGACAGACCTCCTGCTGTGCCGCGAGAAAAGCTCTCTGCCCCCCTTCCTCCCCCCCTCCTGCCGAACTCCTGCTGCTTGGGGGAGGAGGAAGGGCCGGGCAGTGGCGAAGAAAAAGAAGAAGGGACCGGGCGCCGCCTCCTGGCCGTTTCCCCAGCCAGCCTCCAATCCGCCATGACTCCCACCATGACTCTCGCCCCTCGCTCGCTGAAGCCGCGTGGAGGAGCCCCACCCACTGAAGCCCGTCCACCGCTCATGCTCCTCCTCCGCGTGGCTTCAGCGAGTGAAGGGTGGGAGTCATGGCGGAGAGCGGCGCTGGGGGAGAGGGGGCCAGACTCCACCCCTCGCTCGCACTGCCTCCTCAAGGCTGGAGAAGCTGTGGGAGAGCTGAAGCCAGGGGGAGGGGGCGGGGCATGGCTCCGCCCCATCCTCCCGGCTTCAGCTCTCCCACAGCTTCTCCAGCCATGAGGACAGTGCCAAGCCAGCATTGTGCTGGCTCTGGCACTGCTGGCTTGGCACTGCCCCCTCAAGGCTGGAGAAGCTGTGGGAGAGCTGAAGCCGGGAGGATGGGGCGAGGCATGGCATGGCCTGTAGGAGAGCTGAAGCATGGGGGAGGGGCAGGCTCTTCCCCCTCCCCCAGCTTCGGCACTCCCAGCAGCTGCTCCAGCCTTGAGGGACAGTGCCAAACCAGCATTGTGCTGGCTCTGGCACTGCTGGCTTGGCACTGCCCCCTCAAGGCTGGAGCAGCTGCTGGGAGAGGTGAAGCTGGGGGTAGGGGGCGGGGCATGGCGCAGCCTGGCTCCGCCCCCTCCCCGGCTTTGGCACTCCCAGCAGCTTCTCCCAGCAGGCCACCATCCCCCAGCCGTTCTTTACTGTGTTAGAGTGTCATTTTGTGTCATTTTGGTTGGTGGTGTGCCCCCGAATTTTTTTAATGTTAAAAGTGTGCCGTGGCTCAAAAAAGGTTGGGAAACACTGGTTTAAATAATAAATTGAGTAAAGGTGGAGTGATTATCTCATTAGCACAAGATGTGATTGATGCTTAGAGTGTCGTTTAACCCATTGGGGTACTCACAGGCCAATTTGATTATCCACTTAACCTCGCACCGGAGGAGAGCATCCTGCAAGCACCCATGAGGTTTCACAGTGACTTTTTCAAGTCCCATGTATGTAAAGTCAGGTTGGGATGAATGAATCTGCTTGAAATGTCTATACAGTTCAGAATCTTCAGGACAGTTTAGCATTGCCGCTTGCTTTAAGCAGCGCCCACGCGGGAGTATTGATGTACAATAGCATCTAGACTGATTATATGTATATATATATATATATATATATGTGATGTTTGTGTATTCAATGGGAGCATCCTCTCTGTATTACTGTTGAATATCGCTTTACATTATGCCACAGATATGGCTATTCAAGGTGTATTTGCCACCTGTAAACAGATGCCACCTTTCCCGATTCGGAGCACACAGAACTGCTTTGCCCACAGGTAAAACATTGGGAAGTCAGCATCTTAACCGTTTCCTTTTCCAAGGTGCTGCTTCCCACCTGCGATTTCTCCCTCTCCTGGAAGCCGCCGAGATGCCCCTAAATCAGGAGTGTGACGTCTCTGTCAACCTGTCAGGGCCTCCGCTTTGTGAGCTCTTTGATGCTTTCTGTCTCTTCCTCCGCCTCCGTGTACATCTCTTTGTCACGGATAGAACGCATTTATCTGCAAAAAAAAAGAGAAAAGAAACTAATTTCCCCTCTCCTTGTCTGCCTGTCGTTCATTGTCTCATGACAAGGAGATGAAAAATCCACCTATTTATGCACCGCGGTGACATTCTCCGCCGACGGAAGGAAAGAGAGAGCGAAACAAAAGAGAGAGAGAGAAGACTGCGTTCGTCGTCTGTCCGCGTGCAATATTAGACGCAACGTCTCCGTCGCCCGCGGGCACCTCAGCGGAAGGAGGATATCAAAGCGTAGGATTCCTCTCCGAGGCAAATGAATCTGTTTTCATTGAGGCTTCTCCTTTGATGTGTCGGGATGCTCAAGGGCCCGCGGTCTGCCTTCCGAACCCGTGTCCTTGTCAGAAGAGCCTGGGTTGCTCTGTGCGTCTTTCCGAGGAGAGATGGTGATGAAAGCGAACAGCCTCCTCGGTCTTCCCCAAGGCCTGCTTTCTCTCGCAAGTCGGCAAGAGGTTAGGAAAGGAAAGTGGTTCCCAGGAAGGTTTGGGACAGACATATATATGCCATGCAGATACATAGATATGGATACCCACCCTGTCAGGTAATGGCTTGCGGCATTCGTAGCAACTATGAAAGGCACGAACGACCTTCGGGAAGAGCAGGAGAACCGACAACTTGATATCAGTGGGCTGAGTTCTCCGTTTTGAAGAAAGACTTGCATCCAAATCCTATTCAGATGGAAACAGGCCCATGGAATGAATGGGATTGGTGTAAATATTGTCAGAAATATTAAAAACTAAGTATATTTAATCTATGTATATAATAAAAGTCAGTGTTTACGGCGGGAGGTGCGGAGGTGCGGAGGAATATGTGGCAGCATTTTGATTGGTTGCCACTGTGGGATTATTTGCATAAAGGACTCTGATTGGCCAGCCTCAGAACTCCAACACTCTAAGGCAGTGTTTCCCAACCTTTTTTTTGAGCCGCGCACACTTTTAACATTAAAATCCGGGGCACACCACCAACCAAAATGACACAAAATGACACTCTAACACAATAAAGAACGGCTGGGGGTTGGTGGCCTGCTGGGAACAGCTGCTGGGAGTGCCGAAGCTGGGGGAGGGGGCGGAGCCAGGCGGAGCCATGCCCCACCTCTGCCCCCGGCTTCACCTCTCCCAGCAGCTGCTCCAGCCTTGAGGGGGTAGTGCCAAGCCAGCGGTGCCAGAGCCAGCACAATGCTGGCTTCGCACTGTCCCCTCAAGGCTGGAGCAGCTACTGGGAGTGCCAAGCTGGGGGAGGGGCAGAGTCCGCCGCGCCATGCCCCACCCCTCCCGGCTTCAGCTCTCCTACAGGCCGTGCCATGCCCCGCCTCCTCCCCCCAGCTTCAGCTCTCCTACAGAGGAGGAGCATGAGCGGTGGATGGGCTTCAGTGGGCAGGGCTCCTCCTCCACGCAGCTTCAGCGAGCAAGGGTCGAGAGTCATGGTGGGAGTCATGGCGGATTGGAGGATGGCTGGGGAAACGGCCGAAGGAGCCGGTGCCCCGGTCCCTTCTTCTTTTTCTTTGTCACTGCCTGGCCCTTCCTCCTCCTCTCCCAAGCAGCAGGAGTTCAGCAGGAGGGGGGAGGAAGGGGGGGCAGAGAGCTTTTTTTCGCAGCACAGCAGGAGGTCCGTCACGGCACACTAGTGTGCCACGGCACACTGGTTGAGAAACACTGCTCTAAGGCACCAGACAGAGGGGATTGGTTGCCACTGAGGGAGTATTTGCATAAAGGACTCTGATTGGCCAGGCTCAGTACTTCAACATTCTAAAGCAGCAGACAGAGGGGATTGGTTGCCCCTGAGGGAGTACTTGCATAAAGCACTCTGAATGGCCATCTACATTCCAACATTCTAAGTTCACGCAGAGGGAAAAGGAAAGGCCTCAGGCAGGCAGTCACTGCTGCCCACAGCAATGACGGATCAGGACCAAACTTGGCACACAGGGGCCCAATGGCCCACTTCACAACCTGGTGTGGTTTAGGGCAGGATGGGCCACAAATGATGGGATTTGCAGTACCTTCACCCGATTCACTTCCCAAACAACACTGCAGCCCCTATAAATCACAGACCAGGCCCAAAATTGACAGCAAGGCTTCCTTAACTTGATTTTCCTGACTAGGCCTCAGCTCATGGGATATTGTTAGGCCTTCTCAACTTGATTTTCCTGACTAGGCCCCCAACAATGACAGAACAAGACCAAACTTGGCACACAGACTCCCCTCCCCCCAAGGTGCACCCTACATCCTGGTGCAGTTTGAGGGAGGATAGACCATGGATAATGGGACTTGCAGTACTTTAATTCACTTCCTTAGAGCAGTGTGGCCCACACTAATGACGAATCAGGACCAAGCTTGGCACACAGAGGCCCAATGGCCCACTTTACACACCTGGTGCGGTTTACGGCAAAATGGCTCACAAATGATGGGATTTACAGTACCTTCACCCGATTCACTTCCCAAACATCATCCAGTGATTGAGGAAGACCACACTTCACACCCAAAGCCCCCATGACCCACTTTACATTCTGGTGCAGTTCGGAGGAGGGTGGACCACGGATGATGGGACTTGAGATACCTTCACTCATTTCCCGAGACTGCTGCGATCCTCATCCAATGACTGATCAAGACCAAACTTGGCACACAGAGCCCCCATGACCCACTTTACATCCTGGTGCCATTTGGAAGAGGATGGACCATGGATTATGGGACTTGAAGTACCTTCACTCACTTCCCGAGACCACTGCAAGCCAAATAAACAACTGATAAGGACCAAACTTGGTACACAATGTCTTTCTCAAATAACCCGGGCAGGGCCGGGTCCCCAAACTAGTAATAAAAATGTAAGTCAAGCATTGAAAGAGTAAGTAGGTCGAAATCTGTTAGAGATAGTAGGGCTGGTTGATTTTTAAAAATGGTTCAAAACCCGTTTCGGATGTAAGGGCCGCTGCTGTTTTGAATATGATTGACTTCCGAAAATTTCTGGAAATTTTTCAAAATTAATTCGTAAAAATTCCAAAATTTCGGAATGTCTTCGTTAATGGCAGACAAGCATGTTTAACCCAGATTGGACGCGGGATTTCTTCCCTCCGCATGAGAATTGGAGGAAACCCGCTTTCCCCCCAGTCCTCATGCGGAGGGATGTTATTCCGCATCCAATCTGCAGCCAATGAGGGGAATCCAACTCTAGAAGGGCAGGAATCTGATCCGAGCCCTTTTCGAAAATGGCGGCCGCGACTTCGAATTTGCAAAAACACTTCCGGGTTGATTAAATCGCATCAAAATCGCTTCAAAAGTTAATTAGATCAGAATTTATAACTGCTCTCATGCAGGCCCGGATTACCCATGAGGCCAACCTAGGCCATGGCCTAGGGGTGCAAACCGAGGGGGGGGGGTGCAGATCACGGACCAAAAAAAATGTTGAAACAAATAAAAACGCAACACATTTTTTCCACCCTCTCTCGCCCTCGCCCATAGATGTCTATGAGAATGGGCCCTGTCCTGAAGACTACACTTCCCGTCACCTCTCTCCACTTCCGCCTCCCTCCCCGCAAGAGAAAGACTACGCCTCCCGGCATGCCCCGCGGGGGCTGCGGTGGGGCCGGGCGAGGGAGGAGCCAGGGGGCATGGCCGGTCGGCGGCGGAGAGCGAGCGGACTTGTGGGGATGGCGGAGGGTGCCGAGGAGGGTCCGCCCTTCCAGCTGTGCAGGCCACGCTTCGAGCAGATAGGTCCCACCGGAGATGGAGTCGCTCCCTCAGGGAGCCCGCATCGCTTGCTTTAGGTGGCCCCGCCCCCTTGGTGCCATCCTGTCCCCTCTTTGGTCCTCCTGGGTGTCACTCTCCCATTTGAATTCCCGCCCTTGGGAAAGCGCTTCTGTGATTGGCTCCCACTTCCCTTGACTCCTCTTCGGGGGCGGTGCTTCTGTCTTAGCATCCTGAGTTCGAGTCCCGCTTTGGGCAGAAAGCGTGACTGTGGAACTCCCTGCCACTGCATTAGGATGGCATTTTAAAAAATGGGCCCAAGCACGGCACTGCTGCAGGTGGGTCCAGCCCAGGTGCCCCGCGGGCCCCACGGATACACCTGCAGTGATTGGCACGGGTTGTTGTTGATTTATTTGGGTATTACTGATCAACTGAGATGTATTGGGCTACCTGAGTGAATTTGAGGTTAGTTGTATGATATGATTTATTTTTAGTGTGGGTCTGAGTGATGTGTGTGTGTGGGGGGGTTGCGGTAGAGGTTGGCTTAAAGGGGGCGTAATTCCAAAGTGTGGCCTAGGACGTAAAAAGGTGTTAATCCGGGCCTGCTCTCATAGCGATCCGAAAAACCTAACCAGGCCTAAGAGATAGTGGGCCAAAGCTAGTGTCGTCCTGAGGAGTGTGAGATGAACCTCTAAGTGAGAGAAGCCTCATGTGAGAAAGCTCCAGTGTGAAGGCTATTGTGTGTAAAGCTGTTATGTATTTGTTTATTTGTGTTATGGAAACCTTGCTCTTGTAAATAGCGCAACCATATTATTTTACGACACCCCATGCTAGCAGCAAACTCTCCCCCTCCCCCAGCAATATGCACACACACACGTGTGTGTGTGTGTGTGTGTGTGTGTATATATATATATATATATATATATATATATATATATATATATATAAATCTTTAGATCCTGGTGGCCACCCGCATGTATTTGCATACGTACATCTCCAATTTCTACAGAAACAGCCTGGCAACCAGATGGGGAAGCCAGCCAGCCTCACCAAACATAGGCGCTTTCCTCTGTTGTTGACCTCAAAGGAAATTCAGTGGTTTCTGACCCGGCTGAGCTGCTGCCAAAGTCTTAACCTTAGCATTTTTTGAAAGGCAAATTTGGGAGATGGTGGTTTCTCTCCCCCTTCTCCTTCCAACCAGATGGCGCCCTGGCACCACTCACGGCCAACCTTCTCGCCATTTGTTTGCTTAGCATTGAATCTAGGAGCATGCCACACTTGACCTTACACGCATCTTTGCAGGGAGGTGGTTGGGTTGACTTGAAAATGCAAATAGCATCAGCCTAAGGGGGATAATTAATGGTTGAGAGCAGGTGTGGATGGAAGCATTAACCCTCTCCTGGGAGAAATCCCTCTTTGGAAGGCTCATGCCTTTGCTTTGGGGGAGGAACCCCCATTGACACCAACTTCCTCCCCATGCAAACATTGGTTTTGGAAAGAGGAAGTGCAGCATTTTTCCAGATGAAGCAGAGCGTGTTTGAGGAGCAAGACATCCATAGAGCAGTGTTTCCCAACCACTGTGACACGGCACAGTAGTGTGCCGTGACGGACCTCCTGCTGTGCCGTGAGAAAAGCTCTCTGCCCCGCCCTCTCCCCCGGCTTCAGCTCTCCCATAGCTTCTCCAGCTTTGAGGGGACAGTGCCAAGCCAGCATTGTGCTGGCTCTGCAACTGCTGGCTTGGCATTGCCCCTCACGGCTGGAGACGCTGTGGGAGAGCTGACGCCCGGGGTGGGGGCGGGGCATGGTGCAGCTTGGCTCCGCCCCCTTCCCCAGCTTCAGCTCACCCACAGCTTCTCCAGCCTTGAGGGGGCAATGTCAAGCCAGCATTATGCTGGCTCTGCTACCGCTGGCTTGGCATTGCCCCCTCAAGGCTGGAGAAGCTGTGGGAGAGCTGAAGCTGGGGGAAGGGGTGGTGCATGGTGCAGCTTGGCTCCGCCCCCTTCCCCCAGCTTCAGCTCACCCACAGCTTCTCCAGCCTTGAGGGGGCAATGCCAAGCCAGCATTATGCTGGCTCTTCCACCACTGGCTTGGCATTGCCCCTCAAGGCTGGAGAAGCTGTAGGAGAGCTGAAGCTGGGGGGGCCAGGGGCATGGTGCAGGCTGAGAAGCTGGCTGTGGTCCCTCCTGGTGCCTTCAGCTCTCCCACAGCTTCTCCAGCCTTGAGGGGGCAATGCCAAGCCAGCATTGTGCTGGCTCTGCCACCGCTGGCTTGGCATTGCCCCCTCAAGGCTGGAGAAGCTGTGGGAGAGCTGATACCGGGGGGAGGGGTGGGGCATGGTGCGGCCTGGCTCCTCCCCCTCCCCAAGCTTCGGCACTCCTAGAAGCTGCTCCCAGCAGGGCACCATCCCCCAGCCGTTCTTTACTGTGTTAGAGTGTCATTTTGTGTCATTTTGGTTGGTGGTGTGCCCCCGGATTTTTTTAATGTTAAAAGTGTGCCGCGGCTCAAAAAAGGTTGGGAAACACTGCCGTAGAGATACCAAAGTGCTTGTTTAGAAAGGTATTGTCCTCCCAACTCTGCAATATGCCTGCGAAATGTGGACTGTCTACAGACGTCACACTCAACTCCTTGAAAGATTCCATCAGCGGTGCCTTTGGAAAATCCTGCAAATCTCTTGGGAAGACAGGCGGACAAATGTCTGTCGGCTGGAAGAAGCAAAGACCACCAGCACTGAAGCGATGCTCCTACGCCATCAACTCCGCTGGACCGACCACCTTTTCCCAATGTCCAGTCACCATCTCCCAAAGCGGTTACTCTTCTCCCAAGTCAAGAACGCAAAATGTAATATTGGTGGACAGGAAAAGAGATTTGGAGATGGGTTTAGGCAAAGATTAGGTAAAGGTTTTCCCCTGACATTATCGAGTCATGTTCGACTCTGGGGGTTGGCGGTGTTGTTCTTACACACCTCCAAGGTCATGTGGCCTGCATGACTGTATGAAGCACTGTTACCTTTCCGTTGGAGTGGTACCTATTGATCTACTTACATTTGCATGTTTTCGAACTGTTAGGTTGGCAGAAGCTAGGGCTATCAGCGGGAGCTCTCACCAGTTTCGGCAGCTCAGTGCTGTAACCCACTGTGCCACCGGGTGCTCAAAGATGGGCTTAAAGCCAACCTTAAAAACTGTGGCATAGACTGGGAAGCCCTGACCCTTGAGCGTTTTAACTGGAGGTCAGCTGTGACCAGCAGTGCTGCAGAATTCAAATAGGCACGAATGGAGAGCGAAAGGGAGAAACGTGCCAGAGGAAGGCACGTCAAGCCAACCCTGACCAGGATCGCCTTCTACCTGGAAATACGTGTCCTCACTGCAGCTGGGCCAGAACCGTATAGAGCTTTAAAGGTCAAAACCAGCACTTTGAATTGAGCTCGGAAGTGGACAGGCAGCCAGTGGAGCTGGCACAACAGGGGGGTGGTATGCTCCCTGTATGTCGCTCTGGTTAGTAATTTGGCTGCCGCCCGTTGGACTAGTTGTAATTTCCGAACTGTCTTCAAAGGCAGCCCCACATAGAGTGTGTTGCAGTAATCTATTCGGGATGTGACCAGAGCGTGGACGTAGGTAGAAAAGATCAGACTTCCCAAGGTACGGGCGCAGCTGGCGCAAGAGTCTTAACTGTGCAAAAGCTCCCCTGGCCACAGGGGCGGTCCTACTAGTAGGCAAAGGACGCCGCTGCATGGGGCGCCATCTGGGTAAAGGGCACATTCCCCCGCCAGACAGCGTCTGGCCGATGTTCCGCTTTTGGGCCTTGTGCGCTCCGACACCGCGCCGTAGCAAACCTCCCTGCGTGCCGAATAGGGAGTGCTGTGTTTGCAGGCTTCTGCGCCTGCGCACAGGCCTGGATTACCCATAAGGCCACCCGAGGCCATGGCCTCAGGCGGCGGATTTGGGGGGGGGGTGGCATTTCTGGGCCTGAAGGAAGGGGTGAAGGAAGAAATGGCGCCCGCCTGCGCGAGGGACAACAAGGAGCCGGGGGGAAGTCCCGCGCCCCTAGGGCGATTGCTGCGGCTTCCCCCGCTGCTGCCCCGCTTGCGCGAGTGGGCGCCACTCCTTCCTTCAGTGAAGGGAGGAGGGGCGCCGGTGCGAGCGTGGCGGCAGCGGGGGAAGCTGCGTGAGTCGCCCTAGGGGCGGGACTTCCGGCGGCACACCTGTCCGTCACGCCGGCCCCGCCCCCTGGGGCGGCATTTAGACATGGGGGCCTTGGGCGGCACAGTCCGCTAATCCGGGCCTGCCTGCGCACAGGAGTTTCTGGGCATGAGCGGAGGGGGGCGCGCGTGCCGAATAGGGAGTGCTGTGTTTACAGGCTTCTGCGCCTGCGCACAGGAGCTTCTGGGCATGCGCGGAGGGGGGAATAATGTTGGGGGGCACCAAAATAATGTTCGCTTACTATTTAAAATTACCTTAGACTGCCCCTGCCTGGCCACCGCCAATGGTACATGGCCGTTATACCATAATCCAACAATATAATAGGAATTATGATGATGTGCAACATCACAATTTGGCTCATTCACATCCCTCAAAATTGTCCAACTCCAGCTATATTTCTTCTTGCTCTTTCCACCATTAGACTCCATGCTTTGGGTCAAGGCATTTCTCTCCTTCTAGGAACAAAACCATTCCTTTAAAACCAGTTTTCGTTTTCTCATTTTCCATTTATGCATGTACGGAAAACAAACGCAGATGCCGAAGGAACTCATCGACTTCCAATGTGCTCCCAATACGACCAATTTCCACCCGCCCTTCCATGTAACCTCCCTGGAAACACAAGCTCTCTTTGGGGGAGAGGCGGGGGATAAAATAAAACCTGTCCTCCATTAATCCATTAGAAGCTGACAAAGGGATCTTTGATCAGGTCCATTTAAAGGCCTCTCGATGACATCTCGGTCCTTGCACCGGAAATGTCGCCATAACTCTCCCTGCGCAATTTGACGATAGGTGGGCCCTTTGCTCGGATATTAATTGACATTTGAGCGCTTGCACATGGTCTCCAGGCACGGATTTGAACTTTGAGCCGCTCAAGAGCAGGAAACCTTGGGCGTGTTCCAGAAATTCGGGGCGGGGGAGCCAGGGTTTTATTTTCTCATTAGGAGGATGAAAGAATTGGGCACAGCAACAGGGTCAAGGAGCTGGCCAAGTCATCGGCCTTCTGACCAGGGCAGGGTTGAGGGTCAAGGTTCAGGTGTTGACCTCATAACGATGTGAATTGGGGAGGAAAACGGAAAATTGCAGTCCAAAACAAACAAAACTCCTCTCCAGGCTCAGGAAACATGTCTCCTGGGTTGAAAGTCCTCCAATGTCAAAACATATTGTCGTATCTTTGCATATCCGGCACACTTTGGATGTATTGTGTGTACTTAGGCGATCCCTTGTAGTTTGAGGATGATGGTCCTACAAGTCCAGCGTCTTGGCGGTGGGTCCATAGGTGGAGTCCGCTGAATTAGATCTCTACTTACCGAAAGGTCATAAGTTTGAAGCCAGCTCGGGTTGGAGTGAGCTTCCGACCATCTGTGTAGCTTGCTGTCGACCTTTGCAGCCTGAAAGACAGTTGCATCTGTCAAGTAGGAAATTTAGGTACCGCTTATGCGGGGAGGGTAATTTAACTAATTTACAACGCCATAAATCTCCAGGAAGTTTGTAAAAGGAGTGAAGGAGTGAGACAGCTCCCCCTGGTGGCCAGAAGCTGAAATGTTAAATTGCCTCTGAGTATCTTGTCTTACATGTTTGTATGTCAAAGGCCATTGAATGTTTGCCTGTATATGTGCATCCAGCAAGCATGCAAAGAATGAGGAAGTACTCCATCAGTGTCACGAATGGATGATGAAGCAACAGCTCCCCTGGTGGCCAGAATACCCTCATGAAACTGGAATGTTAAATAGCCTCTGTGTGTCTGTCTATATATATTCTGCGTTTATGGCATTGAATGTTTGCCATGTATATGTACATTGTAATCCGCCCTGAGTCCCCTGAGGAGTGAGAAGGGCGGAATATAAATACTGTAAATAAATAATAAATAAATAAATGTGGAGCTCTATTCTTGATCCGAATGTTCTCCTGCAGGGAGGACATCTGTTTCCAGACGGAAGGTGGTCCCGGTCAGGGTTGGCTTGACGCACCTTCCTCTTGGCACATTTCTCCCTTTCGCCCTCCAGTCGTGCCTCTTCAAATTCCACAGCACTGCTCATCACAGCTGATCTCCAGTTACAGCACTCAAGGGCCAGGGCTTCCCAGTTCTCGGTGTTTACGCCACAGTTTTTAAGGTTGGCTTTAAGCCCATCTTTCACTCTCTTTTCCTGTCCACCAATATTCCATTTTCCGTTCTTGAGCTCGGAGTAGAGTAACTGTGTTGCTGAGCAATTTCGGACAGCCTGGCCCTTAGGGGGCAGAGGCCCAGAAGTACCCCTAAAATGAGGATTTCAGCAGAACCTCTGGTGAAGTTTTAAAAGCAAATAAAAATCCCTTTCCCAAATGATCTCACCAAAGAAGTCCGGAAAAAGATGCCACTGAAGCTTTTATTCTTGTCAGCTGAGAAGGATGACCACTGCAGATTCCTTGTCGCAAAGCAATCATAAAGTTACATTGAAAACATATGCCATTTTTATACATTTTACAGAACTGTCAAATTCAAACTTTCCCGCCCCTGCGGGCTGTAGGCTTCATGATGATTGGTTGGAACCTTGGAAGCCGGCTGTAGTGGGAACCAATCGTGAAACAGCGCCGCTTTTGCCCTGGCGAATGAGAAGCGAGGGACAGGAATGTGTTCAAAACAAAGAGCAGCTGGAGTTTTCTTGATTAGATCATGTCCATATGTAAATGAAGATCCGAGGCTTTGACTTTTCGGGCCAAGGCAAGTTCTTTGTTCTTGGTGAAAAACAGGAATTTGTCCTTAACGACCCTTCCTTGTTGACAAAGGGCCATATGTAGAGTTTCAGTCTTTTGGATAGTAAACAAATGAAATAACCATGTGTTGGTTTCCGAGGCCAACAGTGACAGCCAGTTATGAAATATGAAATATAGTTATGCCATACGCCCTATAAACGCGGGACAAGACTAAACTCAGAGGGTCCAGCGTGTATGGAACAAAAGGAGTGTTTCAAAAATGGGGAGAAGGGAGAGAACCTTCTCCAAACCAGAAAGAGTCCTCTGTTATGCAAATTGCTCCAATGATTGGATTAAGAGTGCAGCCAGGAATGTAGTCACCCTGATCTTGAAAAACAACAGCTGAGTCACGTAGCCTTCCTCATATTATTTTACACATGGGGAAGGGGAAAAGCATGCAAGGAATGGTTTACATGGGAGGGTTTCAGGGAAATACCACTACCAATATCTCATAATTATTTCATATGCAAGGAGTAGAAAGAAAGTCCATATGATCTTGAAAAGCATCAAATCCATATGCTTTGGGGAAAGTCCATCTGTGTCCTTGGGAAAACTATAAGAGAAAAGTCATTTTCGCTAATAGCCTGAGGAGAGCCCAAATACATGAAAATCCTTGGGAAACTATGTCTCCCAAACCACTCAGGGCTTGCCCCTGTTGGCCTGTCCGCATTCAACTCCGTGCACAAAGAGTCCATGGCTTCAGGTTAAGTGAGGCAAGAAAAGAAAGAGGTAGAAATAGCTGGAGATCTTTTGATGCCAAATCCCAGCCTTTTGTGCTAGAGATGCCAGACCACATGTGCAGGAACGTTGGAGCTCCCTGCTGCAGATCAAACCAATTAGGATGCAGATGGGCTCTTTCTGGGGCTCGCCTTCAACTGCTTTGGGAGCTGGTGATTGGGTATTCAGATGTGGCCAGTGCAGCGGAGCTGATGGTGTAGGAGCATTGCTTCAATGCTGGTGGTCTTTGCTTCTTCCAGCACGCTGACATCTGTCCACCTGTCTTCCCAAGAGATTGGCAGGATTTTCCAGAGGCAACGCTGATGGAATCGTTTCAGGAGTTGAGTGTGACGTCTGTACACAGTCCACGTTTCGCAGGCGTATTTGGGTGGACAATGGCTTGATAAGCAAGCACCTTGGTCTCCCTGCAGATGTCCCGATCCTCAAATACTGCTTTGTTTGGAAAATGATGCGCTTGCAGAGCTCAGGTGGTGTCGTATTTCAGTGTTAATGTTGACTTTTGTGGAGAGATGGCTGCCAAGGTAGAGGACATGGTAAGCATTTTCCAATGCTATACCATTAAGCTGTATTTCTGGCATTGCAGAGGGATTGGCTGGTGCCTGTGGAAAGAACACTTTGCTTTTTTCGATGTTTAGTGAGAGGTTGAGCTTCTTGTATGCTTCTGCAAAAGCATTTAGAGTGGCTCGTAGGTCTTCTTCTGAATGAGCACAGACTACATTATCATCAGCATATTGGAATTCTATAACAGATGTTATATGTCTGAGCCAAACCTAATAATAATAATAATAATAATAATATTTTTAGAGCCAAGGGAATACCTGCCTCGGTATCTCTATGTCCTCCAGGCTGAGATCTATGTCCTATAGCAGGGGTCAGGAACCTTTTTGAGTCAGAGAGCCATGAAAGCAAAATATTTGGAAATTTATTTCAGTGAGAGCCATATAATATATATAATATAATATAAGACTGAATTCAACTAAATGTGAGTATATACATACATACAATGAGAAAAGGATTCCCCCGGCAGAATGAGGGGACACTTCAGACTTGGCCAAAGGCATGCTCAGGACTCTGGGAAGGAAGAGAAGGAAGGAAGGAAGGAAGGGGGAAAGAAAGAAAGAAAGAAAGAAAGAGGAAATAAAGGAGGGAGGGGGAGAGGAAGAACAAAAAGAAGAACGAACTATGGAAAAGGAAGAAAAGAAAAGCAGGAGAGAGACAAGGAGGGGAAAAGAAAGAAGGAAATGGGAAGGGAGGAAAGGAAAGAGTGGGGAAAAGAAGAAAGGGAGTGAGGAAAAAGTAAAATAATGAAGGGAAAAGAAGAAAAGAAAGAAGGGGAGAGAGGGAAGTGAAAAGAAAGGAAGGAGAAGGTAAGGAAGACTTGGGGGGAAAGAATAGAAGAGGAAGTAAGGAAAGAAGGAAGGAAGGAAGGAAGAGGGAGGCAGGGAGAATGGAGGAAAGAAGGAAGGGGAGAGAGGGAGGGAAAAGGAAGGAGATAAGGAGAAGGAAAGGGTGAAGAGGGAGAAAGGAAGGAAGGAAGAGGGAGAACGGCGGAAAGAAGGAAGGGGAGAGAGGGAAGCGGCAGTCGCTACACATTTGCGTCACTCCTCCCCACTGCATGCTGGGAAACCAAGGCCCAGGCTGCTCTGGAGAGCCAGATGCAATCATGAAAAGAGCCACATCTGGCTCCCGAGCCATAGGTTCCCTACCCCTGCTCTATAGGCAATGCAATAGTTACAAGTTGTTGAATGGTGGATCCAAACACACGTAAACCCACCTGATCTAAAGGAGTCTGTCTATTGTATTTCAGCCCATCACCCAATATTTTAGCCAAAATAGGCTTCTGGGGTACTTTCTGGCCATTAAAGCCCAAGTTTCACGAAGAATGGTGACTGCTGGAGATCTGGCTCCGTGCTCTAATGGCCTTTCCTGCACTTCTTCTCCCTCGCAGATCAATTACGCCGACTTACTCCACTCATTATCCAACAGCACACAGCTCATTGGTTTTAAATGGCAGTTAAGCGGGGATTGGGAGAAGACGGGGAGCCAAAAGCATTAGCCGGATGGGAGGAGAGATGGCACAGCTTGACACGGCCCTCTCAATGCTGTAGCCGCATCCTCGCAAAGACGGCTTTAATGCTCATTAATGGCAATGATGAGATGCACCTGTGCTTCCGCCCATGCAAAGACTCCCCAAACTGCAATTACAGTCCTGGCATGGATTTGGAGGTTGGAAGAACGGGAGCCTTCGTTCGAGCTATGCAACCTGTTTGCAATTTGTAGTGGGAGAACACTAGGTAGCACGATTTTTGTTCCTGGGTTGCAAATATCATTTCTTAATTGATTCTATCATCAAAACATGGGGGAAGTGTATTAAACTGCAAAAACAACAACAACAACAAACCTTTGTCTTTGCAGGAGGGACCTCCTGCTATAGCACATTTCGATGAATTTCTCATCGAGTCTCAACCAATTCAACCTAGTTTGCGGCAGACCCAACTGGGGTAGAACAACTACTTGCAAAGTAAGTGTGGCACGATTAAAAAGGAAATGACATTTTCAAACCAGAAACAGAACATTTTTCAAATTTTGTTACATAGTGTAATTGGTGGAAAGGGCAACTCTGAGCATGTGCAGAGTGCCAGCCTTTTTCTTCCGACCAAACATGCCCAGCTTCCCGGAGCAGCAGCAATGGGTGGCACCAAAAGGAAGACAATGGCTTCAAACCGGAGCCGAGCACAAATTTAGGGGGGTCCTGCCTTAAGGGCGGGGACCCTATGCTCCTCTAAGGCAAGGGTCTTGATGGAAAAACCTTGGCGAGCAATCCAAAGTGCCTTGGAAAACCCCAAATTCCCAGAGCAATATCTCACCAAGATCCGGAAGTGTGCCAACGAGAGAGGTCAGTCCCAGCTGAGAAAGGATGACAGCAGCAATCATTCGTCATGCTGACATGTTTATTTCAAAATTTTCCAGTATTTTATACATTTCCCAAAACAGAGAGTTTTCAAATCTCCCGCCCGCCTGCCTCAATTGGCTGTGGATCTGAGCCAATGGGAAGAGAGAGGGGGAAATGGATGGAACAATGAGGTCGGAACTGGGGTTAAAAAGTGGGGGAAGGGTCTTTGGTGCTCAGCAAGGAAGGGAAAAAGGATTTGTATTTTGAACCCGCTGTATTCCAACGCTGCCAGGGGTTGGTCCTTGGAAACTGCAAATCCCTGCCATGGTGGGTTCTGGCGATCTGGTCTGCTGGCATCATGAGTCCATACAGCGAGCTCATGGAACACAGACTTTCTCGGGGACCCAGAATCCAAAGATGGGGAGTTGGAACTCCCTGCCGCTGGATCAGTCAGCTGGCACTTTTGAAAGATAATACTTAAACAAGGTTATTCCCGGGGCACAAGGTATCATTACGGAAAGGAGAAAAAGTTGCAAATAGAGGTTCCCTTTTATTGGAGGATTTGCTATAATGTTAGGAAAGAGGAAAGGATAGACTGAGGCTGCTTCTGAGATCACGTCAGGCCCGGATTACCCATAAGGCCACCCTAGGCCATGGCCTAGGGCGGCAGCCATGGGACGGCAGCAGGTCCGGACCCCCCCAAAAAGTTTTTAAAAAATTTAAAAAAATGCAAAAAAATTCCAGAAAAAGTGCGCATGCATGCGCCGGCGGAAGTGCCATCCATGGCCACCTCGCACCCCCCCTTTGCTCTGCTCCCCTTGGCTCCAAAGGCTCTGCCCCCGCCCCCCAGCTCCGCCCTGCCCCCAGCTCCGCCCCCGGCTCCACCCCGGCTCCTCGCTGGCGAGGAGGAGGAAGGAAAGCCCCACCCCCGGAGCGGATGTCGGCCCTTTTCAGGCCGGCATGGTGGCTTTAGGAAGGAGGGAGGAGCCGCAGGGAGGCTCCCCATGGCTCCTCCCTCCCTCCTAAAGCCGTCATGCCAGCCTGAAAAGGGCGATTTCGGCCGCTTCTGATGCCGGCATGGTGGCTTTAGGAGGGAGGGAGGAGCCATGGGGAGGCCCCGCCCTTGGGGCCACTGCCGCACATGCGTGGCTTCGGCTCTGGGGGTTGGCCTTTCCTTCCTCCGCCTCCTCGCGCTGGCGAGGAGGCGGGGGCGGAGCTGGGGGCGAGCCGTGGGCGAGGGCAGAACCTTTGGCCTAGGGCACCTAAAGGCCATGTTCCAGGCCTGGATCACGTTACCCAGCCATGCTGGCTCAATGGGGCACTTTGGAACTGTGGAACTCCCTGCTGCAGGCCAATCCAACTTGGAAGCAGGGGGTCTTCTTGGGGGCTCGACTTCAAAACTACAGGAAAGGAGATTCTACCTGAACATTAGAAAGAAATTCCTGACTGTGAGTGCTGTTCAGCGGTGGAACTCTCTGCCCCTGAGTGGTGAAGGCTCCTTCTTTGGAGGCTTTTAAGCAGAAGCTGGGTGGCCATCTGTCTAGGGTGATTTGAATGCAATTTTCCTGCTTCTTGGCAGAATGGGGTTGGACTGGATGGCCTTTGGGGGTTCCTCTGACTCTGCTTCTATAATTCAATGCAGTGTGCCCCTCCATCACCTCCCCACCATCTGCATACTGGTCGGCCTAACGGTGTGCCAAATGCTACACAGTTGTAGTTGTGCTTCTGCAGAATCCCAGGCCTGTAATTTGGGGAGAGAGGTAGAATTATATCTGCGTCGAATCATTGTCTATAATGCACACGTCTTGTAATTTGTATCTGAGTCTCTCGCAACCCAGTGCCATTGTGTACAATGGGAGCGCTTGCTTGCGCATGGGTTCCCGCCTGTGCGCCTTCCCACTCCCCTGATCTTACCAAGCGATACGACACTATAATTAAGATCTCTTTGGAGCTGACAGCCGAAACCGATGGCGGCTTGCAAAGCGAGCTCTTCCCGGCTCAGCTGTTCCCCACATTTCTTTCTTTTTCTTTTCTTTTTTGGAGCTGTCACTGGAAAATTGCAAAGGTTGACAATCATCATTTCAAATCAGCAGCACTAAGTGATATATAGCCTCCTTGGATATAAAGAAAGGCAGGATGTGGAGGAAGAGCATTGCAAGATCTCTCCCCTGGGCTTTTCGGGCTTCTTTTAAAAACCCTTCGACGTGACACAGTTTCCGCACTGAGATTCCACATTAACTACCCCAGGGTTGCATAGGAAGTTCTTGATCCTATAAAGGTCTGGGTGGTCGCCTAAAGTTCCTGAGGGCCTCATTCTTCCAAAACTCTGGATGTTCTTGGTCCTCCAATGGTCAGAATGTTCTTGGTCCTACAAAGGTCAGGAAGATCTTGGTCCAACAAAGATCTGGTTATTATTGGTCTTACAAAGGTCTGGAAGTTCTCGGTCCAACAAGATCTGGATATTATTGGTCCTATAAAGGGCAAGAAATTCTAGGTCCTACAAAGGTCAGAAAGTTCTTGGTCTAACTAAGGTCTGGAAGTTCCTAGTCCAACAAAGGTCTGGAAGTTCTCGGTCCAACAAGATCTGGATATTATTGGTCCTATAAAGGTCAAGAAATTCTAGGTCCTTCAAAGGTCTGAAAGTTCAGAAAGTTCTTGGTCTAACTAAGGTCTGGAAGTTCTAGTCCAACAAAGGTCAGAAAGTTCTTGGTCAACAAGATCTGGATATTATTGGTCCTATAAAGGTCAAGAAATTCTAGGTCCTTCAAAGATCTGAAAGTTCTTGGTCTTACAAAGGACTGGACATTCTTGGTTCTAAGTAGGTCTAGAAGTTCTTGGTCCTACAAAGGTCAGAAAGTTCTTGGTCCTACAAAGGTCAGAAAGTTCTTGGTCTAACTAAGGTCTGGAAGTTCTTGGTCTAACTAAGGTCTGGAAGTTCTTGGTCTAACTAAGGTCAGAAAGTTCTTGGTCTAACTAAGGTCTGGAAGTTCTTGGTCCTACAAAGGTCAGAAAGTTCTTGGTCCTACAAAGGTCAGAAAGTTCTTGGTCTAACTAAGGTCTGGAAGTTCTTGGTCTAACTAAGGTCTGGAAGTTCTTGGTCCTACAAAGGTCAGAAAGTTCTTGGTCTAACTAAGGTCTGGAAGTTCTTGGTCCTACAAAGGTCAGAAAGTTCTTGGTCCTACAAAGGTCAGAAAGTTCTTGGTCTAACTAAGGTCTGGAAGTTCTTGGTCCTACAAAGGTCTGGAAGTTCTTGGTCCTACAAAGGTCTGGAAGTTCTTGGTCCCACAAAGATCTGGATATTATTGATCCTACAAAGGTCTGGAGGTTCTTGGTCCAACAAGATCTGGATATTATTGGTCCTATAAAGGCCTGGAAATTCTAGGTCCTTCAAAGGTCTGAAAGTTCTTGGTCTTACAAAGGACTGGACATTCTTGGTTCTACACAGGCCTGGAAGTTCTTGGTCCTACAAAGGTCTGGAGGGTCCAGAAGTTCAGCTGCTTCTTTGACCCTTCCCTCCATGTTTCAGAGATACTTCAAAGCTTTGGTTCCCTGACTCCCCTTTAACCCCCTTTAACCCCATTGGTGTGGTGTTTGCATCCTGTTGCTGGGAGCAATACAAGACCAAGTGATTGCAAAAGTGCTAGGGAGAAGCCCATCAATCTTGTGCAGGTATGCGGACATGCAGGTCTGAAGAAACCTCTCAGCAAAAGGGTAGGCAACGGCTGCAATTATTCCTCGCTATCAGGTACATCTCTCCCCTTTGTGTGCTGGGTCACCTGCTGAGATGATGACCGTAGGCACCAAGGCGCAGATGGAGCGGGGGAGCCGATACGGGCCGTCCCTTCCTTTGGCCGAGACACAAAGACGGAACGTCTCAATCCTTGCCAGGAACGTCTCGTCCTGCCCCAAGCTAGCTGAGAACCGGTCTTTGGCCTCCGGTGATTAATCGTGGAACAAGAGAGAGGTGCCAGGCTGCTCAATAGAAACTCTGACGCCCGTCCCGGGAGGACATTATGCTCACCCTTGGGCCACAGGAGCCTGTTTTTGCAGCCCTTGACCGCTCCAGGCTGCCTTCACAAACAAAGGGCTGGCTCTCCCAGGAACCTGCAGCAGTGGGAACTTCCCTTTCGAAGAGCTTGCTGATTTTGACATGAAAGTAGAAGGCCACTTGCCTTAGCAGCTGGAGAGTTCTAGTCCCTGAACGGCAAATCCCAGGATGGAGCCGTGGCAAAGTGGAATCATGGTGCCATCCTAATTGTAATGTGAAAGGATGGGAAAAGGAAGCTCTGTCCAGCATCCGGCTTCCGTCTCCATCCATTGGTGCCAGCCATTCATCTCCAATTGCATGTTCTGATCTTGGTCAACTGCCATGGCTAATGGGCATCAACAGCTCTTTCTGTCAATATGGGTTCAATCCCCTTTCCAAGACCTTTGAATACAAAGCCATGGCCACATTGTGTGGCATTGCACGCTACGTTTCTTTTGGTAAGTCCTAATTTTCCCAGCTTCAGTCAATAACTTCTGGCTCCTGTTTTATGAATACAGCACATCCCTGGTATCCACAACACCCGTAGTTTCATTTACCCATAGTTTCAGGTATTTTTGTGGCATTTTCTAGGCCAGTGTTTCCCAACCGGTGTGCCGTGGCACACTAGTGTGCCGTGAGTGATCATCAGGTGTGCCGTGGGAAATTGGAACCTCCAATACCAGACCTGGGCATGTCATGGACCGCCGGCCGATTCTGACCGGCCCGCGTAAGGGCCCCGGCAGGCAGGCAGACAGGCAAGCAGAGCGGCCAATGGAGAAGGAGGGGGGAGAAGAGGAGGAGGCCAGGAGCAAGCATGCCTTCGCTCTCCTCCTCCCTTCCCTTCCGCCTCGCGCGCTCCCCCTCTCTATTGCTTGTGTGTGGGGGGGAGGGCTAGAGATGGCCAGGGGGCCTTTGTTCCTGCTCGGGGACATGTGTCTTTCTGCCATTCCTGCCAGGATATCTATGTTGTGTTCATCGAAACAGGCCCAGGTTTCACACTGAGTGTATAAATACATTTAAAAACATATTAACTATATGTATTACTGTGTTAGAGTGTCATTTTGTGTCATTTTGGTTGGTGGTGTGGCCCAGGATTTTGTAAATGTAAAAAGTGTGCCGCGGCTCAAAAAAGGTTGAAAAACACTATTCTAGGCAAATCTTTAATATGTTTCCCATGGAAGTTTATCATAGGGTTGTGCTGAAAGGGTTATAGAGATGTCCCTTCTAGGCATTTCGTAGCTCCTCCAGGACTTCAACAGGAAGCTTTTCATTCAATAAGGTTCACTGTTTCATTCAATAGGCTTTTGCTTATTTATGGAAAGTCCCAGAATTCACGCCCTGTGGATATTGGGGTCATACTGTGTATTTCATCATCCTTTAATCATCTGCTCTAGCAGCTCCCCAAACTGTAAATCCCAGGATTGCGTAGGTATAATTGCAGCTGCTGCCCACCCTTCGGACCTGTGTGTCTGCATACCTGAACAAGATTGATAGGTTCTCCTTCACACTTTTGTAATCACATGGTCCTTTATGTTCCCAGCAGAAGGATGCAAATACCACACCAATGGGGTTAAAGGGGAGTCAGGGAACTGAATGAGAAGCCCTGAAGTATCTCTTACTTTTAAATAAAAATCAAAAGATGATAAGTAAACTATATAAAAATCTTCAAAACAGGGGAGGAAATCAGGACCAAGTGAAGGACCATGTAATAAAATGGTCCAGAAACATTGGGTATAAAATAAAGCCCGATGTATGGAGAACAATATGGAGAAAAAATGTAAATATATCTTACAGCCAAAATTATAAAGAAAATTGGGTGAAGATATTATATAGATGGCATCTGGCACCAGAGAAGATTGCCAAAATATATAAGACAGCTAATCCACACTGCTGGCACTGCAAGATGAAAAATGGAACATTTTCATATGTGGTGGCTATGTAGAAGAGCTAGAAAATTCTGGTCCATGATCCATAGGGAGATTGTAAAAGTTCTGAGAAAACCAATAAGTAAAAAACCGGAAAGCTTCCTATTAGGAATTGTAGATTCTGAGTTGGATAAAGTAGGAAAAAATATTTTTATTTTAATTACGACAGCTGCGAAAATGATCTTCGCGAAGCACTGGAAATCCGAAGAAATCCCTACAAAAGAAGAATGGATTTTCAAAGTAATGGACACCATCCAAATGGAAAGGATGACAGCTAGGATGAAAGAAAATTGTAAAAAAGATAATATACAAAAGAAAAGTCATGATCTTTTTGTTCAATATTGTAAGAATGAATATGAATTAGTATTTGATTTATATGTATAAGTTGGAGTGGCAGAACAAATTGTATAATTTTCAAAAAAAGATTGTAGAGGAATTTAGAAACTAAGAAATGAATTGATTTCCTTCTTACTCTCCTTCCACGCTGAGTTCCTAAAAGATGATTTATAAGATCCAAAAAAAAAAAGGAGAAATAGCTGAGACCAATAAATGGTTTCAATCAAGGTCAGCCCTACTATCCTTTTAATCTATCCTTTCTCTTTACTATTTCCTTTCCCTACCCCCTCTCTTTCCTTTTCTCACTTTTCCCTCCCCCGCTTTGCTATCCCTTCCGGCGTAGGGAAGGGGGTCGGATGTATAATGCCACTCCCTAGTCCTGTAATCTTAGGACATTGTACAGCATTACTACGTCGGAAATGTTATTGTGTTTTAATTGTTTTTATCTGCAACTCAATAAAGGCTTTATTAAAATAAAAAAAGAAGCCCTGAAGTATCTCTGAAATGTGGAGGGAAGAGTCAGAGAAGCAGCCAAACATCTGGAGCCTCCAGACCTTTGTAGGACCAAGAAAGTCCTAACCTTTAGAGCAGTGTTTCCCAACCTTTTTTGAGCGCGGCACACTTTTAACATTAAAATCCAGGGGCACACCACCAACCAAAATGACACAAAATGACACACGAACACAGTAAAGAATGGCTGGGGTTGGTGACCTGCTGGGAGCAGCTGCTGGGAGTGCCAAAGCCAGGAGAGGGGGCAGAGCCAGGCTGTGCCATGCCCCGCCCCCTACCCTACCCCCGGCTTCACCTCTCCCAGCAGCTGTTCCAGCCTTGAGGGGGCAGTGCCAAGCCAGCGGTGCCAGAGCCAGCACAATGCTGGCTTGGCACTGTCCCCTCAAGGCTGGAGCAGCTGCTGGGAGTGCCAAAGCTGGGGGAGGGGGCAGAGCCAGGCTGTGCCATGCCCCTCCCCCTCCCCCAGCTTCAGCTCTCCTACAGGTCGCGCCATGCCCCGCCCCCTCCCCCCAGCTTCAGCTCTCCTACAGAGGAGGAGCATGAGCGGTGGACGGGCTTCAGTGGGTAGAGCTCCTCCTCCACGCGGCTTCAGCGAGCGAGGGGCGAGAGTCATGGCGGATTGGAGGCTGGCTAGGGACACGGCCGAAGGAGGCGGCGCCTCGGTCCTTCTTTTTTTTCTTCGCCACTGCCCGGCCCTTCCTCCTCCTCCCCAAGCAGCAGGAGTTCGGCAGAAGGGGGAGGAAGGGGGCAGAGAGCTTTTCTCGTGGCACAGCAGGGGGTCCGTCCCGGCACACTAGTGTGCCACGGCACACTGGTTGAGAAAGACTGCTTTAGAGGACCAAGAATATCCAGAGCTTTGGAGGAATGAGACCTTCCAAAGCTTTGGGGGACTAAGTACTTCCTTTATAGGACCAAGAATATCCCAACCTTTAGAAGCCCAAGAATGTCCAGACCTTTGTAGGACCAAGAATGTCTAGAACTTTGCAGGACCAAGAACATCCAGACATTTATAGGACCAAGAACATCCAGACCTTTATAGGACCAAGAACTTCCAGGCCTTTGGAGGACAAGGAATGTCCCAACCTTTCGAGGCTCAGGAACGTCCAGACCTTTGTAGTACCAAGAACATCCAGGCCTTTGTAGGATCAAGAACTTTCAGACCTTTGTAGGATCAAGAACTTTCAGACCTTTAGAGGATCAAGAACATCCAAACCTTTCGAGGCCCAAGATCGTCCAGGCCTTTGTAGAACCAAGAACTTCCAGGCCTTTGGAGGATGAAGAATGTCTCAACCTTTCGAGGCTCAGGAACATCCAGGCCTTTGTAGCATCAAGAACTTCCAGACCTTTGTAGGACCAAGAACTTCAAGACCTTTAGAGGATCAAGAACATCCAAACCTTTCGAGGCCCAAGAACGTCCAGACCTTTGTAGGACCAAGAACTTCCTGACTTTTGGAGAACCAGGAACCTCCCATGGCACTCAGGAACAGACGCAGTGAATTCAGTGATGGCTGATAGCATCCTTGGCAACGGAGCAGGGAATCCAATCCAGGTTTTAGTCAAATGGCTTGAAATGGTCTATCTAGGGAAGACAGCTCAGCACTTTGGATAGCTCATTTTCATTTCCTTCTAAAAGCAAGTATGGCCTTCCAGTAGCTCTGGAAATACACACACACACACACACACAGTATATATACATATATATATATACAGTATATATATACAGTGTGTGTGTGTGTGTGTGTGTATGTGTGTATGTATATATATATATATATATATATATATATATATATATATATAGGCAGAATGTTGGAGGCATGGTTGAAGAAGGAATTCCTATCTTTCCGCAAGCAATTTGGTGCCTTACGTTTGTGGTTTAGCAGCAACTCCACCATTCAGTCTGTCTTTCCTACTTGACACCGTCATCCTCTTCACTTTCAAATGCATCAGAAGTGGTTAACAGGCACGGAAATGCATGATATTCCAAGAGGGCAGCGTTTCATAATACAGCTTCACACGCAGAGGAAAGCATCAATTGCACGATGTGAACCATGCCAAGGTTGAATGGCAATGTTTCACAACTCAACCTAAAGTGCCACAGAAGCGCAAGCATGCATCAAATGCTTGTGCTTCTGTTGCACAAGGTGAAACCCTCTTCAACAGCACTACACGCACATGTGCAGACTTGAGGGGACATGGGAGCCATGTTTAGATCTTTGAGAGGTTATCACGTTGAGGAGGGGAGCAAGCTTATTTTCTGCTGCTCTGGAGCCTAGGACACAACGGAGCAAAGGCAGGAAATGAGGACTTCTGGATCAGTGTTTCCCAACCTTTTTTGAGCTGCGGCACACTTTTTACATTTGCAAAATTCTGGGGCACACCACCAACCAAAATGACACAAAATGCCACTCTAACAAAGTAATACTTATAGTTAATATGTTTTTTAATGTATTTATACACTCAGTGTGAAACCTGGGCCTGTTTCGATGAACACAACATAGATATCCTGGCAGGAATGGCAGAAAGACATAAACTTCCCAAACAGAACTCCCATAACCAAGAGAAAATACTATAAGAGTTTGGTGGGCATTGACCTTGAGTTTTGGAGTTGTAGTTCACCTATATCCAGAGAGCACTGTGGACTCAAACAATGTTGGATCAGAACCAAACTTGGCATAAATGCTCAATATGCCCAAATGTGAACACAGATGGAGTTTGGGGAAAATAGACCTTGACATTTGGGAGTTACAGTTTCTGGAGGGGGGGGGGCCTCGAAAGACCAGCAGTCTCCCTCTCACTTAAGTTGCCCCCTCCCTCCCCACCAGGCTTGAATTGGGGCTGTGGGGAGCAGGAGCCTCACTCACCACCTGCGCAGCTCCTCGGGGGTCAGCGGGGCGGCCCGGGTGGCCATCTCTGGTCTGGCGAAGCAGGCAGGAAGGAAGGTGGCGGCGGTGAGCAGGGAGCCGGAGGGAGGCCAAGAGCGGTTTCGTGCCCACCGGGGAGGAGGGGGAGGAAGGAGGGGCGGTGCCGGTGCTGGACTGAACCATCCGGCATTAGGCCTGGGGGGGCAATTGGAGGTCTCTACTTGGGGAAAGGGAGGCGGGCCTTCCCAATGCATGAAGAGAGAGAGACCAAGTGGACAACGAGTGGGGAGGGGGTGTTTGTAATTTTGTGCCTTTATCGAGGTAGGTTTCTTAGGGTTTTTATACTTCAACACACTACTCTCCCTCCCCCCCTTCCTGGAGGTTCAAATTTCCCAAGGCACACCTGATGATCGCTCAGGGCACACTAGTGTGCCCCGGCACACTGGTTGGGAAACACTGTTCTGGATGATAAGAGCCTCGGAGTCCAGATTATTCTCCTTCTCTAGAGATTTATGAGCAGGTACTGGATGGTCATCTGTTGAGCAGGCCCGGATTAAGTCCTTTTGGCGCCCTAGGCCACACTTTGGAATTACACCCCCAAACCAACCTCTACCGCACCCCCCCCCACACACACACCTCCTCCTCCTTGCGGCTCCGCGCGCCCTCCTTCCTTGAGTCAATAATAACAATAATAATCTACAGAAAGAAGGCTATTTGAGTGTTTCAAATGAAAGAGAATATAATAATAACAATAATAATAATAACATAGAGGAGGGAGGTGATTGGAGGGCTCTAAATACAAGGGTGAGGAGGAGGCCTAGTGAGGAGGGCCAAGGCCTGGCCTGGAGGCCCCTCAGCTCAGCGGTGGGCTCCCTCCTCGGCCTCCCTTCTCTGCCTTCCCCGTGTGGGGGGCGAGGCCTTGGGGTCCGGGGCAGCCCTCCCTCACCGTCCGGCCCTCATGGTGGCGCCACCGCGCTCCTCCTCAGCCTCCTCCTCTGCGCCGCCGCCTTTGGGCCCGCTTCTCCTTGAGCTGGCTTGGCTGCTCCCCAAAGCCTCCTCCTGCGCATGCGCCGCAACGCCCGGCACGCACGCATGCCCGTGACGCGGAGGTGATGGCGAGGGGGGCGCCATTCCCTCCTCCCCCGCCCCCCTCGCCACACTCTCCCCGCCCTCCCCTGAGAGAGAGAGAGAGAGAGAGAGAGAGAGTCATCATGCCACAGGTTGCGGTTTTGTTTGATTTTTTTTGGTCCTTGATCTGGCGCCCCCCTAGGCCTGCGCCCATAGGCCATGGTCTAGTGTGGCCTTATGGGTAATCCGGGCCTGCTGTTGAGAGGGCTTGGACGCCAGGCAGAAGGGTTTCGGACTGGATGGACCTTGTGGATCTTTTCCAACTCTAGGATTCTGTGAGGACCCTACAGTGGGACAGCCTTGACTCCTGGAATGGGTTCTGGATGGGAGACAGAGAGATAAAACCATAGGTGTCAGGAACTGATGTGTCTGTGTAAACGCAACATTGTCAAATCTCTTGTTTTTCCAACGGGAAAGGCTGAAAATCTGGTGTTTGTGACCGAGACCTCCCTGGAGAGCTCCCCTCCATATATCTTGTTCACTTGTTATGTTGGATAGGTTTGCTGCTCAGCTAGGAAAATGTCCTTAAAATGCAGACAAGGCACGAGACTCTTGTGTGCCGAGAGACAGAGAAGGAGCAAAGGGAACGCCTGTTCCTTGCTGGGGATGACAGGGTCTGGGAGGCCTGCCAGGGGCCTTGACAGCAACCAGGCCCTCGCTCGGGGGCTTTGCAGGCCGCCCGGATCCAAGGCAACAGCAGCAGCAGCAGCAGGCAGAGCCAAGGCAGATGTTTCTCCCATCTTTGCAGCTCGTCAGCACAAGGCTTCCTTCCTTCCACCCCTTTTGTTCTCTCCTTCCTTCCTTCCGCTTCATTCCTTCAGTTTTTCCTTCTGTTTCCTTCCTCCCTTCCTCCCACCTTCCCTTTGTTCTCTCCTTCCTTCCGCCTCATTCCTTCATTTTCTCCTTCTGCTTCCTCCCTTCCTCCCACCTTCCTTTTGTTCTCTCCTTCCTTCCGCCTCATTCCTTCCATTTTTCCTTCTGCTTCCTCCCTCCCTCCCATTTTCCCTTAGTTCTTTCTTTCCACGCTTTGGCTTCATTCCTTCAATTTTCCTTCTCTTTCCTTCCTTCCTTCTTTCCTTCTTTCCTTCCTTCCTTCCACCCTCCCTTCCTCCCACCTTCCCTTTGCTCTCTCCTTCCTTCCTTGTGCTTCATTCCTTCATTTTTCCTTCTGCTTCCTTCCTTCCTTTTCCCCTCCCTCCTTCCTTCCCTTTGCGCTCTCCTTCCTTTTGTCTCATTCCTTCAGTTTTTTCTTCTGCTTCCTCCCTCCCTTCCTCCCACCTTCCCTTTGTTCTTTCCACCCTTCGGCTTCATTCTTTCAATTTTCCTTCTCTTTCCTTCCTTCCTTCTTTCCTTCCTTCCTTCCTTCCTTCCACCCTCCCTTCCTCCCACCTTCCCTTTGCTCTCTCCTTCCTTCCTTCCTTCATTTTCCTTCCTTCCTTCCTTTTTTCCTTCTTTCCTTCCTTCCTTCCTTCCTTCCTTCCACCCTCCCTTCCTCCCACCTTCCCTTTGCTCTCTCCTTCCTTCCTTGTGCTTCTTCCTTCCTTTCCTTCCTCCTTCCTTCCTTCCTTCCTTCCACCCTCCCTTCCTCCCACCTTCCCTTTGCTCTCTCCTTCCTTCCTTGTGCTTCATTCCTTCATTTTTCCTTCTCCTTCCTTCCTTCCTTCCTTCCTTCCTTCCTTCTTTCCCTTTCTTTGTTCCTTTCTTCTCTCCTTCCTCCTTTCCTTCTCTCCTCCCTCCCTCCACCTCCCTCTTCTTCCTCCCTTTTCTCCTCCCTCCCTTCCTTTCCTTTTTTGGGGAGGAAGCAGTGCAAGCCAGGTTGGCGAAAGGGCATGAAAAAAAGCTGAAAATGCTCCTTGGCAAAGAAGAGATTTGGGCGCAGATGCCCACGCGCTCTGCCTGCCAAGCCAATCCCGGGAATGACTCAAAGCAAGCAAACACCACGAAGGAACAGCTTAAACAGCATCCATGCAAATTTGGTTACTTTCCAAAGTGGCGTATGCATGCATCATTTTGAGTTGTTGAAAAACATGCGGTTGGTCTCAAGGTTTGGGAACACACTTTGCTCCAGTGGCTCACAGTAAGCACCTTTGCCTGGCACTCAATGCATCATGGTTACTGACAGTACTGGGCGCGCTCCTGTGACATCATCATGGTCCGCTGTCTCTGTGACATCACAAGTCCTTTCTTTTCAGAGCTCGGGCCCTTGGGGCAAAGAGGAGGAATCTCAGGGCAAGCTCATTGCCTTGGAAATAATATATCGATCTCTCAGTATCAAGGAGGCCTGAGTGCTAGTGTTACTTTACTTGGTTTCTGTTCCAAGTAAAGTAATATTTGCAAAAATGTTTACAAACCAGTTGGGATAAAAGGATACGAGCTTGGGAAGCATTATTATCAACCGGATTGTGGTGCAGCTTGTTGGGAGTCAGCTGCATTAAAATCCCCACTGACTGAAAGGTCATGAGTTCGAAGCCAGCCCAGTTCGGAGTAAGCTCCCGACCATTTGCCTAGCTTGCTGTCGACCTTTGCAGCCCAAAAGACAGTTGCATCTGTCAAGTAAGAAATTTCGGTACCACTTATACTGGAGGCTAATTTAACTAATTTACGACACCATAAAACTCTCCAGCAGCGTGCAACAGAATGAGGAAGTACTCCAGCGGTGTCGCAAGTGGACGGTGAAGCGACAGCTCCCCCAGTGGATGGAATTTGAAGCATACCCTCATGAAGCTGGAAAGTTAAATAGCCTCTGTGTGTCTGTCTATATATGTTGTGTGTCTATGGTGATGAATGTTTGCCATGTGTATGTGCGTTGTGATGCACCCCGAGTCCCCTGAGGGGTGAGAAGGGTGGAATATAAATGTAAATCAGTGTTTCCCAACCTTTTTTTGAGCCGCGGCACACTTTTAACATTAAAAAATCCGGGGGCACACCACCAACCAAAATGACACAAAATGACACTCTAACACAGTAAAGAACGGCTGGAGGATGGTGGCCTGCTGGGAGCAGCTGCTGGGAGTGCCAAAGCCGGGGAGGGAGGAGCCAGGCCATGCCAAGCCCCACCCCTCCCCGGCTTCAGCTCTCCCAGCAGCTGCTCCAGCCTTGAGGGGGCAGTGCCAAGCCAGCGGTGGCAGAACCAGCACAATGCTGGCTTGGCACTGTCCCCTCAAGGCTGGAGAAGCTGTGGGAGAGCTGAAGCCGGGGGAGGGGCGGAGCCAGGCCACGCCATGCCCAGCCCTCTCCCCAGCTTCAGCTCTCCCACAGCTTCTCCAGGCTTGCCAGCGGCAGAGCCAGCACAATGCTGGCCTGGCACTGTCCCTCAAGCAAGGGGCGGGAGTCATGGCCCCCATGCCCAGCCCCTCCCCCAGCTTCAGCTCCCACAGCTCTCCAGCCATGACATGGCCCCCCGTCCCGGCTCCCTCTTCCTTCCCTTCCTTCCTCCTGCCAAACTCCTGATGCTTGGGGAGGAGGAGGAAGGGGCCGGGTGGCGGTGAAGAAAAAAGAAGAAGGTGCCGGGCGCCGCCTCCTTCGGCTGTTTCCCCAGCCAGCCTCCAATCCGCCATGACTCCCGCCATCACTCTCGCCCCTCGCTCGCTGAAGCATGAGCGGTGGACGGGCTTCAGTGGGCGGGGCTCCTCCACTGTGCGGATTCAGCGAGTGAAGGGCGAGAGTCATGGCGGATTGGAGGCTGGCTGGGGAAACAGCCGAAGGTGGCGGCGCCCCGGCACCTTCTTCTTTTTCTTCGCCGCCACCCGGCCCTTCCTCCCCCTCCCCCAAGCATCAGGAGTTCAGAAGGAGGAGGGGGGACGGAAGGGGGGCAGAGAGCTTTTCTCGCGGCATAGCAGGAGGTCCGTCACGGCACACTACTGTGCCGCGTCACCGCGGTTGGGAAACACTGCTGTAAATAAATAAATAAACCAGAGTTTAAAGTTGGCATTTGGTATCTGAATGAATGACTGATACCTCCTTAAGACGGACATCAGAAGTCCTTAATGGCGTCATTGCTCTTGTGGCATCAACAGAGCAAGGACGCCATTAAGGCCTGTGTCACCCATTGCGTTGTCCTCATGTGTCACCCATTGCGTTGTCCTGTGCCAACCTGAGCAGGTGCCGCTTGCCTGGGGACCTTCCCCTGGGCGCCATCCACCCATCCCCTCTTCTCTCCTCCAGCACCAAGCCTCTGCAGTGTTTGTGTGCCAAACACACAGACAGGCCCCCCTTTCATCTCACCACAAGCAAATTACATTTTCCACCTCATAAGAGAGTCTCTGTCCGTAATTGCTCCCTCGGGGGCGCCGTCTTCTCCCTGGCAGCCTCCGCAGAGCTGCAGCCGAGCCAAAGGTTTCGAGCTCCCTCCCTGCGTTGCTCTGCCGAGACATGAGTCGGATAATTGGATCTTCTCAAGTTGCCGCCTTTGGTTTGCAAGGGGCTGCCAAGGGCCAGCGATAAGCAGGGTGACACCAGGTGCCTTCTGTCAGTCAGACGCCTCTGGGAAGAAATGCATCTCAATGGGCTCATGGCGGCTGGGGAGAGCCTCCATTGGCAGAGGCAGTAGATTGCCATGTATCATTCACTTCTATAGCTCATGTGTTCTTGTGCTTGGCTTCCCTTGCTTTGGCTTGTCAGGTGTTCCTTTATCTCAGCCGCAGCCCTCTTGCTATTGAGCCACACGAATCCCCCAAAAGATATGTAGTTCCCCAAGAGCTCAGAAATAAAAATATATGATTTTCATTCATTGTATTTATTTATTTATTTATTTATTTATTTCCACCATTTCTACCCCGCTTCTTCTCAACCCCCTAGGGCAGTCTTTCTCAACCAGTGTGCCGTGGCACACTAGTGTGCCCTGACGGACCTCCTGCTGTGCCGCGAGAAAAGCTCTCTGCCCCCCTTTCTCCCCCCCTCCTGCTGAACTCCTGCTGCTTGGGGGAGGAGGAAGGGCCGGGCAGTGGCAAAGAAAAAGAAGAAGGGACTGGGGCGCCGCCTCTGGCCGTTTCCCCAGCCAGCCTCCAATCCGCCATGACTCCCACCATGACTCTCGCCCCTCGCTCGATGAAGCCGCGTGGACGAGGAGCCCTGCCCACCGAAGCCCATCCACTGCTCATGCTCCTCCTCTGTAGGAGAGCTGAAGCTGGGGGGAGGGGGAGGGGCATGGCACGGCCTGTAGGAGAGGTGAAGCTGGGGGAAGGGTGGGGCATGGCGTGGCCTGGCCCTGCCCCCTACCCCGGCTTTGGCACTCCCAGCAGCTGCTCCAGCCTTGAGGGACAGGGCCAAGCCAGCATTGTGCTAGCTCTGGCACCGCTGGCTTGGCACTGCCCCCTCAAGGCTGGAGCAGCTGCTGGGAGTGCCGGGCCGGGGAGGGGCGGGGCATGGCTCCGCCTGGCTCCACCCCTCCTCAGCTTTGGCACTCCCAGCAGCTGCTCCCAGCAGGCCACCAACCCCAGCCGCTCTTTACTGTGTTAGAGTGTCATTTTGTGTCATTTTGGTTGGTGGTGTGCCCCCGGATTTTTTTAATGTAAAAAGTGTGCCGCGGCTCAAAAAAGGTTGGGAAACACTGCCCTAGGGAGGACTCAGAGCGGCCTAACAACGGCAACCATTTGAGGCCAAAAACACAGTATAGATATAATAAAACCCCAAAACCAGTCAAAGTTAAAATACATTAAAATACAGCTAGCATTAAAATACATTAAAACACAATTAGCATTATTTTCACATACGTTAAAAAACAGTATTCTGTCCATAATAGAAGCTTTGGGTCATGTCCACCAGTTTGCCATTTCAGTCCAATCTAAAGTGCTGTATCGTGCTAATGTGCAAACACTTGGTCCCATAACCAGGATTTCACTTTTTTCCTGAATGCCAGGAGGGATGGGGTTGATCGTATATCAGTTGGGAGTGCGTTCCACAGATGGGGAGCCACCACCGAGAAGGCCCTCTCTCTTGTCCCCACCAACCGCGTTTGAGAAGTAGGCGGGAGGGAGAGCAGGGCCTCCCCGGATGATCTTAAATTACGAGGTGGGACATAGCGGCTGATGCGTTCGGACAAGTAAGCTGGGCCAGAACCGTATAGAGCTTTAAAGGTCAAAACCAGCACTTTGAATTGAGCTCGGAAATGGACAGGCAGCCAGTGGAGCTGACACAGCAGGGGGGTGGTATTCTCCCTGTATGTAGCTCCCATTAGTAGTCTGGCTGCCGCCCGTTGGACTAATTGCAGTTTCCGAACTGTCTTCAAAGGCAGCCCCACGTAGAGTGCGTTGCAGTAATCTATTTGGGATGTGACCAGAGCGTGGACGGCCGTAGCCAGATCAGATTTCCCAAGGTACAGGTGCAGCTGGCACACAAGTCTTAACTGTGCAAAAGCTCCCCTGGCCACTGCCGAGACCTGGGGTTCCAGGCTCAGCGATGAGTCCAAGATCACTCCCAAGCTGCGAACCTGCGTCTTCAGGGGGAGTGTATCTATTTCTTATACAAAATGTATATAAGCTACTTCATTAAGCTATAAGTTACTGCACTGGGAATATGGCGCAGCTGGCTGTCAGCTGCATAAGATCTCTCTGACCAGTAGGTCATGAGTTTGAGGCCTGCCCAGGTTGAGGTGGGTGCTCGACCTTTAAGTGTAGCCTGCTGTCGACCTTTGCAGCCCGAAAGACAGTTGCAT
Source organism: Anolis apletophallus (assembly GCA_030556195.1). NCBI lineage: Eukaryota > Metazoa > Chordata > Lepidosauria > Squamata > Anolidae > Anolis > Anolis apletophallus. The sequence continues at coordinate 12,181,787 of JARBWK010000015.1, forward strand.
CTGTCAAGTAGGAGATAAAGGTACCGCATTAAGTGGGGAGGCAAATTTTGACTGAATTATGAGGCCATTAAAAAACTCCAGGAACGCTGAGAATGCGGAAAGACAACAAGCAACGCTGGGAACGCTGAGATGAGGAGTGTGTCAGCTCCCCCCGGTGGCCAGAGTTTGCCTCTGTTCGTCTATATGTGTGTATGTGGAAACGGCAGGGATTGCCTGCCAAGTATGTGTACCTGCACTCCACTCTGAGTCCCCTTCGGGGTGAGAAGAGCGGAATATAAATAAAGTGTATAAATACATTAAAAACATATTAACTATATGTATTACTGAGTTAGAGTGTCATTTTATGTCATTTTGGTTGTTGGTGTGCCCAAGGATTTTGTCACCGACATGGAGCTTCCGGCATTCGGTGGAGCCCTTCCTTTGCCTTGGGGAGGATGTTTGGGGAGGGAAAGAGGGAGAAAGAGCTGCTAGGAGGGCACACCTGCTGATCGCTCACGGCACACTAGTGTGCCCCGGCACACTGGTTGGGAAACACTGAGGTACACCACCAGCTGCTTGCTTTTCACCCCTGGTCCTGGGCATCCTTAACCCATATTGGAAACATCACCCGCTTGAACTCGAGCTAATCCTAAGGAATGGTGCTGTGCAGCAGCGAGGTTGGCGTGACATTCCAGCGGATTAAAACCGGGGCGAGCCTTTCCCCGCTGGGATGTGGCCCAGTGCATCTGAGAACCTCCTTGCAGCCCCAGGCCTTTGGCTATAATTGCTGTTTTGCACCGACACGGCGTTCTTTCCCGCTGACGCAGGATCACGGGTTGCCAGGCGGAGATCACTGGCATCAACAGACATGAGCCTCGCGGCTGTAAGCCTCTTTCTCTGGGAACAAGGCAGCGGCAATGGAGGGGATTTGCCTGAGCCGGCTGGTTAGCAGAAAGGCCTCGGGGCTTGTCTGTGGCGGATGATAGAGGATCAAGGCTTCCCAGAAATGCAGCCCATCCATCAGGGCCAACAACTGCTGGGAGGCAACCACAAAGGGTCATGCTTACACAGGCTGAGCTGGAAATCCCCACATCAAAGGGTGCGTCTACATGGTAGATTGAATGCAGTTTGGTACTCCTTTAACTGCCGTGGCAACCACAAAGGTCACGCTCACACTGCTGGGCTGGAATCCCCTGGAAAAAGCATATTGGTTCAAAGAGTGTATCTACACTACAAACTTAATGCAGTTTTGCGTCAGTTTAATTGCCATGGCACGCTCACACTGCTGGGCTGGCTGAAAAGTCTGTCTCAAAGGAGTGTATCTACACTACAAAAGGCCACGCTCACACTGCTGGGCTGGAATCCCCTGAAAAAGTCTGTCTCAAAGGAGTGTATCTACACTACAAGCTAAATGCAGTTTTGCATCATTTTAATTGCCATGGCAACCGCAAAGGCCACGCTCACACTGCTGGGCTGGAATCCCCTGAAAAAAGTCTGTCTCAAAGGAGTGTATCTACACTACAAACTTAATGCAGTTTTGCGTCACTTTAATTGCCATGGCAACCGCAAAGGCCACGCTCACACTGCTGGGCTGGAATCCCCTGAAAAAAGTCTGTCTCAAAGGGGTGTATCTACACTACAAGCTAAATGCAGTTTTGCATCATTTTAATTGCCATGGCAACTGCAAAGGCCATGTTCACACTGTTGGGCTGGAACCCCCTGAAAAAAAAGCATAGGCTCAAAAGAGTGTACCTACACTACAGACTTAATGCAGTTACCATTGGAAGATGACGCTCCATGCAGGCATGCTGGCCACATGACCTTGGAGGTGTCTATGGAAAACGCTTCTTCGGCTTAGAAATGGAGATGAGCACCAAACCCCCAGAATCGGACACAACTGGACTTAACCATTACCTTTTACCCTACCACCTGTCCTACACAACGTTTCCATATGCCCAGATACAACACACACCATGCAGCTCACTTCCCTTTGCATCTCAGAGCAAATGCTGAATTGCAAAGGCTGGCGATTTCAAGACGTTGCGCAATGGAGGTGCCAAGGAGGGAAATGCCCTTGGAAGAGAGGAAGCAGTCCTGGTGTTGACGGCTCACCCTGTTTCCACGCTCAATGAGCCCATAGGTCCAAGGTTTTAGCATTCTTTCGAAGGAAAACCAGAGCGTCAATGGGAATGGGATTTGTTTCTCTATCCCGATTCCCAGCCATTTGCTTCTGCCGTGACTCACGTTTTGTGACCTTCTGCAAAACCGAACATAATGAGCTATAAATGGGAGGAAGGAGCCAAAGTTGTCCAATGTTCTTTTGGACGCAGCTGCCGGGAGACTCTTTAAGGCCAAAGGGGGAGAAATGGATCATGCATGTTTACAATCCCTGTCGAAAGAAACCTTTAAAAAGCCTGAACACTGTCCACAATTTTGTGCCGAGAACAAGCTCTGTTTGCACAGCCGGCTTATCCACTTGGCAGGGATTTGGAGCGACGCTGTGCAACGCATAGCATCCTTGTAGTCTTTGTGTTTTACCCCATGGATTTTGTAGGGTTTTCTTTGGCAAGGGCTCCATAGGGGCCCTCTGAAATAGAGTCTATGGCAGGGGTGGGCAATTATTTCCAAGGGGCCACACAAGAGCCAAAAAATATTATGGAGGGCCGCACCTAAAGGCTGAACTACATTCTAATCTACATTATTTATTTATTTATTTATTTACTATATTTACTATATATTACACATAATTAATATTCACATATTAATATATCAAGAAATATTCATATATTATTAATATCATAATTATAATATTATAGTATATCTATATAGACATCATAATATATTGAAATTATAATATAACATTATATTATATCATTTATTATATTATTATTATAAAATTATTATTAAATAATAATAAAAACCACTAAAATAAAATAAAATGAAATTCAAGAAGACAAGGTGCGAACCAAGATAGAGGCTAACATCCTCAAGAGAGGAAGGATCCCAAGATGGAATGGCCCAATGGACCCAGCCCAGAGGATGGCAAAGCGGACCCAGCCGCTGCCGCAGAAGAGCAGAGCAGCAGACGATCGGAGGCTACAGCCTCTGCCCGCTCTCGCCCTCAGCTGTTCCCCAGCTGATCGCCCTGCCATGGAGTGCCTGCCATCCCTGGAGGCGATCCGGGCCTGCAGGGGGAGCAGTCGGCGATCTGAGGTGGCTGATCGCCCTGGCGACCCAGAAGACGATGAAGTCTTCTGGGTCACCAGGGCGATCAGCCGCCGCAGGTCGCCGACTGCTCCTGCTGCAGGCCCGGATCGCCTCCAGGGAGGGCAGACACTCCAAAGCCGCCACTCCTCTGGCCTATCTGCCGACACAGGCCCCACAGAGCCCATGATGGGATGGCGGCAGTGGCAGCCCTTCCTCTTGGCCCCGCCCCCAACACCCTTCTCCCCGGGTCGGACAGAATCGGCTGCCGGGCTGCATCCGGCCTGCGGGCCGTAGGTTGCCCACCCCTGGTCTATGGCATTTGGGAGTCACTCTTGGTCTTCCGTCCAAGTACAAACCCTGCTTTGTATCCAAGTTCAGACTGGATCTGGTACCTTTGGGGCAGTGGTTCTCAACCTTTGGCCCACCGCCTTGCCGTTGCTGGAGTCAGGGGAACAGCCTTGAAATGGCTGTTGTCCTTCCTCCACAACCTGGGACAGCGAATGGAAAGGGGAGGTATGGTTTCCGAGAGGGCTCCACTTACTTTTGGGGTCCCTCAAGGTGCCATTCTCTCCCTTTTATTATTTAACATCTATCTGCGACCACTTGCTGGTCTGGTTCGAAGCTTTGGGCTGGAATGTTATCAGTACGCTGACGACATCCAGCCCGTTCTGAAGATGGAAGGCCGGCCGGACTCCGTACCCTCTTGTTTCCAACAGGGCTTTGAAGCTGTTACTGGTTAGCTGTGTGCCATTAGATTGAGGGTGAATCCAGCAAAGACGGAGATACTGTGGCTGGGCCGCCCGGTGGGTGGGGAGGTCCGACTGCCTAGCTTGGATGGCAAGGCATTACGTCCGACATCCTCAGTAAAGAGCCTTGGGGTCATCTTAGACCCGTTGCTGTCGATGGAAGCCCAGGTCTCCACCATTAGCAAAACCGCTTTTTTCCATCTGCGGCAAGCTAGGTGTCTGGCCCCCTACCTTTCCAGAGACGACCTGGCCACGGGGCTCCAAGCCACGGTCATCCCGAGACTGGACTACTGTGACGCCCTTTACATCGGTCTGCCCTTGTCAGTGATCCGGAAACTTCGTCCAGAATGCTGCTGCCCGACTTCTCACTGGGACTCCAGTGAGATGTCACATAACACCCATCCTCCAGCAGCTCCATTGGCTTCCGGTTGAGCACCGGATCATCTTCAAGGTGATGGTGTTAACTTTCAAGGCCTTGCATGGCTTGGGGCCGTTGTATCTGAGGGACCGTCTCTTCCCCTACCAACCCCAGAGGTCACTTCGTTCTGAACAACTGAACTTCCTTGAAGTGCCGTCCTTTAAAGCTATGCGTCTTACATCGACCCGGCGCAGAGCCTTTTCCGTAGTAGCGCCGTCAATCTGGAATACCCTTCCAAGTGATGTGCGGGCCATGCAGGATCTATTCTCTTTCCGTAAGGCCTACAAGACCCATCTTTTCCGGCTAGCCTTTGATTGCTAAGCTGGAAAACCTTTTTAGTCTAGTTTAATATGCTGTTTTACTTCTGTTGTGTTTTTACATGATTGTGAGCCGCTCCGAGCCCTCGAGGAGTGGCGGCGTACAAGTCCACATAATAAATAAATAAATAAATAAACCTTCCGAATGCTGCGACCCCTTAATATAGTTCCTTACGTTGTGTTGTTCCCCAACCATAAAATTATTTTGTTGCTGTAATTTTGCTACTATTATGAATCATAATGTCAATATCTGATATGCAGGATGTATTTTCATTCACTGGACCAAATTTGGCACAACTACCCAATACACCCAAATTTGAATACTGGTGGGGTTGTGGGGGATTTGATTATGTCATTTGGGAGTTGTAGTTGATGGGATTTGTAGTTCACCTATACTCAAAGAGCATTCTGAACTCCGCCAATGATGGAATTGGGCCAAACTTGGCACACAAAACTCCCATGACGGACAGAAAATCCTGGAAGGGTTTGGTGGGCATTGACCTTGAGTTTGGGAGTTGTAGTTCACTTACATCCAGTGAGCACTGTGGACTCAAACAGTGATGGATCTGGACCAAACTTGGCACAAATACACAATATGCCCTAATATGAACACTGGAGTTTGGGGGAAATAGACCTTGACATTTGGGAGTTGTAGTTACTGGGATTTATAGTTCACCTACAATCAAAGAGCATTCTGAACCCCACCAACGATAGAATTGGGCCAAACTTTCCACATGGAACCCCCATGACCAACTGTGTTTTCGGATGGTCTTTGGCGACCCCTCTGAAACTTCCTCGCGACCACCCCAGGGGTCCCAACCCTCAAGTTGAGGGTATTTTTGCCCCTCATTTGACTATATCTTACCTTTGTCTCAGAAGTGGGAATGAAAGCATTGTACAAGTTATTAAAGCCAATGCAGATGCCCATCACTACTGTGTCTGAATGATTTTATTTTGTTGTATTATTTTATTGTGTTTAGTGTATTTTATGATTTTTTTTACCTTATTGTGTTGTTGCTTTGTGTTGTATTTTGTTTTATTTTATGCTAATGTATTTTGGGCTTGGCCTCATGTAAGCCGCCTCGAGTCCCCGTTGGGGAGATGGTGTCGGGGTATAAATAAAGTTATTATTATTATTATTATTATTATTATAGAAAAGCATCAGTAAATAAAACACTGTTTAAACCATTGAGAATTCATTCACCATCAAAGGCCTCAGAAGCAGAGACTGAACTTCAAAGCCTTGAGTCTCCTTATGGAGAGAAAAAAATGGGTATAAATAAACATAATAATAATAATAATCATCATCATCATCATCAAACGGCAAAGTTTCTGGCACAAGCCGGTCAAGGTGGTCCCAGTGGTGATGAGCACACTGGGTGCAGTGCCTCAAGACCTTGGCCTGGACTTAAAAACAATCGGCGCTGACAAAATCAAAATTTGTCAGCTGCAAATGGCTACCCTATTCAGATCTGCATGCATTATTTGCCAATACATCACATAGTTCTAGACCAGGGCTGTCCAACAGGCGGCCCGTGGGCCATACACGGGCCCCCAGCCTGTTGGACATGGCCCCCGCTACCCTCCTAAAAGATTATTTTACAAAAGGTGGCCGGGGTGGGGGAGGCGGGGCAGGGAGAAGGAAGGGAGCCAGCTCCTCCTCCCTGCACCGCTCCCTCCATCCCTCTCTCCGCGCCGCCCTTCCTAGGGAGGGGGAACCGCCAAAAAGGAGCAGTAGGCGGCGCCAAGGGCGGCGCGTCAGAGGCCTAGCGTGACGCGCCGCTTTTGGCGCCACCTACTGCTAGGAAGGGCGGGGGAGCCGGCTGCCTTCTTCCTCCATAGCCCCTCCTCATTTTCCCCACTCGCGCCGCCACCTGGGAACCGAGCAGCGGCACGCCCGGGGGGAGAGAGGAGAGGCTTTGGAGAAAGGAGGCAGCCGGCTGCCTTCTTCCTCTGTAGCCCCTCCTCCTTCTCCCCGCTCGCGCCGCCACACAAGAACCGAGAAGCGGCGCGCCCGGGGGGAAAGAGGAGAGGCTTCGGACAAAGGAGGCAGCCGGCTGCCTTCTTCCTCTGTAGCCCCTCCTCCTTCTCCCCGCTCGCGCCGCCGCACAAGAACCGAGAAGCGGTGCGCCCGGGGGGAAAGAGGAGAGGCATCAGAGAAAGGAGATGGTCGGCTGCCTTCTTCCTCCGTAGCCCCTCCTCTTTCTCCCCGCTGGCGCCGCCGCCCGGGAACCGAGCAGCGGCGCGCCCGGGGGGAAAGAGGAGAGGCTTTGGAGAAAGGAGGCTGCTGGCTGCCTTCTTCTTCCGTAGCCCCTCCTCCTTCTCCCTGCTCGCGCCGCCGCTCAGGATCCGAGCAGAGGTGCGCCCGGGGAGGAGGAGGGGCTACGTGAGCGAGCGGCCCCACCCCTGCCCCGCCCCCCGCGAGCGGCCCCGCCCCCCGCTCACTGATCACCTACGGCCCCCCAGGTGATCAGTGACACTTCTTCCGGCCCTTGGGTCGGAAGAAGTTGGACAGCCCTGTTCTAGACAATTTGAAAGTGTCCAATGTGTGATTCAATACAAAAGCCAGCATAGCGATCTTGTTTTATTTATTTATTTATTTCTATTTATTCGTCGCCACTCCCGTCAGGCTCGGGGCGACTTACAAGTGTTAAAAAGACCATAAAATACAGATAAAAACACAAAATTAAAACTATACAATTAAAATTATACAATAGTGCACAGGCACCAGAAATTATTCCCATGGCCTACGGCTACATAGCAAAGGCCTGGGGTTATTTACTGACTGAATGCCTGTACAAACAGAAAGGTCTTACAAGCCTTCCGGAAGGCTAGTAAGTCAGACAACGCGCGAATTGCGGGAGGAAGAACGTTCCAAAGTACTGGAGCGATGACACTGAAGGCTCTCCTCCGCGTTGAGGTCAGGTGAAGGGTTTTACAGCTTGGCACCGCAAGAAGGTTCAGGGACTCTGATCGCAGTGGTCTTACGGGACAGTAAAGGGAGAGGCGGTCCCTTAGGTACACTGGCCCCAGACCATTCAAGGCCTTAAAGGTTAAAACCAGCACTTTGAAGGTGATCCGGTGCTCGATTGGAAGCCAGTGCAGTTCACGCAGAACGAGCGTAATGTGGCAGCAAGATGGTAAGCCTGCCAACAGCCGAGCAGCAGCGTTCTGCACCAGCTTAAGCTTCCGGATCACTGACAAAGGAAGGCCATGTAGAGAGCATTACAGTAGTCCAATCTTGAGATGACCGTGGCTTGGATCACTGTGGCTAGGTCACGACAGGACAGGTAGGGAGCCAGCTTCCTCGCCTGCCGGAGATGGTGGAAAGCTGCTCCGCTGGCGATGGAGATATGCTTCTCCATCGACAGTTGAGAGTCAAGGGTGACTCCCAGGCTCTTAACAGTTGGCGACGGACATAGCGTCGCACCGTCCAGGGTTGGAAGCTGGATCTCTCCCGTACCCGGACGACCCAGCCACAGGATCTCCGTCTTAGCCGGATTCACCTTCAACCTACTGGCTCGCAGCCATCCAGTAACGGCTTCAAGGCAATGATGGAAATTATCGGGTACGGAGTCGGGCCGGCCCTCCATCCCCAGAACAAGCTGGGTGTCATCCGCATATTGGTGACACTCCAGCCCGAAGCTGCGTACCAACCGAGCAAGTGGTCGGACGTAGATGTTAAACAATAAAGGGGAGAGGATTATAATTTTGCTATGTTTTGCTATGTACTCATCTTGCTGTGTATCAAATAATAATAATAATAATAAGAAGAAGAAGTCTAGTCCCCACAAAGAGATTCAGCATCTTGGATGGCTCCTTTTAAGTTCAAACAAACCCAAGCTGAATTCACTGATTGAGGGTGCATCTAGACTGTGGAATTATTGCAGTTTGGCACCACTTTAACTACTATGGCTCAATGCTATGGCATTATGGGAGTTGTAGTTTTGCAAGGTCTTGAGCCTTCTCTGCTAAAGAGAACGACAACTACAGCTCCCAGGATTCTATAGCATTTAGCCATGGTACCTAAAGTGGTGTCAAACTGCATTATTTCTACAATGAAGATGCACCCACGGACTTAGATTGAAGCAATGCTCCTTGTAGGGAGAAATAATCATACTGGTTATACGAGAGAGAGAGAGAGAGAGAGAGAGAGAGAGAGAGAGAGAGAGAGAAAGAGAATACTTGGATGTGTATGTCTGTCTATCTATCTATGTAGTGGAGCCCGCAGTGGTGCAGTGGGTTAAACCGCTGAGCTGCTGAACTTGCTATCTGAAAGGTTGGTGGTTCGAATCCAGGGAGTGGGGTGAACTCCCGCTGTTAGGCCTATTTTCTGCCAACCTAGCAGATTGAAAACATGCAATATGTGAGTAGATCAATAGGTACCGCTCTGGCAGGAAGGTAATGGCGCTCCATGCAGTCATGCTGGCCACATGACCTTGGAGGTGTCCACGGACAATGCCGGCTCTTTGGCTTAGAACGTGGAGATGAGAAACGCTCCCTAGAGTCGAGTCAGACACAACTAGACTTAATGTCGGGGAAAACCTTTACCTAATATACATATGTATCCAACCAGTATGGTTCTTTCTCGCACACGTTGCTTTTCTAAATCACTACCTTTATTTTTGCCTTGTGTATATAATTATTCGGTGTTACCAGAACTGTTTCCGGCAGCCTTTCTGCTTTTCACAGCAGTGATTTCCACTCAGAGGCTGCCATCGTTTTGATGTGATTCAAACATACAGTTTCCTTTTAGATTTTTTTAAAAATGCAGCACACAATGCAGTTAGTCTTAGAAATGAAGCAGAAACACGCAGTCCTCGTCTCTTGGGGGGAATCGTCACCTAAAAGCAGTTCCTCCCCGAAAGAAAAGACAGCAACTCAAAAGAAAAGGAAATATTCTTGGAAGAGTTTGCATCAAGGAATGCAACTGAGACTTTGCAGATAGATAGATGGATGGATATATATATATATATATATATATATATATCGGCATTACTTGCAAATGAAGATTCTTAGGAAGGACTCATCCCACGCTTTTTACAAGCGCGTTGATGACTAAAAAGGCCAATCTGAGATAGGCAAGATTTGCAGAAAGCACAGCAGAAAGTCTCCTTGGGTGATGTTGCTTCCAAGTTGTGGTTCTTTCTCTGTCATTTCTCTTCGAGACCCATTCGGTGTGTATATCTCGAAAGAGGCCGCAGCATTGTGGATAGTGCGCTCCATGCCTCCCGATGTGAGGCCATCCATCCATTGTTGGTGATCAATCTGGCCGAGCCTGAGATGTTGTTTCAGGGAGTCCTTATATCTCTTTTTTGGGGTGCCTCTCTTGCGCCCCAAAAGGAGTTTACCATAGAGTAGTATTTTGGGAGGTGGTGGTCCTCCATCCTAGAGATATGCCCTGCCCAGCTAGCTGATATCCTCCATAGCATCCTCAATGCTGGTGAAATGCTTGCTCAAGGACAGCAACATTGGTCACATATCCAGTGTACTGTATATTTGGGAGAGCGAAGACAGCACTGATGAAAGCATTCAGGAGTCGAGGTGTTGGCAATAGGTGACCCATGTTTCAGACCCATAGAGGAGAATAGACAGTAATAGCTCTGTACACACTGATTTTGGTGCTTTGCCTCAGGTGCTTGTTGCTCCAGACTCTTTTGTGAACATATATATATGCCTTTGCTAATCTGTGATTTCTCTTTATCAATCAATATATATATATATAACACACCCACACACACACACACACACACACACACACACACACACACACAAGCTGTACCTGCTACACATTGCTGTGGCCAAGCTTCCCTCCCTCTTTCTCTACTTCTTTCTTTCTCTACTTACTTTCCTCCCTCTTTCCTCTCTCTTTCCTTCTTCCTTCCTTCCTTCCTTCCTCCCCCTTCCCTTCCCTTTTCTTGCCCTTCCTTTTTTCTCCCTTTTCTTCCTTCACTACCTATTCTTGGACTGCAACTCCCAGCAGTCCTCCGGATCGATCTACCTACCTACCTCTAGGGGTAAAAGTGCATGAAATACTCACTCTCTCTCTCTCTCTCTCTCTCTCTCTCTCTCTCTCTCTCTCTCTCTCTATATATATATATATATTATATATCTATCTACACACACACAAAAGCTGTGCCATGCGTGCTGTGGTCCAGTGTGTATATGTGTTTTGTGAGTGTGTATGTGTGTATATATATATATTTGTGTATATGTGTATATATGTGGTTTGTGCATGCATTGTAATGTATTTTTGGGGTTTTTTTGGCTTTTAAGTCTCTTTTGCTTTGTTTTTCAGTGTTTTTATGAGTGATGGTCACTTGTTGGCCTGATAGGTGTCTTGTGTCCAAATTTGGTGTCAATTCATCCAGTGGTTTTTCAGTTATGTTATAGATAGATGGATGGATGGATGGATGGATGGATGGATGGATAGATAGTGGGAGGTTTGCCTGGAAGTGAGCTTCCTGTCTTCAAACACATGGCTATATAGACCATTATTTCAGAGGTCCTCCATTGCTTTCTCTCAGGATTAATTGCTCCGAGCAGCCAGTCTTAGTCACTGTGTAATGTACCCCACCAAGTGCGGGGTTTAATGAATCATGCTAACTCTGCACTCCAAGCAATTAGGTAAATCTCGCTCTTCGTTAGTGAGGCATAAAATAAATTTAATCTCTCTTCTAAAAAATCAATTATAGTGCTGTAATGTATAATTCAAGTTTGGTCATGCTACATAAATCCCCTCTTTTGAGTGCCTTTCCCAAACCAGTTGCGTTACTCCAATCAGGACGAAAAGCTCAACCAGCCTGGCATCGGAAGATGTTCTTCTTATTGCCGTCTCTGGGGCCATTGGGTCTGAAACGAAACCCGGGGCCAGGTACTAACAAGCGGATGGAGTTGTAAAGGAGCTGGAGCATGGCAAAAACACCTGGACGCCACATTAATTTGGAAAGTGAGGCAACGCCTTCCCCGTTGCCCTTGGGTTCAACAACCTGCCTTTCCCAGATGCTCTGGAGAAGTGTGATGTTGCCAATCACAAGCTGAACATGAATGTGATGCAGCACCTTTAAAAGCCAATGTGATTCTGGACTGCCACAATAGGGGTCTAAGTATCTAGACCAGGCATGGGCAAACCTTGGCCCTCTGGGTGTTTTGGACTTTGACTCCCACCATTCCTAACAGCCTCAGGCCCCTTCCTCCCCCCCCCCTCAGCCGCTTAAGCCGGTGCACAATGGATGCAGTGCCTCAAGACCCCCTTAGCCTTTTTCAGCCAGTTCGTCACTTCGATTTTCACCTCGTCATTGTCGGAAAAGTGTTTTCCACCCAGGTGTCCCTTCAATTTAGTGAACAGATTATAGTCATTGGGTTGAGAAGGGCGGGCTATTAAATAATTAAAATAAATAAATAATTTAAATAAATAAATAAAGGGTGCGAGACCAGGGCTGTGAGAAGGCTGGCTGAAAGCATCCCAACCAAATGAAGTCAACCACTCTTGTGTTGCATGAGCGATGTGCGGGCGCACATTGTCATGAAGGGGACAGATTCCCACCATCAGCATCCCATGACGATTGCTTTGGATGGCTCTGCGAAGTTTCTGCATAGTCTCAGAATACATTCAGTACCCATTTTGTCAAATGCTCTCCATAAACTGAAACCATTTTGTGATGAATCACAGTGGCGTTCATGCCCTTAGCATTTAGGTAGCATATTACAGCACAAACTTCGTACTCGGAAGTTTGTGGATGCTCATCTTTAACCTTCACCAAAACACCAGTTGATGAGCTACTGATGACTGGCACTGCTCGTTCACTTCCGCTACACAGCAGTGATACCAACTTCCCCTGAGAAAATTCCCCGTGAGAGCTATGTGCCTTGCAATCTTACTTTCTGGATATCCCTCGTACAATGCAAACTTCGCATTTGGAGGGAAATGGAATGAGGATGCTCATCTCTAACCTTCACTACAACACTAGTTTATTTATTTATTATTTCGATTTACTAAACCGCCCTTCCCGAGGCTCAGGGCAGTTTCCAAACATATAAAAAACACATCAAGATTTAAAACATCATAAAATACCATAAAACAACCCTAACCAATTACAATCACATAAAATCACGTGAATCAGAGCGAGGCTGATTCGTGATAAAAGACCGTAGCAGCACAGCTAGGCGGGGAATTAACAGTTCAAGCACCGGTCAGTCACCAAATGCTTGCATGAACAGCCAGGTCTTGCAAGACCTGCGGAAGGCCATCAGGTCCCGCAGGGCCCGCGTCTCGGCCGGCAGTGAGTTCCACAGGACCGGAGCAGCCACCGAGAACGCTCTGTGCTGTGTGCTGGAAAGCCTATAGAGCAGGGGTGGCCAAGACGGTGATCGCGATCGACCGGGTGATCTTTGGGCCTCATCCGGGTGATCTTCAGACCCTCACCCGGTCAATGCGCGCTCCCGCGCACGCAGGCTCCCAGCGCCGCTTTCCTCTGCCCTGCAGTAGGCGACAGAGGCCCCCCCGTGCGCTCCTCGCTGCCTCTCTTTCGCCCTGATCCATGGATCCGGACGAAAGAGAGGAGAGGGGAGCACGCGGGGGGCCTCCTCCTCTGTTGCGTATGGCAGGGCGGTGACAGAGGAGGAGGAGGCCCCCGCGCGCTCCTCGCTGCCTCTCTTTCGCCCGGATCCATGGATCAGGCGAAAGAGAAGCGAGGGGAGCTGGGGGTTTCCTCCTCTGTCGCCGCCCTGCCATAGGCGACGGAGGAGGAGGAGGCCCCCGTCGCGCTGCGCTCGCCTGTCTCTCGCCCGGATCCATGGATCCAGGCAAAGAGAGGAGAGGGAGTCTTGTGGGGGCCTCCCTCTGTCACCTATGGCAGGGGCGGCGACAGAGGAGGAGAGGCCCCGCGCGCTCCTCGCTGCCTCTCTTTTGCCGGATCCATGGATCCGGGCGAAAGAGAGGCGAGTGAGCGCGCGGTTTCCCTCCTCTGTCGCCGCCCTGCCATAGGCTACAGAGGAGGATTAGGCCCAGCGCGCTCTCCTCGCCTCTCTCGCCCGGATCCATGGATCCGGGCAAAGAGAGGCGAGGGGAGCACGCTGGGTCTCCTCTGTCGCCTATGGCAGGGCGGCGACATAGAAGGAGGAGGAGGCTCCCGCGCACTCCTCGCGCCTCTCTTTCGCGCGATCCATGGATCTGGGCGAAAGAGAGGTGAGGGGAGCGTGGGGGTTTCCTCCTCTGTTGCCGCCCTGCCATAGGCGACAGAGGAGGAGGAGGCCCCGTGCGCTCTCCTTGCCTCTCTCTCAGCCGGATCCATGGATCCGAGCGAGAGACAGGCGAGGGCAGCGACGGGGGCCTCGAGGCGCCATGGATCGGAGCGCCTCCCCCAAACCGGTGAGCAACCAAACTAATAAGAAGCCGCCCACGGGTGCACGCGCCAGCGCCGCTGCAGGTGATCTTTTAACTTGGTTGCTCAAAAGTAGCTCGCATGCTGAAAAGTAGCTCGCATGCTATAGAGCTTCAAACCTGGAACCTCAAGCATGTTAAGACCCTCTGAACATAGTGATCTTCTGGGCACGTATGGGGTAAGCCGCTCCTTCAAGTACACTGGCCCCAAACCTTATAAGGCCTTGAAAGTCAAAACTAACACTTTGAAGGAGACCTGGAATTCAATTGGCAACCAGTGCAGTTCGCGCAGGAGAGGTGTTCTATGGGATGTTCTAGTGGCTCCCAGCAGCAGGTGAGCCGCCGCGTTCTGCACCAGTTTAAGTTTCTGGATCGCCGACAAAGGTAGGCCAATGTACAGCGCGTTACAGTAGTTGAGCCTCGAGATGACCATGGCTTGGATCACCGTGGCCAGGTCACAACGGGAGAGATAGGGAGCCAAGCGTTTTGCTTGCTGCAGATAGTTGATGAGCTACTGACGACTGGCACTGCTCGTTCACTTCCGCTGGCTTCCTGCTACACAGCATGATACCAACTTCCCCCGAGAAAATTCCCCGCGAGAGCTATGTGACTTGCAATCTTACTTTCCAGATGTCCCTTGTACAATGCGAACTTCGCATTTGGAGGGAAACGGAATGAGGATGCTCATCTCTAACTTCACCGCAACACCAGTTGATGAGCTACTGACGACTGGCACAGCTCACTCGCTTCCGCTGGCTTCCCACTACACAGCAGTGATACCAACTTCCCCTGAGAAAATTCCCCACTGTTGCACTTCAGACAAGGAGCACCCCCCTAGTCACACACACAACAGAAGTCTCTGAATAATAGGCTTTTATTGAAACAAATATAGTTTCCAACAAAAGGGCTAAAAGAAGTTCAATTGTAGAACATATCCAAGGTAAAATACACAGTTCAATTAGTCCCAAAATCCAAAGGCAAAGGTATAGTTCCAAAATCCAAAAGCAAAGGTAAAAAGCTTGATGTAAATTCCATGAATAATACAAGGCAGCTATAAAAGCAAAACGTGCACAAGGCCTAGGCAAAGTCAAGAGCTTGGAGACAAGATAGAACTTGGCATGGTATACTGAATGAAGCCTGGAAACTGAAGACAATTTCCCTAGCAATCTAATATAAAGACAAATCAGTTTCGGTTTGCAAACCGGCTGCTACGTCGGAGGCTGGCAGCCTGCCTAGATTCTCGAATGCTATCTCGGCGGTTGAATGGAAGCTCGTTAAGAATCTCAGGTGTCCCGTTATCAACATCAAGGCCTTCAGAGTCCTGAACCCAAGAATTCTCATCTCATGAAGCCCTGGGAAGAGAACTGTTCCCAGGAATGCAAGCCTCATCTGAAAGTTCACTTTGCGTCTCAGAATTCTCACTAAGCATCCCATCATCAGCATTTTAAGGAACATCCCATCATCAGCATTGTCAGGAACAATCCCATCATCCCTAGCATGCACATGAGCACCAGGCTGAAACACCACACCCACGAGAGCTATGTGCCTTGTAATCTTACTTTCCGGATAACCCTCATATAAGTCCATGTGTTCACAGTTGGGGCATGTCAGTACTTTGAGCACTAGCTCTGCTGATACCTTTTCGGGCCTCTGCTTTGCCTCCTGTGTCCTGATTTGACCTTTTGGCTGCTTAGCACGCAGGGCTCCCGAACCCCGCGATTTCGGATGGCTGTCATCACACAACACTACGCTCCATGCATCAAGCCCCAAAGGGCTCCTTTGGGGCGGAGACCCTCCCCTTCCCTGCCCTCCTAACAAGGCTAATGAATGCCTCCCCCTTTTCTGTTGTTTCATGCAAATGGCCCTGGGCCTCTCGGTCACGATCTGCTGCACAGCCTCATTAGGCGTTATGGCATCGGAGATGAGCCTTGGACGGCTATTTGTTATTCCTTAACGACCTCCTTTCTCTCTCGTTTCCCCAATTACTGCTCCTGAGGACAGATGGGTTGCAGACCGAAAGGGCAGCTCCTTTTGTTCAAAGGTGACCCTGAATGGCCTTTTCCTCGGCAAAGGCACAGGAGAACCCCAAATGTTTTGCCTCGTATACAAGACCCCTGGCCCCCAAATCCACATGTCTGGACTTGGATAGCAAAACCACGGGTAATTGCAAAATCGATTGAAATGAAAGGTTTCTGGGCCAATAATAACATACTGGGGGATCAAAATGCCTAGAGATTGCATTTGTTGGGCATGGATAATTGGGATCCTTATTGAAATGAGGACTTCAGACCCACAAATACTACAGTGTTATACATATATATACGCTATCGTACGGATGGCAGCTTGTTCAACTTAAGCCGCCTGAGGGCTCGCACAAAGACTCTAAACTATCTAGTCCGTGAGCTGCTTTTTGCTGACGATGCTGCCCTTGTCGCCCATTCAGAAGCAGCTCTGCAGCGCCTCACATCTTGCTTTGCAATAGCTGCAGAGCTGTTTGGGCTGGAAGTCAGCCTGAAGAAAACGGAAGTCCTCTACCAGCCCACACCACAGGAAGAACACCACCATCCTCACGTCAGCATAGGCAAATCTGCGCTTAGGTCCGTTCAGCAGTTCACCTACCTGGGAAGCATCATCTCTTCAGGCGCCAAGATTGACAAAGAGATAGATCACAGATTATCAAAGGCATAGAGTGCATTCGGAAGGCTTCACAAAAGAGTCTGGAGCAACAAGCACCTGAGGCAAAGCACCAAAATCAGTGTGTACAGAGCTATCATACTGTCTATTCTCCTATATGGGTCTGAAACATGGGTCACCTATCGCGAACACCTACGACTCCTCGAACGCTTTCATCAGCGCTGTCTTCGCACAATCCTAAATATACACTGGACCGACTATGTGACTAATGTTGCTGTCCTTGAGCAAGCAGGGATCACCAGCATTGAGGCCATGCTATTGAGAACACAGCTGCGCTGGGCAGGGCACTTCTCTAGGATGGAGGACCACCGCCTCCCAAAGATACTACTCTATGGTGAACTCGCCACGGGTCAGCGCAAGAGAGGCGCCCCCAAGAAGAGATATAAGGACTCCCTGAAACAACATCTCAGGCTCGGCCAGATTGATCACCAACAATGGTCCACCCTGGCCTCACATCGGGAGGCATGGAGACGCACTATCCACAATGCTGCGGCCTCTTTCAAGAAGACACGCCGAATGGGTCTCGAAGAGAAACGACAACGCAGAAAGAACCACAACTTGGAAACAACATTACCCAAGGAGACTTTCTGCTGTGCTTTCTGCAACCGGACTTGCCTATCTCAGATTGGCCTTTTTAGTCATCAACGCGCTTGTAAAAAGCGTGGGATGAGTCCTTCCTGAATCTTTGTTCGCGAAGTAATGCCGAAAGAGAGAGAGATGCCAGAGGACCAAGAAAATGCCAAGAAATGACACGTTTTGTCAGATGGGGATGAATCAAACTGCAGGTTTTATTGCACTGCAGGATCTGTAAAATAATAGTAATTATTATTTGATGCACAACAAGATTGGTACCCAGCAAACAAGATCACCATGCTGGCTTTTGTTCTGGATCACAGGGCAGAGACTTCTCAAGTATCTAGGACTGAGTGATGTATTGGTGAATAATGTGTGCAGATCCGAATAGAGTGGCCTTTTACTGACAGATGGTAATTTCGTTGGCAGCGATTGTTTTTAAGTGTAGGCCAAGGTCTTTAGGCACTGCACCCAGTGTGCCGATCACCAGGGGGACCCCCTTGACTGACTTGTGCAGTTCTATTATTATTGTTATTATTATCACCACTTGGGGACCCGATGGTGCCGGGGTTATTTGAGGAAGGCATTGTGTGCCCAGGTTGGTTCTTATTAGATGTGTATGTGGCTTGCAGTGGTCTCAGGAACTTAGTGAAGGTACTGCAAGTCCCATTGGCCATGGTCCATCCCCCTCCAAACAGCACCAGGATGTAGAGTGGGTCATGGGGGCTCTGTGTGTCACATTTGATCTTGATCATTCTTTCGATGAGGGTTGCAGCGTCTCGGAAGGTGAGTGAAGGGATTTCAAGTCCCATCATCTGTGGTCCATCCTCCTTGAAACAGCACCAGGGTGTAGAGTGGGTCAAGGGGGCTCTGTATTGGTCATTGTGTGAGGGTCGTGTTGTGAAGTGGGCCATTGGGCCCCTGTGTGCCAGGTTTGGTCCTGATCCGTCACTGCTGTGGGCCGCAGTGTCTGACTGCCTGAGGCCTTTCCTTTTCCCTTTGAGTCACCTTAGAATGTTGGAATGTGGATGGCCAATCGGAGTCCTTTATGCAAATACCATTTCAGTGGCAACCAATCCCCTCTGTCTGGGGCCGTAGAATGTTGGAGTTCTGAGGCTGGCCAATCAGAGTCGTTTATGCAAATAATCCCATAGTGGCAACCTATCAAAACGCTGTCACATATTCCTTGGCACCTCCGCACCTCCCAGAAAATGAACATTCCATTTCCAACGGAAAAAAACTGTCTTTTGGCTAACTCAAGCATTCAGTTGCATTCTGTTTTGCTGGCCAATCGGAGTCCTTCATCCAAATTTTCTCTCAGTGGCAACCAATTCCCTCTGTCTGGTGCCTTAGAGTGTTGGTGTCCTGAGGCTGGCCAATCAGAGTCCTTTATGCAAATAATCCCACAGTGGCAACCAATCGAAACGCTGGCCCATATTCCTCCCTCCGCATCGCCGCAAACACTGACATTTATTATATACATACGGTAGATAGATAGATAATTATCCTTAAAGACATATAACCACTAAAAATGATAGTTAAAAGCAAATACATAAAGCACGGCATCTCACAGTTTTGGTCTTCTTTAAAAGCCTGCCTGACAATGCCTAGACTAGTGAATGTATTTTGTGGATAAGTGGAACCGCGGATACGGGGGTTGTATTGCAGATCCTTCCCACTCCCTATTCTGTCACCGACCGACTCCTTGACAATGAACGGAACCGTTTTTTCTTCTTTGCAGCTCACTGGGAAGCTGGCAGGCGCCCTCCATTGCAGAGGCAGAAAGCCTCACCGTCTTGTCACAGAGACCCGGTATCTCTGTGATCTCGGCAGCAGAGAGATAAAAGATAAATACTCTGAAACCATGATGTATGCAAAAATGTACCTTTCTTTGGCAGGAAGCTTGAAGTATTCACACTTTGGCGGTGCTCCAAAAATTGTAGTGTTTCTGCCACCAGATGAACAGGTGGATGTGCAGCTAGGACACAATGGAGCAGGAGGTTCAAGCTGCAAGAAAAGAGATTCCGCCTCAACATTTGGAAGAACTTCCTGAGGGTAGCGGACTATGCGGCTCCCTTGGCGTCCGGTGGAGTCTCCGTCCTTCTCTGGAAGTTTTTAAAAGAAAGGCTGGATGCAGGCATGTAGCCGGGGGGTTAGGGGCCTTAGGGGGCCTCAGCCCCCCCCCGAAATTCTCAGGGTGGTCCGCGAGAAGGCCTTACTGGTACATTATTTAAACTGTTGTTTATTCATATCATGATCTTTTCACCATGCTCATTATATCCCACATTCATGGGGTTATTGGGATAACAATACAAAAGGTTTGCTAGGGTAGACCCTCTTCCACCCAGTCTCAGCCCCCCCCCCGGACCAAACTCAGCCCCCCCCCCTGAATCAAAATCCTGGCTACGGCCCTAGCTGGATGGCCATCTGTCAAGAGAGTTTGGATGGTGTCTTCCAGCCTGGCAGAAGTGGGTTGGACTGGATAGCTCTTGGGGGTCCCTTCCAACTCTGGGATCCTATGATTCAATATCAGCAGGGACAACCATGGACATTTGCCATATAAGATGCAGAAAACTGTTTGGCTGGGCAGGCCCAGATTAACACTTTTTTGCACCCTAGGCCACACTTTGGAATTACGCCCCCTTTAAGCCAACCTCCCGCCACCTCCAAGGTACCCATTCCCACCGGCTGGAAAGCTCCGCTGTGCTCTGAAGGTCTCCTCGGGAGTCAGGAGGCTTGGGGAGAGCGCAGCGGGTGCAAACTCACTCCAAAGGTGCACACAAGAGAGAGAGAGGGGGGGGGGTGCGTGAGAGAGAGAGAGAGAGCGCACAAGAGAGCGAGAGATGGAGGGGACGGAGCAGAGACTTTGCCAGGTGAGGGATGGGGTGGCAGGCCCGGATCAGGCCCTTTTGGCGCCCTGGGCCAAAGGCTCTGCCCCCGCCCCAGCTCTTCCCTGCTCCGCCCCCGCCCCGCTCCCGGTTCCTCCCCGCTACACCCCACCCTGCCCCCAGCTCCGCCCCGCCCCGGCTCCTCCCCGCTCTGCCCCAGGCTCCGCCCCTGCCTCCTCGCCGGCTCCTCCCTCCCTCCCTCCTAAAGCCACTATGCCGGCCTGAGAAGTGGCCGAAATCGCGGCTTTAGGAGGGAGGGAGGAGCCGTGGGGAGGCCCTGCATCGGCTCCAGGGGTGGGGCTTTCCTTCCTCCTCCTCGCGCCGGCGAGGAGGTGGGGGCGGAGCTGGGGGTGGGGCAGAGCTGAGGGCAGGGGCAGAGCCGAGGGGAGCAGAGCAAAGGAGGGGGGAGGCCGTGGATGGCGCTTACGCCACCGCACACATGCGCGCTTTTAAAAAAAATTTGATTTTTAAATTTTTTTTAAAAAAAATTTGTAAAATTTTAAAAAACTTTTTAGGGGGTCTGGACCTGCTGCCCCCCCCCAAAGGTGCCACCCTAGGCCCTGGCCTAGGGTGGCCTTATGGGTAATCCGGGCCTGATGGGGGACTGGAAGTTTGAACTTTGACAGCTCTGTAACACTGATTCTCAAAATGGGCGGTACCACCCCCTGCTGGGCGGTGAGGCGATCCAAGGGGGAGGTGGGAGGCTCAGGGGAATTTGGGGGGCGGTGAACGATTGGCCATTTAGGAGGGGTTGCGCGGCCCTCTTTTTTGGCCCCGCCCACTTTGCTTTGACCTGCATATTAGATATTTGGATTAGAATTCGTAAGAGTAGCAAAATTATTTATGAAGTAGCAACGAAAATATGGTTGGGGGTCACCACAACACGAGGAACCTTATTTAGGGGTCACGACATTAGAAAGGTTGAGAACCACTGCATTAATACATATGTATCTTTCTGTTTAATTGCTATTACATTTTTTAAAAAATAATTTCTAGGGGGGGCAGTGAGTAAATTTTTTTCTGGAAAGGGGGCGGTAGGCCAAAAACATTTGGGAACCACTGCTCTATAATAATGTCCTGTATTGGCTTGCACGGTATGTCAGCTTCGGGCAAACAATTGCGGCTTGACATCCGCTCCAGCTGGAACGAAATAAACAACTCGGTGGCGTTTCTTCAACTTGGTGGGATTTTTATTTGGGAAATTCAGGGAAATTGGGATTGGCGGATTCCTATCTCGCCAGGGCTATCTCGGATCCTCTTTGGTGGGTCTGACTGGTCCTTGCCTTCATGGCAAGACCCCTAAATCCTGCTCGATATCACCACTTCCGAGAAACTGTGGAGAGAGTACAGATCTGGGAAAAACTCAGCTCCTTGCTTCCCAGCCTCTCTTCGCTTCCCTTCCCCAACGGCATCGAGTTTAAATTCTCCGACAAGCTGCCCGTCATTAATACTGTTCGCCTAATTAACACATTTCTTGAATGACAGCAAACATGTAAACAGGTTTCCCTGCGCAAACGGCTGCCTGATTAAAACTCCAGTCTCAACTAATTATATGGAAATTTCTTCATTAGCTTCCCCCTTGGTTTCTCTCTCTCTATTCCGCTTCCCGCCGAAGCATCCACTCGGGCTGCCTGGATAATCATCAGGCCAGATTGTCACTGGGGGAACCTCCCAGCCCTGTTTGCACACAAACGCATTCACACTCCGTTGCACCACAATGCCATGCGGCGCGTTCAATGCCAGGAACATCTTTGCAACCCCCAGTGCCACGCCAACAGAGGATTTGGATTATGGAGATAGTGGGAGTCCCCACAAGGAAGCTTTCCAAGCTCGCGGTTCCATTTCCATGGATGGTTATGCATCGCCACTCTTTCCCTTCTGGAACAAAAGGTGGAGATCTTAGGCAATCAAAGCCTTGTCTGTCAGTCAAGAGATTTGACACATGCTCATACTCCAATCCTCTGTTTCTGAGGACAGCAATCTCTCAGCTTCATGTAAACCATATAGCTAGACCAAAGGTGGCCAACCCACGGCCCGCGGCCCGGACGCGGCCCGGCAGCCGATTCTGTCCGGCCCGGGGAGAAGGGCGTCGGGGGCGGGGCCAAGAGGAAGGGGTGCCACTGCCGCCATCGCATCACGGGCTCTGTAGGGCCTGTGTCGGCAGACAGGCCAGAGGAGCCGCGGCTTTGGAGTGTCTGCAATCCCTGGAGGCGATCCGGCCCTGCAGCGGGAGCAGTTGGCGACCTGTGGAGGCTGATCGCTCTGGCGACCTGGAAGACTTCATCGTTTTCCGGGTCGCCAGGGCGATCAACCGCCTCAGATCGCCGACTGCTCCCCCTGCAGGCTCCCCCTGCAGGCCCGGATCACCTCCAGGGATAGCAGGCGCTCCATGGCAGGGCGATCAGCTGCAGCCTCAGATCGTCTGTTGCTCTGCTCTGCTTTGCTCTGCTGTGGCAGCGGCTGGGTCCACTTTGTCATCCTCTGGACTGGGTCCATTGGGCCATTCCATCTTGGGATCCTTCCTCTCTTGAGGATGTCAGCCTCTATCTTGGTTCGCACCTTGTCTTCTTGAATTTAATTTTATTTAATTTTAGTCGTTTTTATTATTATTTTATAACAATTTAATAATAATAATATAATAAATTAATTCTGTCCGGCCCAGGGAGAAGGGCGTCGGGGGCGGGGCCAAGAGGAAGGGGTGCCGCTGCTGCCATCCCATCACGGGCTCTGTGGGGCCTGTGTTGGCAGATAGGCCAGAGGAGCGGTGGCTTTGGAGTGTCTACCATCCCTGGAGGCGATCCGGGCCTGCAGCGAGAGCAGTCGGCGACCTGCAGCAGCTGATCGCCCTGGCGACCCAGAAGACTTCATCGTCTTCTGGGTCGCCAGGGCGATCAGCTGCCTCAGATCGCCGACTGCTCCCCCCTGCAGGCCCGGATCACCTCCAGGGATGGCAAGCACTCCATGGCAGGGCGATCAGCTGGGGAATAGCTGGGGCGGGAGCGGGTGGAGGCTGCAGCCTCTGATCGTCTGCTGCTCTGCCCTGCTCTGCTGCGGCAGCAGCTGGGTCCGCTTTGTCATCCTCTGGGCTGGGTCCATTGGGCCATTTCATCTTGGGATCCTTCCTCTCTTGAGGATGTCAGCCTCTATCTTGGTTCGCACCTTGTCTTCTTGAATTTCATTTCATTTTATTTTAGTGGTTTTATTATTACTTTATAATAATTTTATTATAATAATATAATAAATAATATAATATAATGTTATATTATAATTTCAATATATTATAATGTCTATATAGATATAATCTATATATATAAAAATCGAGTGGTCGTGGGATGTCCTTTATACATGGCCAAACTATACCCCCCAGAAACACACATCCCACGACACGCATTCCCCCAGACCACGAGGTACAACCATACCACAAAAAAACCCTACCTACCTTGAAACCCCCCCACAAAACAGCCCCCAAAAACCGCCCCTTGCCTCCCGTTCTGCGCTGCCCGCGAGCGCTGGAGAGAGGCAGAGCAATCGCGCAGGCGCACTCTGACCCCCCTCCCTCCTCCTTCCTCTTCAAACCCTCCCAGCCGCTCCCGGGAGAGGGACTGGAAGAGGGGCTTTGCGACACGACAGGCGCCACTGCCCCCCTCTTCCGCTGCCTCCTCCGCCACCTCGCAACCGCATCTCGCCCGATCACAGCGGAGGTGGGAGAGAAGCTGACCTTTTCGGCCAGCTCTTTCTCCTTCTCGCCCCACTCCTCCCTTCATTGGTGGAAGGAGGGCAGGGGAGAGGAGGAAAGAGGTGCCCGGAGAAAGGGCAGCTTGGCTCCCGCCTCTGCCCGGATCGGGAGGACATCGCGGAGCCAGGACGGTCCTGGCGGCAAGGGAGCCGGAGGAGGGGAGGAGGGGAGGAGAGCAGCGAGGAAAGGATCGCAGTCTCTGTGCATGGCTGCGATCCTTTCCCCCGCTGCTCTTTCCTCCTCCCCCTCCTCCTCGCCGCCTCCCCTTGCCGCCAGGACCGTCCTGGCTCGGCGATGTCCTCCGATCCGGGCAGAGGCGGGAGCTGCCCTTTCCCCGGGCACCTCTTTCTCCTGCTCTCCCTGCCCTCCTTCCACCAATGAAGGGAGGAGTGCAGGGCGAGAAGGAGAAAGAGCTGGCCGGGAAAAGGTCAGCTTCCCTCCCACCTCCACTGGGAGGGAAGACACCAAACACACATACGGTATATATACACATATACACACACACATATATATACACACATATATACACACAAACACATATATACACACACATACACACATACAAACACATATACACAGACATACACATATACACATACACACACAAACACATATATATACACACATACATATATATATACACACACACATATAAACACACATACATACACATATATATACACATACACATATATACACACATATATACACACATACACATATACACAGACATATACACAGACATCTACACACATATACACACATACACACATATATACACATACACACACATACACACACATACACATATATACACACATACATATATACACACACATATCTACACACATACATACACATATATATATACACATACACATATATACACACACATATATACACACACATACACATATACACACATACACACATATATACACATACACACATACACACATACACATATATATACACACATACATATATATACACACACATATATATACACACATACATACACATATATATACACACACACACATATATACACACACATATATACACACACATACACATATACACACATACACACATATATACACATACACACATACACACAAACACATATATACACACACATACACACACATCCACACATACAAACACATATACACAAACATACACATATACACACACATACACACATATATAAACACACATACATATATATATACACACATATATACACACACATATATACACATACACACACACATACACATATATACACACACACAAAACACATGCCCACATCATTTCCAACCCTTACCCAGACTGCCTCGCATCTCATAAATAGGGCACAGCAACGCGTGCCGGGTTCAGCTAGTATAATATAATAATTATGATATTAATACTAATAATATATGATTTTTTCTTGATATATTAATATGTTAATATTAATGGTGTGTAATATATAGTTAATATAGTAAATAAATAAACAAATAAATTATGTAGATTAGAATGTAGTTCAGCCTTTAGGTGCGGGCCTCCATAATATTTTTTGGCTCTCGTGTGGCCCCTTGGAAATAATAATTGCCCACCCCTGATATAGATGATAGGCTTGGTGCTTATCTTGGCTTGGGAAATGGCCAGAGGGATTTGCCCAGCCTTCCTGTCCAGGAAATGTCTCAGCAAGGAGGTGAATGTCCCTGAGATTATCTCGTGCTCATCTCTATTTCTAAGCTGAAGAAGTGGTATTGTCCATAGACACCTCCAAGGTCATGTGGCTGGCATGACTGCATGGAGCACCGTGAAGCTTGGGCTAACAGCGGGAGCTCACCCTGCGCCCCGGATTTTAACCACGAACCTTTTGGTCAGCAAGTTCAGCAACTCCGTGGTTTAACCTGCTGCGCCACCTGGTTATATTTTATAAACAAGTATACAGAAAGATACAAGTTATATAGAAAGTCATGAAGAATAGATACAAAAGAGTCAGATATAATAGCATTTAGGAGGTTACTGCTGGTTTCGGTCTCGATCTTCTGATGCTTTGAACGTCGAACTCATAGACTTGCTGCAGCAGGAAGAGGAAGATGCAGGTATGGAGGGCTTGTGTGAGCGATTTGCAGCACAGAAAACCATTTCTCCAGTCCTATTCCACTTACCATTGCAACATGAAGATTTTAATATATTTTTTTCTGGGCTGTTTTTGTACTCAAAACAAAACAAAAGTACCCTTGCAAAATGCAAGTTTTTAAAGCAGTGACTGGATGGCCATCTGTTGGGAGGGCTTTGATTGTGCTGTCCTGCATTGCAGAATGGGGGTGGACTGGATGGCCTTCGGGGTTCCCTTTCAACGCTATGATTCAATTTCATCTCTCTACCTTTCCCAACAAAAAGCAAGAAAACCCTAGCCATTGTTTCATCTTAACGTAAAGGTTTCCCCCTGACATTAAGTCCAGTCGTGTCCGACTCTGGGGGTTGGTGGTGCTCATCTTCATTTCTAAGCCGAAGAGCTAGCATTGTCCATAGACACCTCCGAGGTCATGTGGCTGGCATGCCGGAGCAGTACCTATTGATCTGCTCACATTCGCATGTTTTCGAATTGCTAGGGGCTAACAGTGGGAAGAAGCTGGGGCTAACAGTGGGAGCTCACGCCGCTCCCCGGATTTGAACCTGCAACCTTTCCATTAACAAGCTCCCCCAATTACCGAACAATTTGGAAATAGCCTGGCCCAGAAGGGGCAAAGGCTCAGAAGTACCCCTAAAGCGAGGATTTCAGCAAAAATCCCTTGCCCAAATGATCTCACCAAAGAGGTCCGGAAGAAGATGCCACTGAAGTTTTTATTCTCGTCAGCTGAGGAGGATGACAACCGCAATATCCTTGTCGCAAAGCAGTCATAAAGTTACATTCAAAGTACATGCCATTTTATAAGGTTACAGATTCAAATTTCCCACTTCCCGCCCCCAGACCAGCTTTGTGTTGATTGGATGGAATCTGGCTGGCTGGATGCATGTTCTACCAGTTTCCAGCCAATGGGGGGCAAAGAGGTGGGCGATGAGTAGAACAATGAAGGCAGAAAAACGTTTTGATGGGATTAAATATGTAGATCAAGTGGCCAAGTGTCCAGCAAGAACCCTCCTGTTCTCAGGCTGAGCAATTCTATTGTCTTTTGGTTGATGCTCAAATGTCCTCATCTGTGGTTTTTCTCTGTTTGATAGACACAGATTGATATATTTCTGCAGGGTCTCAGTTCTTTGAATGGTAAACAAATGAAGAGGCTGTAGCCATGTACCAGTTTCCGAGGCTGATAGAGGTGGCTGTTTATGAAATATAGAAATAGTTTTGCCTATCAATCAATAGCCCAAGGTAGACGAAACTCAGAGTCCTTGGTCTATTGATTAGCAAAAACCAGTTTTGGCCCAAGGGGGAAAGACCCTTTTGGAAAAGGCTGGCTCCTGCTCTTACCATGCAAATGAGGCTAGTGGAGGGGTGATTGAATCAAGGCTTCAGGAATGCAGCTGGCAAGCCTCGCCCAAGGTAGCTGGCTAAAGGTAAACAGTGGCACTTTCATATTTTTAAAATTACATACATGGGGGAAAACATGAGGGGAGATACATTGGGGTTTATGGGAGAAAATATACCATCCTGAATACCCCTGCCTACCCACCAGAAAGATACACAGTTTATTAGATTCATAAAAGATAGCCCAAGGGGTCCTGGAAAGAAAGGAAAAAGTCTTTGGGAATGAGCCAAAGTCCATAAGAGTAATGCAAAAGGACAATAACTGGGTGTATTCATAAAGTGTGGGTTACAGGGGCATTGCCATGTGAGACCATGGGGATATGGGAAGAGCCTTAGGTTCCCATGTGGGGGACAGATAGGGGATTATGGGATCACTTCCAGCCTGGTGTTCTTGGGAAAACTATGAATCCCTTGGTTTTAAACTGTCTTCTACAGAGCCTAAGGAAAAAAGGGGGGGTCACCTCTGGTATCACCCCCCCCCCCAAACCAAACAGTGCAAAGGAAACCAGAATCAGTCTCACCTCGATTTGGCGCACAGAAGTAAACAGCATTCTCAACTATTGGCTTAATCTCTTCCCCAGGAGCCGGTCTTCAAATGACTGGCTTGGGGATGCAAATTCCAGACCAAGAATCAGTCCACATTTAGAGAACAGTGCATTTTAAAAAAACAACAAAATAATACAAACCAGATTCAAGTTGTGTTTTGCCTCGCATCCAGGCAAGACACCAGGAAGAATTCCCCTTGGAGCGGTTGCTATTAGATTCCCCCCTGAGGCATTATAAAACCTCTTCCATTCTGCTGGAGAACTTGTAAAAGCTGCGCAATGCGAGGCTCCCTTCTCCATAACACTCCAAGCTCCTTGGCGTTGTTTATCTTGGCGGAGCGGAGGAAATAAAAAGGGATGAAATCATCCTTTTGGAACTCTTGGCCTGGTTTCTAACTCTTGTATGGGAGGATCTGGAGCTGCAGCTTTGCCAGACGGTGGCATTGCCCTGGACTCTCATAACGTGGACCCCAAATATGCACATGGTCACTATCACAGTCTTTCTCAGACCATGATAGTATTTAACCCCAAATACTACCATGGTCTGGCTTGGAAACAGTCCAACGTGGAAGGGAATTAGGAGTCTTAGTACGTAGGTACCCCTTCGGACGCTCCAATCAGTCATGCCGGCCACACAACCAGGAAGTGTCTACAGATGGAGGCTCCTCGGCTTGGAAATTGAGAAAGAGCACATCCCTGTTGTATGTCAGCCTGTGATTGCGTCTGATGTTAATGATGGGACTGGGGATGATGTTCCTGATGGTGGCTCTCAAGTCTGTTGGCAGTGGGGATGAGGGTTTGCCTGGGCCTGAATTCAGCTCAGATGAGAGCTGTCTCAGGGAGATTCACAAGGTCACATTCCTGGGAGAGGCCCTTCACAGTCTTTCTCAGAGCAACTGTCTGAAGATGATTTGTCAGTTAATGAGAGTCAAATTAATGAGAGGATAAATCAGACCTGGGCATCTGCAGCCTGCTGGCCGATTCTGACTGGCCAGCGGATCCTTCGGTGTGCAACACTCCCCCGGATCCAGAGATGAGCACCGCCTCCAGAGCCGGAAATGAAAGGAGAAGCCTTTGCCTTTGTCTCTGTGTTTGTATCTCATTGTATGTCATTGTAATAAGGTATTGTTTACCTGTGCCTGCTTATATACTGTAATCCATTCTGAGTCACCTTGGGGAGAAGGGCGGAATTAGGGTTGCCACTTTTTGATAAAAGAAATAAGGGACATTTGCCTAAAATACGGGATTTTTCAAAAAATAAGGGACAATTCATTAAAAACTTGAAAATCGGTGTCATTCTGCTCTCAGCTCAGCCTTGTGGTGTCAAACTGTCACACTGCATCTCGCTCATGAATTGCCATTCCAATAATCTGACAACATTTACCACACGCTCCATGGTGGCCTGCGCTCATTAGCTGACCTGAGCAGAGCCCGCCATAGGGCAGGGGGCAGGCCAGGAAGAAGGTGGATGCTGGCCTGGCGGCGCAGCAAGGCGTCACCTGTGGCCGGGCAGGCACGCCACTGCTGGGGCTGCTCTGCTGCCTGCCGTGCCTGCGAGTGAGTGCGAGGCGAGCGAGCACAAACGCCGCGGAGAAGCTGCTGGCAGGCCTGGATTAACGTCTTTTGGCACCCTAGGCCACACTTTGGAAGCCCCGCCCCCGGGGCGCTGCTGGGCATGCAAGGCAGCCGCCCCGGGGGCAGGGCTTCCCTCCACCTCTTCCTCCTCCTCACCACGACCGCCTTCCTTCAGTCAAGGAAGGCGGTCGCAGGGAGGAAGAGGAAGGGAAGAGAGAGAGAGAGAGTCATGCCGCATGTTGCGG
Organism: Anolis apletophallus; assembly: GCA_030556195.1. Taxonomy (NCBI): domain Eukaryota; kingdom Metazoa; phylum Chordata; class Lepidosauria; order Squamata; family Anolidae; genus Anolis; species Anolis apletophallus. Next base: position 12,211,618 of record JARBWK010000015.1, read on the forward strand.
TTTTGTTTGAATTTTTTTTTGGTCCTTGATCTGGCGCCCCCCTAGGCCTGTGCTCATAGGCCATGGCCTAGTGTGGCCTTATGGGTAATCCAGGCCTGGCTGCTGGCAGTGCGGTGGCACTCATTTCTGGCCCGGGCTCGCCTCCTGCTGCCACCTGTCACCTGTCCTGTCCTGTCAATATGAGACTGGAGCTGAAAATATGGGACATGAAATTCAGAGCAAAAATATGGGACGTCTCGTATAATACGGGACAGGTGGCAACCCTAGGTGGAATATAAATGTTGTTGTCATTGTTATTGTTACAGGAAATATTAATTGGCTTCTCGGTAAAGAGCCTTTGTGAGGATGGGTTTCTGTTCCTTTTTTAAAATGTCGCTGAGCAATCGATTCCTACCATCCCCTCCCCGTCCCATTTTGCTATAGAAAAACATTGATGTCCTGAGAAGCCCAGCACAACCATAGCTTCTCCTAGAAGCAGTGGCGCTGCATGATCCTGTCTAGACGCCTCTTGCATGATCTCCCTCCTGCCGTCTGCTGCCACACGCAGATAGGAGCATCACCATCATCTCAGCTGCCGCTATTTATGGCTCCAAAGAGCAATGGCTTGGCATCGCGCCCTCCGTCACACAAATCAGGCCCAGAGCTGTTGCGAAGCAGGCCTCCGCTATGGCTCTCTCATCCAAGGCATTTCTGCCATTGGATCCCTGCAAGACGGGAAACGCTGCAGATGTGGACCTAAGGGTGCTTTCTCCACGGTGTAGTTAATGCCGTTTGACACCCTTGCAATGGCTCAATGCAAAGGGACCCTGGGACCCTCTGAGAAGGTGAAAGACCTTGCAAAAATGTGACGTCCCAGGATTTCGTCGTTTTGCTTAAAGTGGTGCCAAACTGGATTAATTCTCTATCAGGGATGCACTTGAGGACTCGCTTGGAGATGGAAATATATTGGGCAAGTCACACTCAGCCTCAGAAAACTGCATGGTTAAAGGTAAAGGTTTCCCCTTGACATTAATTCTAGTCATGTCCAAATCTGGGCGGAGTGTGTGTGCTCATCTCCATTTCTAAGCTGAAGATCCGGCGTTGTCCATAGACACCTCCAAGGTGATGTGGCTAGCATGACTGCATGGAGTGCCGTTACATTCCCGCCAAAGCGGGATGCACTCACATTTGCATTTTTGAACTGCTAGGTTGCCAGAAGCTGAGGCTAACATCGGGAGCTCACCCTCCTCCCTGGATTTCAAAACACCGACCTTTCGGTCAGCAAGTTCAGCAGCTCAGTGGTGTAACTTGAGCGTCGCTGCTCCTGGGGAGGACTGAAATACTAAAGCCTTTGGGTGACCTTTGGTTTCCAAACAAATGCTTTAAACTAGAACCGAAAACCAGAATCGAAAAACTAGAACTGTATCGAAACTTCTCTCAGTGGTTTGCTCTGACTTCCTCCTCTTTAGCTGCAAATCTCTATTCCTGTCTCAGACCCTAATGATTGTGATGGTTTTTCAAAACAGGGGCAGCATCACTAGTGTGGCAATCTAATGGTTTGATTGCAAATGACACAGGTTCACATTGATACACAAATGCATACGATGCCTGAGGGTGCACCTACACTGCAGAATTAATGCAGTTTGACACGGCTTGAATCCTCGGAGTTGTAGTTTGGTCTGGCATCAGTAGAGACGCCATCTCTCGGCATTACTTCGCGAACGAAGATTCAGGAAGGACGCATCCCACGCTTTTTACAAGTGCGTTGATGACTAAAAAGGCCAATCTGAGATAGGCAAGTCCAGTTGCAGAAAGCACAGTAGAAAGTCTCCTTGGGTGATGTTGTTTCCAAGTTGCGGTTCTTTCTGCGTTGTCATTTCACTTCGAGACCCGTTCGGCGTGACTTCTCGAAAGAGGCCACAGCATTGTGGATAGTGCGTCTCCATGCCTCCCAATGTGAGGCCAGGGTGGACCATTGTTGGTGATCAATCTGGCCGAGCCTGAGGTGTTGTTTCAGGGAGTCCTTATATCTCTTTTTGGGGCGCCTCTCTTGCACTGACCATAGAATAGTATCTTGGGATGGAGCAGTGGTCCTCCATCCTAGAGACGTGTCCTGCCCAGCGCAGCTGTGTTCTCAATAGCACGGCCTCAATGCTGGTGATCCCTGCTTGCTCAACGACAGCAACATTAGTCACATAGTCGGCCCAGTGTATATTTACGATTGTGCGAAGACAGCGCTGATGAACGTGTTCGAGGAGTCGTAGGTGTTGGCGATAGGTGACCCATGTTTCAGACCCATATAGGAGAATAGACAGTACGATAACTCTGTACACACTGATTTTGGTGATTTTCCTCAGGTGTTTGTTGCTCCAGACTCTTTTGTGAAGCCTTCCGAACGCACTCTATGCCTTTGCTAATCTGTGATCTATCTCTTTATCAATCTTGGCGTCTGAAGAGATGATGCTTCCCAGGTAGGTGAACTGCTGAACGGACTTAAGCACAGATTCGCCTATGCTGACGTGGGGATGACGGTGTTCTTCCTGTGGTGCGGGCTGGTAGAGAACTTCCATTTTCTTCAGGCTGACTTCCAGCCCAAACATCTCTGCAGCTGTTGCAAAGCAGGATGTGAGGCGCTGCAAGGCTGCTTCTGAATGGGTGACAAGAGCAGCATCGTCAGCAAAAAGCAGCTCACGGACTAGATAGTTTAGAGTCTTAGTGTGAGCCCTCAGACGGCTGAAGTTGAACAAGCTGCCATCTGTACGATAGCGTATATATATGCCGTCTTCTTCTTCGAGGTCTGCCGTAGCCCTTTGGACCATCATTCTGAAGAAGATTGTAAATAGGGTTGGTGCAAGAACACAACCTTGTTTCACCCCATTGGTTATTAGAAAGGGCTCCGAGAGAGCATCTGACTTGACCGTGCTGGCCCTCATGTAACAGGATAATCATTTTGAGGAATTTGGGGGGACATCCTAGAGACGTTCCAGGATCTGCCACAGACCTTTTCTGCTCACAGTGCCGAAGGCTTTGGTGAGGTTGACACATGTTACATAGAGTCCTTTGTTCTGCTCTCTACATTTCTCTTGCAGTTGTCTAAGGGCAAATGCCATATCTGTGGTGCTCCTATTAGCTCTGAAGCCGCATTGGCTTTCAGGGAGACGTTCTTCTGCAATAGCAGGAACTAATCTGTTCAGGAGTATCCTTGCATGGATTTTTCCAGCAATGGAGAGCAGTGTTATACCACGATAGTTTGAGCAATCGGATTTTGTTCCTTTTTTCTTATACAGGGTGATGATAACTGTATCTCGGAGATCTGATGGCAGTTCACCTTTTCCCCAGCAACTCACAAGGAGCTCGTGGAATTTAGCATGGAGTACATGACCTCCCTGCATCTACACTGCAGAATTAATGCAGTTTGACGCGACTTGAATCCTGGGAGTTGTAGTTTGGTCTGGCATCAGTAGAGAAGGCTTAAGGCCACGTCAAACTCCTGATATACCATTGCATTGAGCCTTGGTAGTTAAGCAGTGTTAAACTGTGTCAATTCTCTAATGCAGATGCACTTGAGGGCTCTGGAGAATGATTTCCTCTTGGATCTTAGACAAGTCACACTCAGTCTCAGAAGTCCCCATGATTTCTGGTTGCCAAAAGTCCGAAACAACTCGAAAGCACACAAGAATGGCGAATCAAAGCCCTAGAGCAGTGTTTCTCAACCTTCCTAATGCCATGACCCCTTAATACAGTTCCTCATGTTGTGGTGACCCCCAACCATAAAATTATTTTTGTTGCTACTCCATAACTGTAATTTTGCTACTGTTATGAATCGTAACGTCAATATCTGCACCAAATTTGGCAGAAATACCTGCTACTCCCTAATTTTAATAGGGGGTTGGGCGGGATTGAATTTGTCGTTTATGAGTTGTAGTTACTGTCATTTATAGTTCACCTATAATCAAGGAGTGTTCTGAACTCCACCAATGATGGAACTGAACCAAACTTGGCACACAGAACTCCCATGACCAACAGAAAATACTACTGGAATGGTTTGGTGGGCATTGACCTTGAGTTTTGGAGCTGTGGTTCACCTATATACCGAGAGCACTGTGGACTCAAGCAATGATGGATCTGGACCAAACTTGGCACGGATACCCAATATGCCCAAATGTGAACAGTGACACTGGTGGAGTTTGGGGACAATAGACCTTGACATTTGGGAGTTGTCATTGCTGGTTCATCTTTATAGTTCATCTACAATCAGAGAGCATTCTGAACCCCACCGATTATCCGATAGAATTGGGCCAAACTTCCCACACAGAACTCCTATGACCAACAGAAAATACTATGCTTTCTGATGGTCTTTGGCGACCCCTCTGACACCCCCTCGCGACCCCCTCAGGGGTCCCGACCCCCAGGTTGAGAAACACTGCCCTAGAGATTAAAGTGGTGCCAAACTGCATTAACTCTACAATGTAGATGCATCCAAAGAGGATCATCTCCCCAAAGCCGGGCCTCTCAAGTTGCTCATTAACACTTTGTTCTGCCCTCATTTCTCCTTTGGTTTTTTTTTGTCTCGCCTTCCCAAAGGAACATCTTTTCACCAGAATATTTTTTTTTAAAGGGAGTCAGGCCGCATTGCGATAAGCGATAATTGCACGGCTTTGCCTCCGCCATTGATGTGAAAATGGGATGGGAATGACTCATTGTGGCTGAAAGGTTAGTTGAAGGTTATTACAAGGGAATTGCTATTCATCCTTTTCCTTGCTGCTGGATTGGCGCAAAGATTAAATCCAAGGAGCGCATAATGACCCATCACTGCGGACAAAGGCGGGCGGCCTCTCCAGAGACACCGATAACACAAGGCAGGCCCTCCTGCATAATGCATGGCCCTCTTCTCCTTGCAAGCAGATTACATGCAGGCTTTCATTAGAAAGGAGGCTGCTGAAAGAACCCTTGGGCAGCGGCAATGGGGGGGATTGAATGAAAACACAGAGGAGGGTTTGAATGGAAGCGGCATTATCATAAATGGTTTGCACCTACCTACCTACCTAAAAGTCAATGTATGTATGTATACATGTTTGTCCGTTTGTAGCACAAAGGCTGTTGGTAGGTGAAGTGGCCCTCTATGGTGCCACTGGGTTGGCTGTTGCAATATAAAGTGGCCTTCTGCAGTGTCACTGGGTTGGCTGCAGGGAGGTGAAAGATCAGCTGTTGCTAGGCGAAAGATTGCCTCGAGCTAGGTGAAGTGCCCCTCTGTGTTGCCACCAGGTTGGCTATTGCTTGGCAAATGATTGGCTGTTGCTAGGTGAAGTGCCCTGATTGGCTGCTGCTAGGTGAAGTGGACCGCTGCAATGTCACTGAGTTGGCTGTTGCTTGGCGAATGATTGGCTGTTGCTAGGTGAAGTGCCCTTCTGTGAGGTCCCCAGATTGGCTGTTGCTAGGTGAAGTGGCCCTCTGTGATGTCACTGTGTCGGCTGTTGCTTGGCGAATGATTGGTTGTTTCTAGGTGAAGCGCCTCTCCATGAGGTCACCAGATTGGCTGTTGCTAGGTGAAAGATTGCCTGGGGCTAGGTGAAGCGCCCCTCTGTGATGTCACCAAGTTGGCTGTTGCTAGGTGAAGTGCCCTTCTGTGAGGTCACCAGATTGGCTGCTGCTAGGTGAAGTGGCCCTCTGCAATGTCACTGAGTTGGCTGTTGCTTGGCGAATGATTGTTTGTTTCTAGGTAAAGTTCCCCTCCATGATGTCACCAGATTGGCTGTTGCTAGGTGAAAAATCGGCTGGAGCTAGGTGAAGTGACCCTCCATAATGTCACCAGATTGGATGCTGCTAGGTGAAGAATGGGCTGTTGCTGGGTGAAGTTGCCCTCTATTGTGTCACTGGATTTGCTTTTGCGAGGTGAAGTATCCTTCCATGGAGTCGCTGAATTGACTTGCTCGGGGAAATGGCCCTCTGTGATGACACTGGGAAATAAAGGTGGCATGTGTATGAGGACGGAAAGGAGGAAGGACCTGTGACTCCACTTGAACGGCCATGGCTCAATGCTGTGGCACTCTAGGAAGTGTAGTTTGGCAACATTGTGAGTCGAAGAATGCCAAACAACTCCCAACATTCCATTGTATTGAGCCATAATGGTTACAGTGGGTTCAAACTGCATTATTTCTACAGTGCAGAAGCACCCGGAAGGAAGAAAATGGTGACCCTCTCAAGACTGACTAGAGCAGTGTTTTTCAACCTTTTTTGAGCCACGGCACATTTACAAAATCCTGGGGCACACCACCAACCAAAATGACACAAAATGGCACTCTAACACAGTAATACATATAGTTAATATGTTTATAAATGTATTTATACACTCAGTGTGAAACCTGGGCCTGTTTCGATGAACACAACATTGATATCCTGCCTTGGGTGCTTCGGACATAGATATCCCGCCTTGTGTGCTTCGAACATAGATATCCCGCCTTGTGTGCTTCGAACATAGATATCCCGCCTTGTGTGCTTCGAACATAGATATCCCGCCTTGTGTGCTTCGAACATAGATATCCCGCCTTGTGTGTTTCGAACATAGATATCCCGCCTTGTGTGCTTCGAACATAGATATCCCGCCTTGTGTGCTTCGAACATAGATATCCCGCCTTGTGTGCTTCGAACATAGATATCCCGCCTTGTGTGTTTCGAACATAGATATCCCGCCTTGTGTGCTTCGAACATAGATATCCCGCCTTGTGTGTTTCGAACATAGATATCCCGCCTTGTGTGCTTCGAACATAGATATCCCGCCTTGTGTGCTTCGAACATAGATATCCCGCCTTGTGTGATTCGAACATAGATATCCCGCCTTGTGTGTTTCGAACATAGATATCCCGCCTTGTGTGCTTCGAACATAGATATCCCGCCTTGTGTGCTTCGAACATAGATATCCCGCCTTGTGTGTTTCGAACATAGATATCCCGCCTTGTGTGCTTCGAACATAGATATCCCGCCTTTGTGTGCTTCGAACATAGATATCCCGCCTTGTGTGCTTCAAGATAGATATCCCGCCTTGTGTGCTTCAAGATAGATATCCCGCCTTGTGTGTTTCGAAGATAGATATCCCACCTTGTGTGCTTCGAACATAGATATCCCGCCTTGTGTGCTTCAGATATAGATATCCCGCCTTGTGTGCTTCGAACATAGATATCCCGCCTTGTGTGTTTCGAACATAGATATCCCGCCTTGTGTGCTTCGGACTGGGTCACCTGGACCAACGCTGCCCTATCATCACCACCCGGTGCTTCAAGGCCGCTGCTCACCTGGGTTTCCCTCAGGGAGGGAGGGAGGGAGGGAGGCGCAGGGGCAGGCTGCTCCCTTCTGAAGCCAAGAGGCAGGCTGCGAAGGAAGGAAGGAAGAAGGCCTGAGAGCAGGAGAGGCCGAGGCAGAGCCCAGGCCAGGAGAGGAAGAAGGGAGGAGGCCCTGGAGCCACCTCGGCCCCAAAGCCCAAAGGAATCCTGAGCCAGAAGGGGAAAACAGGCGGCTGAGAGGAAAACAAAGCCCAACGCTCCTCTCCGGAAGCTCTCCGCCTCCTCCGGAAGTGACCTCACAGGGAAAGGCGCCGCCCGGCCCCTCCCCTCTTCAGCCTCCAACCAACCGCTTCTCCAGGAAGCCGAGGCCCCGCCCCCTCCCCTCTCTTGGGACTGAACAAACATGGTGGTGCTGGGCGGGAGTGTAGCAACCCAGCCTCCGTTCCAGCCGGGGGGGCGGGGTGCCGCCCTGGGGGTCCCGATTGCCTTGGACCAAGATGGAGGGGATGCAGGGGCTGATGGGCATGTATCACCGACTGACAGCCTGCAATGGGATGACACCTGGCCTTCTGCTTATTCGGATGATGAAGGCCAGCTAGATTCCGAATCAGATTGCGAATATGAGAAACCAGGAGGCTTCGGTTCTCAGGAGTGCTTGTTGCCACCAGCTGCGGAGGAAGATATGGAAACTGAGTTGGAGGCCCAGTCCCAGGAAGATAACGGAGCAGATGGCGCCGAGTCTGCGAGGAGATTCGACCGGAGGTCAAGCTCACTTCCGAGCTCAATTCAAAGTGCTGGTCTTGACCTTTAAATCTCTATACGGTTCTGGCCCATCTTACTTGTCCGAACGCATCTGCCGCTACATCCCGCCTCGTAATTTAAGATCATCCGGGGAGGCCCTGCTCTCGCTCCCGCCGACTTCTCAAATGCGGCTGGTGGAGACGAGGGAGACGGCCTTCTCGGTGGTGGCTCCCCATATGTGGAATGCGCTCCCTAGTGACATACGATCAATTCCATCCCTCCTGACATTCAGGAAAAAAAGTAAAAGCCTGGCTATGGGACCAGGCGTTTGCACACTAGCACAAGGCAGCACATTTTTAAAAACTTAAATGAATGTGTATGATATGTTGATGTAATTGTATTTTAATGTGTAATATTTTGGGGGGTTTTATACTGTGTTTTATGTGTTTTACTGTGTTGGCATCGAATTGTGCCTTTTTGGAAGCCGCTCTGAGTCCCCCCTCGGGGGTTGAGAAGAGCGGGGTGAAATGCCGGAAATAAATAAAATAAATAAATAGTATTGTGGTTACGGGGAGAGATTGGAAGCGGAGCCTGGAGAGGCGCTGGTCTCACAAGGGTGGGAATTCAGTATATGCCTTGTGGGAAAGTTCCTCAGTTTGGCGGCCACGTCTTCACTGGACAGACGTATCGTTGGTCTGCTGCTCCCTGGAAGCCATAGTTTGGCTAGCCTTGCCAAGTACTGCCAAGAGACCTTGTTTCTTCCAAGAACTTTTGGATTGCCTTGTTTGTTCCATGGACTAAGTTTGCTTTTGATCTAATCGCTTTGTGTTTATGGACCTTGCTTTTTGAGATCCCTCGTTTTGGATTGCTTTTGAAACCAATTGCTTTTTACCTTGGACTTATTGATTCTAATTCCTAATTGAACATTTTATCCTTTTCACCTGCTATCTTTTTGATTTAATAAATAGTTAATTGACATTGTCTGTGTGTGTGTGATTACGGGGTGGAGCCAGGGCCTGCGTTGTGACAGTGAGACCCTTAGAGAGGCGGGGCTTGCTTCTTGGCCGGCGTTGATTGGCCCTGTTGGCGCCTCAGAGAGAGAGAGAGAGACGGAGAGATGGAGAGACAGAGCGAGAGGCAGGCTGCCCAGATGACTCCTGGTGGGGTGGTCGGTTCTTCCACGGAACACCTGCTGATCGCTCACGGCACACTAGTGTGCCGCGTCACAGCGGTTGGGAAACACTGGACTAGAGCAGTGCTGTCCAACTTCTAACCGGCCAAGAGCCGGATTCCAGCTCACTGATGACCTGGGGGGGCCGCCCGGCCCCGGCCCGGCCCCGGCCTCACCCCCGCCCCCGGCTGCCGGGATGCTTTGGGAGAGAGGGAGGAGCCAAGGGGCACCCCCCTCCCTTCCAAGGCATCCTGGCCGCAGATGAAGCTGGCGGTTTCACTGGCGGTTTCACTGGTTTCAGCTGCTGCCGGGATGCCTTGGAAGGGAGAGAGGCGCCGTGGTGGACCCCCCCTCCCTTGCAAGGCATTGCGGCAGCCGCGGAAGCCGGCGCTGGCTTCAGCCGCTGCCGCGATGCTTTGCAAGGAGGGAGGCGCCGTGGGGACCCTCCCTTCCAAGGCATCGGCGCCGGCAAGAGAGGGAAGAAGAGGGCGGTGCAGGGAGGAGGAGCTAGCTCTCTTCCTCCTCCTTGTACCACCCCTTGTCCCTCTCTCACCGGTGCCGATGCGATCCGGTTTGCATCGGCGGCGCGGAGAGAGGGACGGAGGGGGCGGTGCAGGGAGGAGGAGCTGGCTCACTTCCTCCTCCCTGCCCCGCCTCCCCCTCCCCCTCGGCCGCCATTTTTTAAAAAAAAATTAGATTTTTTAAAAAAAATTAAAAATGGCGGCCCGGGGCATAGCGGGGGCCGTGTCCAACAGGCTGGGGGTAATGTACGGCCCCCGGGCCGCCAGTTGGACAGCCCTGGACTAGAGGATGCAAAGAATAGGGGGGAACTTACTGAATGGCCTCCTTCTTATGAATCCCCCTCCCCATCAGCCTAATGGCTTAATTTCAACGTGAACATGTTTACCGCATTATATTCAAGCCGCAATTGTTTGTCGGGACACGTCTTGGTGGAGGCTGAACAAAGGACTGATTCGTATCTGGTTGTGATTTGTGCTGCCCTCGATATGTTTGAAATCACTAATCAGCAATTAGTCTACCTACGTCTCCGACCTTTATCTCTTTCTCAATGGAATCCTAATTAAAGTTACATCATTCACATCTTTACTTTCGTCCCAAAACCCAAAGGGATGGAAGAGATTAGCCCTCTAAGAGCACGAGGAGGGCGCTCTTTTCGGGGAGAAGATGCCACAGGGATGTAAAATAAATGAGTAAGTCACCATTTGATCGATTAAGCAATAATTGATCAATTTGTTATCAAAGCTTTCATGCTGGAATCATTGGGTTGCTCTGAGTTTTCCGAACTGTAATGGCCATGTTCAAGCAGCATTCTCTCCTGACGTTTCAGCCACATCTATGGCAGGCAAGCTCACAACCTCAAAGGATGCCTGCCATAGATGTGGCTGAAATGTCAGGAGAGAATGCTTCTGGAACATGGCCATACCACCCAGAAAACTCACAGCAATCCAGTTCATTGATTGGTTGGTTGGTTGATTATTGTGCCTGGCTACCTGCCCATAGTGCAACTGGCTTGTAATCCACCTGCAATAGTTTTGTGCCATGTTTTATTTGGTATGTTTTTAGCGCAGGGGTAGGGAACCTATGGCTCGGGAGCCAGATGTGGCTCTTTTCATGATTGCATCTGGTTCTCCAGAGCAGCCCAAGCCTTGGTTTCCCAGCATTTAGCGGGTAGGAGTGATGCAAATGCACTGCAACTGCTGCTTCCGCGCCACCATTGCCGCCTCTTCCTCATCCCCTGCTGCTCTTGGGGCCCTGCACACTCTTTGCCGGGGATGGCGGAGCCCAGTGGTGGCGGCTCGTCCTCCTCTTTGTCCTCCGCCACTGGCCTCGCACCACGGACTCACTGCCCCCAGGGGACACTCAGCTCATCGCCCTCATCGTCGGGCAGCTCAAGAGCTGCTGCCTCTTCGATGCCTTCCGGAGGGACTGCCTCGCCAATGTTGACACCAAGATCCGCCTTGGCCCCGTGCTCTCTTCCCCTTTCCTTCCTTCCTTTCTCTTCCTTTCTGTTCCCCTCTATTTTTCTTTCATTATTTTCCTCTCTCTCTCTCTCTCTCTCTCTCTCTCTCTCTCTCTCTACCTTCTTTCCTCCCTCCCTCTTTGTTCCTTCCTTCCTCTTCCATTCTTTCCTTCTCTCCTTCCTTTTCCCTCCCTCTCTCCCCTTCCTTCCTCTTCCTTTCTTTCTCCCCCTTCACCCTTTCCTTCTCCTCTCCTTCTTTCCCCCCTCTCTCCCCTTCCTTCTTTCCTTCATTATCCCTCTTCCTTCCTTCTTCTTCCTTCCTTTCTCCCCTTCACCCTTTCCTTCCCCTCTCCTTCCTTTTCCCTCCTTCTCTCCCTTTCCTTCTTTCCTCCATTCTCCCTCCTCCTTCCTTCCTCTTCCTACCTTTCTTTCTCCCCTTCACCCTTTCCTTCTCCTTCCTTTTCCCTCCCTCTCACTTTCCTTCTTTCCTCCATTCTCCTCTTCCTTCCTTCCTTCCTTCCTTCCTTCCTTCCTTCCTTCCTTCCTTCCTTCCTTCCTTCCTTCCTTTTCTATTCTTTTCCCCAAGTCTTTTCTTTCTCCTTCCTTTCTTTTCACTTCCCTCTCTCTCCCCTTCTTTCTTTTCTTCTTTTCCCTTCATTATTTTACTTTTTCCTCACTCCCTTTCCTTTCTTTTCCCCACCCTTTCCTTTCCTCCTTTCCCATTTCCTTCTTTCTTTTCCCCTCCTTGTCTCTCTCCTGCTTTTCTTTTCTTCCTTTTTCTATAGTTCATTCTTCTTTTCTTTCTTTCTCCCCTCCTTCCTTTATTTCCTTTTTTTCTTTCTTTCTTTCTTTCCCCCTTCCTTCCTTCCGTCTTCTCTTCCTTCCCAGAGTCCTGAGCGTGCCTTTTGCAGAGCCAAGTCTGAAGTGTCCCGTCATTCTGCCGGGGGAATCCTTTTCTCATAGTATGTACATATATACTCACATTTAGTTGAATTCAGTCTTAAAATATATTATATATATTATATGGTTATCACTGAAATAAATTTCCAAATATTTCGCTTTCATGGCTCTCTGAGTCAAAAAGGTTCCCGACCCCTGTTTTAGTGTATTTCAATATGTTGTCGTTGTTGTTACTGTCTTTAACAGAATTCTTTCTTCATTGTTTTGGTTTTACTTCTCCTTTGGATTACCTAGAAAAGGGCCAGAGAGGACATATTTGGATAAATGAAACTGTGGAAACCAACCCTGTGGATTCCTGGTAGTCTCAGATTCAACTTTTGGAATTAAACTTCTTATTCCTAGTTTGCTTAAGGCTGAGGGTGCATCTACATGCAGAATTAATACAGATTGACTTCACTCGAACTGCAGCGGCTCAATGCTATGGGATGATGGGAGTTGTCGTTTGGTGGCGCACCAATAGAAAATGCGAAAGGCCTTGTAAAATTACAACTTGTACCAACATTTTGGGCTTATCCGGCAAAGGATAAGAAATACATTGATTTCTTTATTTACTTCATTTCTACCCCACCTTTCTCAACCCTGGAGGGGACTCAAGGCAGCTTACGAATCCGGAAAAATGCCGCACAAGTAAACAATAAAACACATCACATCAAAATATAAAACAATTTAAACATATAGCAATTAAAATACATATCAACCTATTAATCAATCAAACGGATTAAAATGGTACAAAATGCAGAGTCGTTGTCTCATGTCCATAATCGTTTTCCAAAATCCACAGCCCATGAGTCTCATTCCATAGTTTCCTATTCACCAAACGCTTGCATAAAAAACCTGCCCTCTCTCTCTTCCCAGCCAACCGCGCTTGCAAAGAGGTTGGGACCGAGAGCAGGACCTCCCCAGCTGATCTTAAGACTCATAGAGGGAGATGGGATCAGACATTAGGGTTGCCACTTTTTGATGTAAGAAATAAGGGACATGTATGGGATTTTCCACAAAAATAAGGGACACTTAATTAAAAACTTGAAACTCAAGCATTAGGTATAGTTTTATTAACAGAATAAGATAATGATTGAAACTCACAAAAGAAACTGACTTATACCCTCTTAACAGTACATGGTATGTTTCTGCATGTTTTGTCATGCAGAAAAAAACATTATTAGAACTACCGAACCTAATTTTCTCCATCTGTATTTAGCACTTGACTTTGCTGACTTTAAAAGTGCACTGTCTAAACATTAAAATAAAATAAATTTTATAAGACAGTACAGCTTCATGATTATGATGTCAATAGTTAATGGTATAGTATAGTATGGGATACACAGCATTGTATAGTATTGGGCTACACAGCTAGGCCTATTTTAAGAGTAACTCTCAAGAAACGAGAAACTATCTTTATCCAACATGATCCAACATTCCCCTTGGGTAACGGTTAATTGAGTCTACTGTACTTCGAAAAAGTCCTGTCTCGCCTCTTCCTTCCAACAAGGATGAAGGCAGGCACACACTGTCAGCCTGCCCTGCGAGTTGGAATCCCCGGGCAGGCATTGGCGTGGAAACCACAGCGCGCACCTTCCTCTGGTCAACCCCATCCAGTCCTGTCCTGTTAGTCAATAATAAGGGACAGGGCCTGAAAAAACAGGACACAAATTTTAGGGCCAAAATAAGGGACGTCCCTTAGAACAGGGCTGTCCAACTGGCGGCCCCGGGGCCGGATCTGGCCCCGTAGCCTGTTGGACACGGCCCCACCTATGCCCTCAGCCGCCATTTTTAAATTTAAAAATCGATTTTTAAAAAAAAAATGGCGGCCGGGGGGGGAGGAGGAGGCGGGGCAGGGAGGAGGAAGAGAGCTAGCTCCTCCTTTACGGCGCTTCCCCTCCCTACCTAGGACGGGGGAGCCGCCGAAAAAGGGCAGAAGGCGGCGCCAAGAGCAGCGCGTCACCGGCCTGGCGTGACGCGCTGCTCTTGGCACCGCCTACTCCTCCTGTTCGGCGGCTCCCCCGGCCTAGGAAGGGAGGGGGTGCTGAAAAGGAGGAGTAGGCGGTGCCAAGGGGCAGCGTCACGCCAGGCTGTGACGCGCTGCCGTTGGCGCCGCCTTCTGCCCCCGGCCCCTCCCCTCCTAGTGCAGGGGAGCCGACGAAAAAAGGGCAGAAGGCGGCGCAAGAGCAGCGCGTCACAGGCCTGGCGTGACGCGCTGCTCTTGGCGCCGCTATTCCTCCTTTCGGCGGCCCCGGCCCAAGAAGGGAGGGGGCACCGAAAAAGGAGGAGTAGGTGGTGCCAAGAGCAGCGCGTCATGCCAGGCCTGTGACGCGCTGCTCTTGGCGCCGCCTACTCCTCTTTTTCGGCGGCTTTAGGAGGGGTGGGGCCTGGGCTGGGGGCAGGGCCTGGGGGCGGGGCCTGGGGCGGGGCCGAGTGGCCCCGCAGGTCATCAGTGACCTCTTATCCGGCCCTGGACCCGCCAGAAGTTGGACAGCACTGCCTTAGAATAAGGGACATATGGCAACCCTATCAGACATACAATGAATCTGGTGGTTATCTGGCTTGGGAAGTAGCCAGAGGGACTTACCCAGCCTTTTCAATTCTCAGGGCAGTCACAGAAGGGTGGCTGTTTCCAAGTTACATTTTGATACATTTCTAAGAAGCAGTTTATATACATTTCATATGTAAGAAATAGATACAGTACACAGTTGAAAGGCACAAGTTAAAACAAAATTATAGGTGCAATTGATAAAGAATTAGATACGATAAATGCTAAATTCCACGAGCTCCTTGTGAGTTGCTGGGAAAAAGGTGAACTGCCATCAGATCTCCGAGATGCAGTTATCATCACCCTGTATAAGAAAAAGGGAACAAAATCCGATTGCTCAAACTATCGAGGTATAACACTGCTCTCCATTGCTGGAAAAATCCTTGCAAGGATACTCCTGAACAGATTAGTTCCGGCTATTGCAGAAGAACTTCTCCCTGAAAGCCAATGCGGCTTCAGAGCAAATAGGAGCACCACAGATATGGTTTTTGCCCTTAGACAACTGCAAGAGAAATGTAGAGAGCAGAACAAAGGACTCTATGTAACATTTGTCGACCTCACCAAAGCCTTCGACACTGTGAGCAGGAAAGGTCTGTGGCAGATCCTGGAACGTCTAGGATGTCCCCCAAGTTCCTCAAAATGATTGCCCTGTTACATGAGGGCCAGCACGGTCAAGTCAGATATGGCGATGCTCTCTCGGAGCCCTTTCTCATAACTAATGGAGTGAAACAAGGTTGTGTTCTTGCACCAACCCTATTTACAATCTTCTTCAGCATGATGCTCCAAAGGGCTATGGCAGACCTACAAGAAGAAGACGGCATATATATACGCTATCGTACTGATGGTAGCTTGTTCAACTTAAGCCGTCTGAGGGCTCGCACTAAGACTCTAAACTATCTAGTCCGTGAGCTACTTTTTGCTGACGATGCTGCCCTTGTCGCCCATTCAGAAGCAGCCCTGCAGCGCTCACATCCTGCTTTGCAACAGCTGCAGAGCTGTTTGGGCTGGAAGTCAGCCTGAAGAAAACAGAAGTCCTCTACCAGCCCGCACCACAGGAAGAACACCACCATCCTCACGTCAGCATAGGCACATCTGTGCTTAAGTCCGTTCAGCAGTTCACCTACCTGGGAAGCATCATCTCTTCAGACGCCAAGATTGACAAAGAGATAGATCACAGATTATCAAAGGCATATAGTGCATTCGAAGGCTTCACAAAAGAGTCTGGAGCAACAAGCACCTGAGACAAAGCACCAAAATCAGTGTGTACAGAGCTATCATACTGTCCATTCTCCTCTATGGGTCTGAAACATGGGTCACCTATCGCCAACACCTACGACTCCTCGAGCGCTTTCATCAGCGCTGTCTTCGCACAATCCTAAATATACACTGGACCGACTATGTGACGAATGTTGCTGTCCTTGAGCAAGCAGGGATCACCAGCATTGAGGCCATGCTATTGAGAACACAGCTGCGCTGGGCAGGACACGTCTCGAGGATGGAGGACCACCGCCTCCCAAAGATACTACTCTACGGTGAACTCGCCACGGGTCAGCGCAAGAGAGGCGCCCCCCAAAAGAGATATAAGGACTCCCTGAAACAACATCTCAGGCTTGGCCAGATTGATCACCAACAATGGTCCACCCTGGCCTCACATCGGGAGGCATGGAGAAGCACTATCCACAATGCTGCGGCCTCTTTCGAGAAGACACGCCGAATGGGTCTCGAAGAGAAACGACAACGCAGAAAGAACCGCAACTTGGAAAAACATCACCCAAGGAGACTTTCTGCTGCGCTTTCTGCAACCGAACTTGCCTATCTCAGATTGGCCTTTTTAGTCATCAACGCGCTTGTAAAAAGCGTGGGATGAGTCCTTCCTGAATCTTCGTTCGCGAAGTAATGCCGAGAGAGAGATACGATAAAGTTTAGGGGTTTATTTATTTATTTATTTAAAACTTTCATACCCCGGCCTTCTCACCTCCGAAGAAGGACTCAGACTGGCAAACAGCAAATATTCAATGCTAACATTTAAAATCTGAAACATCATAAATTTACAATAAAATTATCAATACAAATACAATAAATACATTTAAAAAGCCTTTCGTCAAAGTAAAATCGGGTCCAACTCAATCCGTATATTCGGTCCATATCTCCTTCATTCTGCGAAGGCCTCATTACACAGCCACATTTTCACCCGCTTCCTAAAAGTCAGGAGGGAACTACCGCCCAGTGTCGAATTTGTTCCTGGGCAAGGTGGTTGAGAGGGCAGCAATGGAGCAGTTGCAGTCCTACCTAGATGATACAACTTGGCTAGACCCCTTCCAGTCTGGCTTCCGTTCAGGGCATGGGACAGAGACGGTACTGGTCGCCATCACAGACAAGCTGCGTTGCCAACTTGATCGAGGCGGATCTGCGCTGCTCATGTTATTGGACCTCACGGCAGCGTTTGATACTGTCGATTACGGTCTTTTGACTTGCTGGGGCCGGAGTGAGGGGGACGGTCTTGAACTGGCTGTCCTCCTTCCTCCGGAACCGGACACAGCGAGTGAGAAGGGGTGAGGTTGTCTTGGGGGGCGCCCCCCTTCATTGTGGGGTGCCTCAGTGGGCAATCCTCTCCCCTTTATTGTTTAACATCTATGTCCGACCACTTGCTCAGTTGGTACGCAGCTTTGGGCTGGAGTGTCACCAATATGCGGATGACACCCAGCTCATTCTGGGGATGGAGGGCCGGCCCAACTCTGTACCTGATAATTTCCAACGGTGCCCTGAGGCCGCTACTGGATGGCTGCAAGCCAGTAGGTTGAAGATTAATCTGGCTAAGACCGAGATCCTGTGGCTGGGTCGTCCGGGTACAGGTGGGATTCAGCTTCCAACCCTGGACGGTGTGACACTTTGTCAGTCGTCATCCGTTAAGAGTCTTGGAGTTACACTGGACTCTCAACTGATGATGGAGAAACACATCTCCGTCGTCAGTGGAGTAGCTTTTTACCATCTTCGGCAGGCGAGGAAGCTGGCTCCCTACCTGTCCCACCATGACCTAGCCACAGTGGTCCAAGCCACGGTCATCTCAAGATTGGACTACTGTAATGCTCTCTACATTGGCCTTCCTTTGTCAGTGATCCAGAAGCTGAAGTTGGTGCAGAACACGGCAGCTCGGCTGCTGGCAGGTCTACCATCCTCCTGCCATGTTATGCCTGTCCTGAGCGAACTGCACTGGCTGCCGATGGAGCACCGGATCACCTTCAAGGCAGGCATGTAGCCAGGGAGGGGGCTAAGGGGGCTTCAGCCCCCCCCCCGAAATTCTCAGGGTGGTCCGCGAGAAGGCCTTACTGGTACATTATTTAAACTGTTATGTGTATTAATATCATGATCTGATCACCATGATCAGGAATGTAGCCAGGGAGGGGGCTAAGGGGGCTTCGCCCCCCCCCCCAAATTCTCAGGGTGGTCCGCGAGAAGGCCTTACTGGTACATTATTTAAACTGTTATGTGTATTAATATCATGATCTGATCACCATGATCAGGAATGTAGCCAGGGGGGGGCTAAGGGGGCCAGCCCCCCCCCCCCGAAATTCTCAGGGTGGTCCGCGAGAAGGCCTTACTGGTACATTATTTAAACTGTTATGTGTATTAATATCATGATCTGATCACCATGATCAGGAATGTAGCCAGGAGGGGGCTAAGGGGCTTCAGCCCCGAAATTCTCAGGCTGGTCCGCGAGAAGGCCTTACTGGTACATTATTTAAACTGTTATGTGTATTAATATCATGATCTGATCACCCTGATCAGGAATGTAGCCCGGGAGGGGGCTCAGGGGCTTCAGCCCCCGAGAAGGCCTTACTGGTACATTATTTAAACTCAGGGTGGTCACCATGATCAGGAAGAAGGCCTTACTGGTACATTATAAACTGTTATGTTTATTCATATCATGATCTGATCACCATGCTCATTATATCCCACATTAATGGGGTTATTGGGATAACAATACAAAAGGTTTGTTAGGGTAGACCCTCTTCCACCCAGTCTCAGCCCCCCCCCCCCCCCCGAATCAAAATCCTGGCTACGGCCCTGCTTCAAGGTGCTGGTTTTAACCTTCAAGGCCTTGAATGGTCTGGGGCCAGTGTACTTAAGGGACCGCCTCGCCCTAGCTCGTCCCCCAGGACCACTGCATTCAGAGTCTCTTAATCTTCTCGTGGTTCCGAGTGTTAAAACCCTCCATTTGACCTCGACACGGAGGAGAGCCTTCAGTGGCATTGCCCCAGTGCTTTGGAATGCTCTCCCTCCCGAGGTCTGCGCACTCTCCAACTTGCTAGCTTTCAGGAAAGCCTGTAACACTCTTTTGTTTGGGCAGGCATTTGGTTAACAACTCCAGCCCAGGCGTTGGGAACATTTACTGAGTGCTATGTTTCACGGTGTGTTTTAATCTAGTGTAATTTCTGATGTTTTTAACTGCATTGTGTGTGTTATTTTATTGTGTATGTTTTGTGTAAGTCGCCCCGAGCCTGACGGGAGTGGCGACGAACAAATTGAAATTAATAAATAAATAATAATAAGGGGCGGATCTAATTTCATTTGGGAGGGAATTCCACAGCCAGGGGGCCACCACAGAAAAGGCCCTGCTGGTTTACAGCTGCTGCTTGTTTGGTCTTGACCTTCAGACCCTGGAAAGGGTCTTCTTAAATGAAAGGAAAAATCATATATTTATTTCTGAACCCTTGGTGAACTATAAATCTTCTGGGAAGGGGGGTGGGTTACTGTGGCTAGGCAACATACAGGGCCAAAAGGGGTCAAGTTGGAATGTGTGCAAAAGGCTTGACCCGAAAGCAGCAGGCCCCGTTTCCTCTGGTTGCTTGTTGACCTCTGGTTGGGTGCAGGAATATGGACGGAAGAAGAAGGAGATCCACCTTCCAGATAACCCCCTTGCACTCTTGACTGCAGCGAGAGACACCCAATTTAATCTTTCTCCGAACTTTGGACGCTTTCTTAATTGCAACCCGAGACTCCTGCCCTCCTGACACAACCGGCTCCAAAGGCATCTCTGTTTCTCCCATCAACATCTCAGCTGCGGTTTCCTCTCGAATGCCCTTTGCCCCGAGGTTGTCTTCTTCTTCTCATCTCTCTGCATTTTCTCATAGATCATGTTTCCGGATGTTCCAGCTGACTGGTTTGGAGGCTAAATAAGTCAAGCGAGGGCTCTCGCAAGGGCCAGCCAGGTGGGTTTCGGTTCAGGTGGTCCGGTTTCTGACTTTCAGCGGAGGAAGCCGAGAACCTTCAACATGGGTTTCGTTTTCAACCACACTGTTAGGTCACTCGAAATGCATATATACACACTCAAAAGGCGAATGCAAGAGTTCCCTTGCGGGCTTCTGCAGAAAACCAGCAAAAAATAGAAATGCAAATTCAGCTCCTATGCACAGATTTGAGGGGACACTGCCAAGCCAGCATTGTGCTTGCTATGCCACCGCTGGCTTGGCAGTGCTCTCTCAAGGCTGCAGAAGCTGTGGGACAGCTGAAGCCGTGGGGAGGGGGCAGAGCCAGGCCGTGCCATGCCCCGCCCCCTCCTCCCAGCTTCAGCTGTCCCACAGCTTCTCCAGCCTCTTGAGGGAGCACTACCAACCCAGCATTGTGCTTGCTATGCCACCGCTGGCTTGGCAGTGCTCCCTCAAGGCTGCAGAAGCTGTGGGACAGCTGAAGCTGGGGGGGGCGGAGCCAGGCCACACCATGCCCGCCCCCTCCTCCCAGCTTCAGCTGTCCCACAGCTTCTCCAGCCTCTTGAGGGAGCACTACCAACCCAGCATTGTGCTTGTTATGCCACTGCTGGCTTGGCAGTGCTCCCTCAAGGCTGCAGAAGCTGTGGAACAGCTGAAGCTGGGAGGGGCGGAGCCAGGCCATGCCATGCCCCACCCCCTCCTCCCAGCTTCAGCTGTCCCACAGCTTCTCCAGCCTCTTGAGGGAGCACTACCAACCCAGCATTGTGCTTGGTCTGCCACCGCTGGCTTGGCAGTGCTCCCTCAAGGCTGCAGAAGCTGTGGGACAGCTGAAGCTGGAGGGGGCGGAGCCAGGCCGCGCCATGCCCCACCCCCTCCTCCCGGCTTCAGCTGTCCCACAGCTTCTCCAGCCTTGAAGAGGAGTGAGTGCGGCAGAGCAAGGGGGGGCAGGCGTGGATGGCGCTCCACGCACAGAAGCAACCGAAGATTGACTTTTTTTACTTTGGGGGGGGGGTAGGTCTGGATCTGGCGCCCCCTCTCGGCTGTGCCCCTAGGCCGTGGCCTAGTGTGGCCTTATGGATAATCCGGGCCTGCTGACAGGTGCTCGTGAGGGGCGGGGCCAAGCCAAGGAAAGCCACGCCCCACCCTCCCTCCCTCTCCAGGGATTATAGCGAATTGGATTCTAATCAGCAGACGCCCCCTCCTCCCTCTGCCCTCCTCCTCCCTGCTCCCTCCCTCCTCCAGGCTACGCTCCTCGTGCTCGGAGTCGGCACTGATGGAGGCGAACGCCGTGCAGACTGGCCGGCGGCAGAAGGCAGCAGGGCGTCAGAGGGGGCTGGGAACAATGTAAAATGCGCCCCTGCATATTGCCAAGTGGTAAGCGAATGCTTACTTTGCGGAGTGCAAGATCTGGCTCTGCCTGCATATCAGAATATTGACATTACGATTCATAACAGTAGCAAAACGACAGTTACGAAGTAGCAACAAGAATAATGTTATGTTTGGGGGTCACCACAATATGAGGAACTGTATTAAGGGACTGCATTTGGAAGGTTGAGAAACACTGGTCTAGGCCAGTGTTTCCCAACCAGTGTGCCGTGGCACACTAGTGTGCCGTGAGCGATCATCAGGTGTGCCGTGGGAAATTGGAACCTCCAAGACCCTTTCTTCCCCCTCCTGCCGAACACTTTTTCTTCTCCACTCGGGCTCCCTTCTTCCCAGCCTCGCTCTGCTCGCTTTGCCTCGCTTTGCTTTGGGGCGAGTCTGCGCAGTAGCGCCCGCACGGGTCACGTCTTCCTCCCTCCCCCTCCCCTCCTGAACACGCTCACGCTGCCCCCTTGGATCAAAATGGCGGCAGAAGCAGCAGTGTAGAAGAAAAATTAAGTGTTCGGCAGGAGGGGGAAGAAAGGGTGAAGGGGGAGGGAGGGTCTCTGTCTAAAGCTGGCACGGGCAAACTTGGACCTTCCAGGTGTTTTGGACTCCAACTCCCATCATTCCTGGCAGCCTCAGGCCCTTTTCCTTTTCCCCCCTCAGCCACTTAAGCAGGAAAGGGCCTCAGGCTGTTAGGAATGGTGGGAGTTGGAGTCCAAAGCACCCAGATGGCCGACGTTTTCCCATGCCTGTTTTAGGGACCTTAAAGTGGTGAGCCTCCTTCCAACATTATGATTCTGGATAGAAAACAAACAACGTAACATAACATTGTTTGAGTCCACAGTGCTCTCTGGGTGTAGGTGAACTACAACTTCCAAACTCAAGGTCAATTCCCAAGCAAACTCTTATAGTATTTTCTCTTGGTTATGGGAGTTCTGTGTGGGAAGTTTGTGTCTTTCTGCCATTCCTGTTGTGTTCATCGAAACAGGTCCAGGTTTCACACTGAGTGTATAAATACATTTAAAAACAAATTAACTATATGTATTACCAGGGTTGCCCAGGAAGTCGATCGCGATCGACCAGTCGATCCTGGGACTGAAGGAGGTCGATCCCCCAGCCGGATGGGGTGCTTTTCAGAGGGGGCGGAGCCAGGCTGCACCAAGCCCCTCCCCCTTCCCGGCTTTGGCACTCCCAACAGCTGCTCCAGGCTTGAGTATGGCAATGCCAAGCCAGTAGCTAGCACAAGGCTGGCTTGGCACTGCCATCCTCAAGGCTGGAGGAGCTGCTGGGAGCTCCAAAGCCAGCGGGGAGGGGACGGGGCTTGGCATGACCAAGCCCCGTCCCCTCCCCGGCTTCGGCACTCCCAGCAGCTTCTCCAGGCTTGAGTATGGCAATGCCAAGCCAGTAGCTAGCACAAGGCTGGCTTGGCACTGCCATCCTCAAGCCGGGAAAAGCTACTGGTAGAGCGGAAGCCAGAGGGGGGCGGAGCCAGGCTGTGCCAAGCCCCTCCCCTGCCCCTCCCCTCTCCAGCCTTGAGGAGGTAGGTAGATCTTTCTGACTTGGTTTTATTATAAGTAGCTCGCATGCTGAAAAAGTGTAGGCACCCCTGGTATTACTGTGTTAGACTGTCATTTTGTGTCATTTTGGTTGGTGGTGTGCCCCAGGAGTTTGTAAATGTAAAAAATGTGCCGCGGCTCAAAAAAGGTTGAAAAACGCTGGTCTAGACACACCAACGCACACATACACATTGTGTCTGTGCATAGCTATCTGCCTTCATTCCTTCATTTTGGTGCATACAAAGCCTACGCTAACGAAACACGGCCAAACAGTAATCCTTTGTTAGAACATTGAGCACTAATTGCTGGCAAGAAGCCATCTTCTCTCTCTCTCTCTCTCTCTCTCTCTCTCTCTCTCTCTTTCAGTCTCTGTCTCTCCTTTTAACAAAACATTTATGGATGACAGACTTAATGCCAGACAGGTATCAAGCATATCGTTGTAAATTTGCTGCTAATTGAGGCTAATTAAAATAATTAAATGGTTGCCGATGCAAAATGGAAACAGCACTTCTCTCTTTCCCTCGCATCTTTGATTCGGATTGTAAACCCAAACGTCGCTGAATGAAACTGAGTATAGTGGCTTTGCTCCTCAGTTTGGGAATCCTCCTGAAGGTTTTCCCTCGTCCTTCATCCGGATGGAGTTTGGGAAAACTGACACGTCTGTCGCTCCAAGGAGGCCCTCGCTCATGAATATTCATATCGCTCTGGATTTTTAATCAGAGCCACTGACAGATCCCTTCTCTCCTCCTGCATCTCCGCGATGAATAATTCATCCCCCGCTCTTTCCTGGACTTGGCTGAGAGGGGCCTTGCGCGTGGAGCAATGGCCGCCTGGAGACGCCACATGGCCCTTCCAGATGTTGGGGTTTTCAAAAACTGCCACAACTGTCACCCACAGGCACAATGCTTTTCCCTCATCTGGCCATCTGGTGAGCAGAAAACAGTGGGAACCGTCTTCCTTTTTATGGTACTCGGACCTTTCTAGTGCACGGCTTTGGTTTTAGGGGATGTCTCCCACATAAGGCAGAACTTTTCAGTGCCCCTTAATTCCCCAGATCCATCTTGAAAGAAGGAACACATAGATAAAGGGGACCCAGTCGATATTGTTTACCTTGACTTTCAAAAGGCTTTTGACAAAGTCCCTCACCAAAGGCTCCTAAATAAGCTCTTCAGCCATGGAATCAGAGGACAGGTCTTGTCCTGGATTGGAACCTGGCTAAACTGTAGGAAACAAAGGGTGGTAATAAACGGACATTTCTCTGGGTGGAAAGAGGTGAGAAGTGGCGTACCCCAAGGTTCAGTTTTGGGTCCGTTACTTTTTTAATTTATTCATTAATGATCTGGATGTAGGAGTGAATTCTGAGGTAGCAAAGTTTGCAGACGACACTAAATTGTTCAGGGTAGTTAAAAATGAAACTGATTGTAAAGAGCTCCAGAAAGATCTCTCGAAATTGAGTGAATGGGCAACAAAGTGGCAAATGCATTTTAACCTAAACAAGTGTAAAGTCATGCACATCGGGCAAAGAACCCCAACTACACCTACCAATTGATGGGGTCAAAGCTTTCCGAGACAAACCAGGAAGGGGTCTTGGGGTTTTGGTGGACAGCTCAATGAAGATGTCAACCCAGTGCGCAGCAGCAGTGAAAAAGCAAATTCTATGCTTGGCATGATCAGGAAGGGAATCGAAAATAGGTCGGCAAATGTTGTATTGCCTCTCTACAAATCTATGGTGAGGCCACATCTGGAGTACTGTGTACAATTCTGGTCACCGCACCTCAAGAAGGATATAACGGAACTGGAAAAGGTACAGAAAAGGGCAACAAGAATGATCCAAGGGATGGAGCAGCTCCCTTATGAAATCAGGTTGCAACGCCTTGGTCTTTTCAGCCTTGAAAGACGGCGTTTAAGAGGTGACTTGATCGAAGTGTATAAAATCATGCATGGGATAGAAAAGGTGAATAAAAAAAAAATATTTTCTCTGTCACACAACACTAGGACTAGGGGCACTCCTAAAGCTCCAAGGTAGGAAAGTTAGGACTAATAAAGGGAAATATTTCTTCACCCAGAGGGTCATTGGGTTATGGAACTCACTTCCAGAGGAGGTTGTGACAGCTGTCAGCCTGGACAGCTTCAAGGCAGGATTAGACAGATTCATGGATACCAAGGGAATCAGTGGCTACTGAAATGGACATCCAAGTGCCACCTCTGTGTTGATGGAAGCAGGCAGGATTTTCCCCGGGTACTGGTTGTGGGGGGTCGGGAGCAGGTGAGGGTTTTGCCCTCCTTTCTGCTAGAGATCCCTGGGTACAACTAGTGGGCCACTGTGTGACACAGAATGCTGGACTAGATGGGCTGAGGCCCGATTCAGCATGGCTCTTCTTATGTTCTTATGTTCTTATGAACGGAGTTGTGGACGTCAGGATTTCAACATCTGGATAAGAATCTTTTGGCCAAACACCTTGGCCCTGAAATGGCTGTTCTCCTTTCTCCACAACCGGGGACAGAGAGTGGAAAGGGGCGGTTTGGTTTCCGAGAGGGCTCCACTTAGGTTCCTCAAGGTGCCATTCTCTCCCCTTTATTATTTAATATCTATATGCGACCACTTGCTGGTCTGGTCCAAAGCTTTGGGATGGCATATTATAAGTACGCTGATGACACCCAGCTCGTTCTGAAGATGGAAGGCCGACCGGACTCCGTACTAGGGTTGCCATTTTTTGATATAAGAAATAAGGGACATTTACAGGATTTTTCACAAAAATAAGGGACACTTCATTAAAAACTTGAAACTCAAACATTAGGTAGAAATAGTTTTATTAACAGAATAAGATAATGATTGAAACTCACAAAAGAAACTGACTTACACCCTCTTAACAGTACATGGTATGTTTCTGCATGCTTTGTCATGCAGAAAAAACATTAGTAGAACTACCTAATTTTCTCCATCTGTATTTAGTACATCTGTATTTGCTGACTTTAAAAGTGCACTGTCTATACATTAAAATAAAATAAATTTTATAAGACAGTATATCTTCATGATTATTATGTCAATAGTTAATGGTAAAGTATGGGATACACAGCATTGTATAGTATTGGGATGCACAGCTAGGCCTATTTTAAGAGTAACTCTCAAGCAACCAGAAACTATCTTGATCCAACATGATCCAACATTCCCCTTGGGTAACGGTTAATTAGTCTACTGTACTTTGAAAAAGTCCTGTATCGCCTCTTCCTTCCAACGGGGACGCAGGCTGCCCTGTGAGTTGGAATCCCCGGGCAGGCATTGCCGTGGAAACCACAGTGCGCACCTTCCTCTGGTCAACCCCGCCCAGTCCTGTCCTGCTAGTCAAAAAATAAGGGACAGGGCCTGAAAATAAGGGACACAGATTTTAGGGCCAAAATAAGGGACGTCCCTTAGAATAAGGGACATATGGGAACCCTACTCCGTACCCTCTTGTTTCCAACAGTGCCTTGAAGCCATTACTGGTTGGCTACATGGCAATAGATTGAGGGTGAATCCAGCAAAGACGGAGATGCTGTGGCTGGGCCGCCCGGTTGGTGGGGAGGTCTGACTGTCTAGCTTGGATGGCGAAGCATTATGCCCGACATCCTCAGTAAAGAGCCTTGGGGTCATCTTAGACCCGTTGCTGTCGATGGAGGCCCAGGTCTCCACCGTCAGCAAAACCGCTTTTTTCCATCTGCGGCAAGCTAGGCGTCTGGCCCCCTACCTGTCCAGAGACGACCTGGCCATGGTGCTCCAAGCCACGGTCATCTCGAGACTGGACTACTGTAATACCCTTTACATTGGCCTGCCCTTGTCAATGATCTGGAAACTTAAGCTCACCGAACAAATGACCCTCCTTGAAGTGCCGACCTTCAAAGCAATCCGTCTCACATTGACCCGGCGCAGAGCCTTTTCCGTAGTGGCGCCGTCAATATGGAACACTCTTCCTAGCGATGCACGGGCCATGCAGGACCTTCTCTCCTTCCGCAAGGCCTGCAAGACTCACCTTTTCCAGCTAGCCTTTGATTGCTAGGCTGGAAATCTCTCTTTAAGCTAGTCTAATATGTTTGCTTTTACCTCTGTATATTTTTACTTGACTGTAAGCCGCCTTCGAGCCCCCGGGGAGTGGCGGCGTACAAGTCCAAATAATAAATAAATAAATAAGAATGCTTTGTGCCTGCTGAGTTTATGGGAAATGGTCTACAATAAATGGTCGATTCAGATTAAAAACTCAAGGATGGACTTGAAGGCCTTCTCATCCTTGCCATCTATAACTCAGGAGTACATCCTATGACACACTAGAAGAAGTCCTTGAGTATGGGGTGGACTTGGGAGATACTTCTTCCAAACCATTGGTTTCCAATTTGGTCTTGGGACAGAAGTCAACTTGGCCCTCAGTCTACAATGGTGACTGGACAATGGGCAGCCCTTCCTTTTGCAATTCCACAAGGACAGGGATGATATGGATTCTCCTTATTTCTGCCAAACTGGGTTTTGGGAAAGGATCCGTACTGGCCACCAGCTTACAATGGTGACTGGACAAGGGTCTTCAACTAAACCTCTTGGTGGCTTTTGTCTCCATCATGTTGGGACTCACCAGGTTAGGTGGTAAAATTGGGGGCAGCCCTTTCCTTATCCATTACCACATTGATTTGGGTGACATAGATTCTCCTTCGCTCTTCCAAACTGTTAGTTCTCAACATGATCTTGGGACAGCTGTATCTTACACTGGACAAAGGTCATCAACTAGACCTCCTGGTTGTCTTGGGGCTCGTTGCCATATCCCTCTTTTCTTTATGGCCAAAAAACCTCCAGGGTCTCTATACAACGTGTGGAGGGGGGCGGGGAGGTCTCTGGGAGATTCCCACTTGACTGTGGGGTCCCCCAGGGGGCCATCCTCTCCCCCTTATTATTTAACGTGTACATGCGCCCCCTGGCCCAGCTGGCCCGCGACTTTGGTCTGGAGTGTTATCAGTACGCTGATGACACCCAGCTTCTGCTGAGAATGGACGGCAGGACGGACACCGTACCCGATTGTTTTCATCAGTGCCTAGAGGCCGTGACTGGTTGGCTGCGGGCTAGCCGGCTGAAGGTGAACCCGTCGAAGACGGAGATCTTGTGGCCTGGTCGACCTGGGCGGGATGAGTGCCGGTTGCCTACCCTGGACGGCGAACGGCTTAGCCCGTCGCCTGTTGTTAAGAGCCTAGGTGTCCACCTGGACCCCCTGCTGACCATGGAGACCCAGGTCTCCGCGGCCAGCAGGGCGTCATTTTTCCACCTACGACAGGCTAGGCGACTGGCACCCTACCTTTCCAGGGACGACCTGGCCACGGTGATCCAAGCGACGGTCATCTCGAGATTAGACTACTGTAACGCCTCTCGTTGGCCTTCCCTTGGCGACAGTTCGGAAACTCAAGCAAGTGCAGAATGCCGCTGCTCGCCGCTGCTGACGGGAACGTCGGTAAGGGAGCACATCACGCCCATCCTCCGGCAGCTGCACTGGCTGCCTATTGAGTACCGAATTGCCTTCAAGGTGTTGGTGTTAACCTTTAAGGCTCTACACGGCCTAGGGCCTGCGTACCTGAGGACCGCCTTGCCCCATACATTCCCCCGAGATCACTACGTTCTGAGGAGTCGAATTTGCTCCTGATTCCATCGGTCCGCGCCTGTCACCTGTCTGCTACCAGGCAAAGGGCTTTCTCTGTGGCGGCTCCGGTACTCTGGAACTCTCTCCCGGACGACGTCCGAGCTGCCACGGAGCTCATCCGTTCCGCAGGGCTTGTAAGACCGCCCTGTTCAGACTGGCCTTGACTGGCGAGTAAGCCGAATGTACTCATCTTCCTAATCAGCACCCTGGTTCAGGGAATGCCATGGCATGCACATAATTTTAATCTCGGGACCTATTGTATTTTGTTTTATTGTATGTTTTATGTTGCATTTTATTGTATGGCGACATGGATGTACATGCCTGCCGAATTTTATGATGTTATCCGCCCCGAGCCTGCAGGGAGGGGCGGAATACAAGATGGAACAAATAAATAAATATACCAGTGTTTCCCAGCCGGTGTTCCGCGGCACACTAGTGTTCCGTGAGCGATCACCTGGTGTGCTGCGGAAAACCTCTCTTTCCCCCCTTTCTTCCTCCTCCTGCCTGCTGCTGCTTGGGGGAGGAGGAGGAGGAGAAGGGGCTGGGGCGCCGCCTCCTTCGGCCGTTTCCCCTTCGCGCACCAGCCAGCCGTCCCATCCCGGCTGCCAGGGAGGGCCTGGGCACCTTGGGGAGCCTCGGAAGAAAGGCTCCCCGTAGGGCCCGGGCCCTGCCTGGGAGCCGGGTTTGGCCGTCTCGCGTCTTTCACCAAGCCCGGCGGAGCCGCAAACCAGGAGAACGGCTCCCCGCAGGGCCCCGCCCCTCCCTCCTCCCCGGGGCACACGAAACTGCTCTCGGCCCCCCTCTGGCTCTCTGCCCCTTGCCGCCTTCCTTCCTGCCTGCTTCACCGGCCCGGAGATGCCCGCCCAGGTCGCCCCACTGACCCCCGAGGAGCTGCGCAGGCGGTGAGTGAGGCTCCTGCTCCCCACGACCAAAATTCAAGCTTGGCGGGGAGGGAGGGGGCAACCTAAGGGCGAGGGAGACTGCTGGTCTTTCGAGGAGCCCCCTCCAGAAACTGTAACTCTCAAATGTCAAGGTCTATTTTCCCCAAACTCCATCTGTGTTCGTTCACATTTGGACATATTATTTATTATTATTTATTCATTAATTTCAACTTAATAACCCACCCTCCCCGAGGCTCAGGGCGGTTTCCAGCATATATGCAAAACATCAAGATAAATCCTACCAGTTAACAACTAAAAACATACTAAAAACATACTAACATTTTAAAATATTGAGTATTCATGCCAAGTTTGGTCCTGATCCAACATTGTTTGAGTCCAGAGTGCTCTCTGGATGTAGGTGAACTACAACTCCAAAACTCAAGGTCAATTAACTATATGTATTACTGAGAGTGTCATTTTGTGTCATTTTGGTTGGTGGTGTGCCTCAGAATTTTGTAAATGTAAAAAGTGTGCCGCAGCTCAAAAAAGGTTGGGAAACACTGCTCTATACAATCAAACACTGGGAGCAAGGAGATTATTCAACAGGTTTATTTGGCCAAATCTTCCTGGCAGGTGAAGATGCCACATCAAAACTAAGACTCAAATTAGCTTTATAGTCCAAACTTCGAGCATACTTTGAGCATGTGGACACAAGCTTTCTCTCTGAACTTTGCCTCATCTTTTCTCTTCCTTTGGCTCCTTTCATATCAGTGTTATCTCAGCATTCATTTTTCTTCTTGCGCCTGCATGTTATTAGGTTGAACTTTCCCCTAAGTTTGAACTCTAACTTGCTTTTGCTCTACAGTGCATGCGAGACTTCAGGTTCCAGTTTGGGACTTGCTGGGCTGGTATTTATTTATTTATTTATTTATTTATTTATTATTCGCTCTTGTATTCTGCTCCTCCCAGCAGGCTCGGGGCGGATCACAATAAAAATACATGGGCGGCATGTCGGTTACATGGCGACATACGGCCCTACAATTAAAACATAATACATAAAACCACATTAAAACGGATTTCAACGACCAATACGGGTGTGAGGACATAGCGTGGCTCTCAGTCCGATGAGCCTAACTAAAGGCTAGGCCAAAGAGGGCCGTCTTGCACGCCCTCCGGAACTGGGCCAATTCAGGGATGGCCCGAACGTTGTCCGGAAGGGCATTCCAGAGGACTGGTGCCGCCACGGAAAAGGACCTTTGTCTAGTCGTCGATAGGTGGCAGGCGCGGACTGATGGAATTAATAACAGATTCTGTTCATCTGATCGCAGTGATCTTGGGGGCAAATACGGGGTAAGGCGGTCTTTCAGGTACGCAGGCCCTAGGCCGTGTAAGGCCTTAAAGGTCAAAACCAACACCTTGAAGGCGATTCGGTACTCAATAGGGAGCCAGTGCAGTTGCCGAAGGATGGGCGTAATATGCTCCCTCACCGGCACTCCTGCCAGCAAGCGAGCAGCGGCATTCTGCACTAGCTTGAGTTTCCGGATTGTCGACAAGGGAAGGCCAACGTAGAGGGCATTACAGTAGTCTACTCTGGACTCTGGAGCAGCCCTTTCCTTGCCCAGTTCCACATCGAGTTGGGTGAGACTGATTCTCCTGAGACTTTCCAAACTCACTCTTGAGAAAGAAGACATCTTGGCCAACAGCCTACAATGGTTACAAGACTGGGGCCATCTACTAGACTCTTCGAATCTTCAGATTCCATCAGTTTGGAGCTCACCAGGGCAGGTGGACTTGGGAGCAGCCCTTTCCTTGTTCAGTCACCACAAAGTTCTGGATACTTCTTTGTTGATATCTATGTATGTATGTATGTATGTATGTATGTATATAATAAAAAGAATGTTTGCGGCGGGAGGTGCGGCGAGAGGAAGGGAGGAATATGTGGCAGCTTTTTGATTGGTCGCCAATGTGGTATTATTTGCATAAATTATTCTGATTGGCCAGTCACCCAACATTCCACCACACCAAGGCAGCACAGACAGGAAACGAAAGGACCTGAGGTAGACATAAATGGCTGGAGTTTAAGTTAATCAGTTGACAGTTTTTAACGTTGGAAATTGAATGTTCAGTACCTTCACCCAAAACATTTCAAAAAAACACTGTAACCACTACAAATCACAGACTATGCTCAAAATTGACAGTAAGGCTGCATTAACTTGATTTTCCTGACTAGGCCTCACTCTCATTAGCCAGCCACAAAACCCCAACACTAAGGCACCTGACAGTTTTTCCGTTGGAAATGGAACGTTCATTTCTTAATAGGATTTCACTACATAGAGAGGGTTTCCTGATGTACTGAGAGCATTACCAGCATTACAAGCTAGGCCCCAGATTTCACTACAAAGAGAGAGTTTCCTGATGTACTAAGAGCACTACTAGCATTACAAGCTAGGCCCAAAAATAGACATACATCCTTCCAGCCATAGGTGAAAACACATCTTTTCCCAACAGGCCTCAGCCTGAATTGACAGTAAGGCTTCCTAGGCCTCAGCCTGCATTGACAGTAAGGTTTCCTAGGCTCTAGCCTAAACTGACAGTACGACTTCCTAGGCCTCAGCCTAAATTGACAGTAAGGTTTCCTAGGCCTCAGCCTGAATTGACAGTAAGGCTTCCTAGGCCTCAGCCTAAATTGACAGTAAGGCTTCCTAGGCCTCAGCCTAAATTGACATTAAGGCTCCCTAGGCCTCAGCCTGCATTGACAGTAAGGCTTCCTAGGCTTCAGCCTGAATTGACAGTAAGGGTTCCTAGGCCTCAGCCTGAATGGACAGTACGGCTTCCTAGGCCTCAGCCTGAATTGACAGTAAGGCTTCCTAGGCCTCAGCCTGAATGGATATTAAAGCTTCCTAGGCCTCAGCCTGAATTGACAGTAAGGCTTCCTATGCCTCAGCCTCAACTGACAGTAAGACTTCCTAGACCTCAGCCTGCATTGACAGTAAGGCTTCCTTTGCCTCAGCCTCAACTGACAGTAAGGCTTCCTATGCCTCAGCCTCAACTGACAGTAAGGCTTCCTAGGCCTCAGCCTCAACTGACATTAAGGCTTCCTAGGCCTCAGCCCATTTCAAATAACCCGGGCACCGCCGGGTCCCAAAGCTAGTTTCCAATATTTCTAAGTCAATGTTTACTTACGGCAGCCTTGAGAATGAGAGACCATCAGGAGCTCCCTGGATCGCGCAACTCAGGTCTCACGGACTGTATTTATATCCCTCCTTTTATTTATTTATTTATTTGTTGGATTTATTGGCCGCCCCTCCCAGCCGGCTCGGGGCGGCTTACTTCAAGCACCACAATAAAACAACAAATCTCCAACAGCAATAAAACCACAGGGATAAAACAATTCCTAAGAGATAACACAAGTCCTAAGAGATAGCACATTACAACTCAAAGGCCTGCTGGAATAGGACCGACTTGCAGGCCTTCCGAAAGGCCAGCAGGTTATGCAAGGCCCGAACCTCCGGGGGTAGTGCGTTCCAGAGAACTGGGGCAATGATGGAGAACGCCCTTCTCCGTGTTGAAGTTAGATGGTATTGTGTGACATTGGGCACGGCTAGAAGATTCCACTCTTCCGATCTAAGTATTCTCGTGGGACAGGATGGGGTTAGGCGGTCCCTTAGGTTCACTGGCCCCAGACCATACAAGGTCTTAAAAGTCAAAACTAACACTTTGAAGGTGATCCGGTACTCAATAGGAAGCCAGTGCAGTTCCTGCAGAATTGGTGTAATGTGGCAGCTCGCAGGAACTCCTGCGAGCAACCGAGCTGTGGCGTTCTGTACCAGCTTGAGTTTCCGAGTCACCGACAGAGGCAGGCCAATGTAGAGCGCGTTACAGTAGTCTAACCTTGAGATGACCATGGCTTGGATCACCTTTTCCTCTCCTCGCGAAGATGGCGGCGGACGGGACTCTCTACACTTACCCCGAAAACTGGCGGGCTTTCAAGGTCCTCGTCGCGGCCCAGTACAGCGGCGCCAAGATCAAGGTCCTCTCCAGCCTGCCCCAGTTTCACTTCGGACAGACCAACAAGACCCCCGAGTTCCTGGTGTTCCTTTTCCTTTACAAGGTTTTCTTCTGCACAAAACAATGGTATTATAAGCAAACATTCCATATTTTCAAATTTCTCCCAAAATTGTTTCTCCCTGAAAAATCCAAGAAAAAAATCTTCAGTTCAGAAAAGGAAACCAAATAGCCAGATTCATTGAAAGAGGAGACAGGACAAGGTGATATAAAATATTCTAATTCTTTGCTTTGACCGTTGCCTTG
The DNA here is from genome assembly GCA_030556195.1 of Anolis apletophallus. Lineage (NCBI taxonomy): Eukaryota > Metazoa > Chordata > Lepidosauria > Squamata > Anolidae > Anolis > Anolis apletophallus. Next base: position 12,245,225 of record JARBWK010000015.1, read on the forward strand.
CATGACAACTTTTGTTGCTGTTTATTCGTTCGGTCACTTTCAACTCTTCGTGACCACCTGGACGAGCCCATGCCAGAGCTCCCTGTCATCCATCGCCACTCCCTGCTCCTTCAGAGTCAAGCTAATCACTTCAAGGATACCATCCACCCTGGTTGGCCCCTCTTCCTTTTTCCTTCCCTTTTCCCCAGCATCATTCTCTTCTCCAAGCTTTCCTGTCTTCTCATTATGTGGCCAAAGTTAAGACTCGTGCGGCAGCTGCGCTCGTACCTTGGGAAGTCTGATCTGGCTACGGTCGTCCACGCTCTGGTCAAATCCCGAATAGAATACTGCAACGCACTCTACGTGGGGCTGCCTTTGAAGACAGTTCGAAATTACAATTAGTCCAACGGGCGGCAGCCAGATTACTAACTGGAGCTACATACAGGAGCATACCACCCCCTGTTGTGTCAGCTCCACTGGCTGCCTGTCCATTTCCGAGCTCAATTCAAAGTGCTGGTTTTGACCTTTAAAGCTCTATACGGTTCTGGCCCAGCTTACTTGTCCGAACGCATCAGCCTCTACGTCCCACCTCGTAATTTAAGATCATCCGGGGAGGCCCTGCTCTCACTCCTGCCAACTTCTCAAATGCGGTTGGTGGGGACGAGAGAGAGGGCCTTCTCGGTGGTGGCTCCTCGTCTGTGGAACGCGCTTCAAGCGACATACAATCAACCCCATCCCTCCTGGCATTCAGGAAAAAAAAGTGAAATCTTGGCTGTGGGACCAGGCGTTTGTACATTAGCACAATGCAGCACTTTGGACTGGATTTGTAACAGCAAGTTGATTTATTTATTTTATTTATTTATTATTCGGGCTTCTATGCCGCCGACTCCCTGAGGCTCGCGGCGGCTTACAGGAGCAGAAGGGCACAGTAAAATACAGGCAATAAGCAGTTAAAAACAATTAAAAACAACAGCAGTACAGTAATTAATAACACAGTTAAAACAATGAACAGCACATCATCCTCAGTGGAACGAATAGATGGCGGGGCATGGGCAGGACTTACTCACCAAAGGCCTGCTTAAACAGGTATGTTTTACAGGCCCGTCTAAACGGGAGCAAGTCCTTCATAGCCCGAGTTCCGGCCGGGAGGCGTTCCACAGCGTAGGGTGCTATGACAGAGAACGCCCTCCGGCGGGTAGCAGTCAGCCTTGCGAGTTTAGCTGAAGGTATCTCCAGGAGATTGGAGTCCTCAGACCGAAGTGATCTCGGAGGGCAATATGGGGTGAGACGGTCCCTCAAATACGCTGGCCCCAGGCCGTGTAAGGCCTTAAAAGTGAGGACCAACACTTTGAAGGTGATCCGGTGCTCAATTGGCAGCCAGTGCAGATCCTGCAAAACAGGTGTTATGTGGGCGCCAGCTGGCGTGCCAGACAGGAGCCGGGCGGCAGTGTTCTGCACTAGCCTGAGCTTCCGGGTCACCGACAGAGGAAGGCCAACGTAGAGCGCGTTGCAGTAGTCTAGCCTTGAGATGACCGTGGCTTGGATCACCGTGGCCAGATCGTTCCGGGAGAGATAGGGGGCCAGCCTCCTTGCCTGTCGCAGATGAAAAAAGCGAACGTGCTGACCGCAGAGACCTGGGCCTCCATGGTCAGCTGGGAGTCCAAATGGACCCCAGGCTCTTTACGGAAGGCGATGGGCATAACACCGCACCGTCCAGGCTCGGAAGCTGGACATTAACATCACCCGGGCGACCCAGCCACAAGATCTCCGTCTTCGCCGGATTCATCCTCAACCTACTGGCTCGCAGCCATCCAGTAACGGCTTCAAGGCAGTGTTGGAAATTATCGGGGACAGAACCCGGCCTGCCCTCCATCCTCAGAATGAGCTGGGTGTCGTCAGCGTACTGGTGACACTCCAGCCCATAACTCCGCACCAGCTGTGCAAGCGGCTGCATGTAGATGTTAAATAACAGAGGGGAGAGAATGGCCCCCTGGGGGACCCCACAGAGTAGTGGGGAGCCCTCGGATATGGCTGAATGCTCCTGTTATGGACGAAATACTGTTTTTAACTTAAGAGAATGTATATGATGTGTTAATGTTAATTATATTTTAATGTGTTTTAATGCTGTATGTTTTTGGTTTTATATTGTATTTATTATGTTGGCATCGAATTGTGCCTTTTGTTAGGCCACTTTGAGTCCCCCTCGGGGGTTGAGAAGAACGGGGTAGAAATGTTGGGAATAAATAAATAAATAAATAAAGTACTTCATCTTTGCCTCTAATCTCCTTCCCTCCCGTGAGTAGTCAGGCTTTATTTCCTGGAGCATGGACTGGTTTGGTCTTCTTGTGGTCCAAGGCGCTCTCAGAATTTTCCTCCAACACCACAGTTCGAAAGCGTCTATCTTCTTTCACTCAGCCTGGTCCATCTCTCACATCCATAGGTTACTACAGGGAATAGCATTGCTTTGACTATACAGATCTTCGTTTCCAGTGAGATGTCTCTACTATTCACTATTTTACTGAGATTGGTCCTTGCTCTCCTCCCAAGAAGCAAACATTGCCTGATTTCCTGGCTGCACTCTGCGCCCGCGGTCATCTTTGCACCTAGAAATACAAAGTCTGACAACGTTTTTCTCCCTCTATTTGCCAGTTACCAATCAGTCTTGTTGACATAATTTGGGCGATTTTTTTATGTTTAACCGCAACCCAGTTTTTGCACTTTCTTCTTTCACCTTGGTTATAAGGCTCCTCAGCTCTGCCTCACTTTCGGCCATCAAACTTTAGACTTTTGTTATACTCCCCAGCCAGGCCCGGATTACCCATAGGGCCAACCTAGGCCATGGCCTAAGGGCACAAGCTGAGGGGGGCACAGATCACAGACCAAAAAAAATGTTATAAAATAATAAAAAATCATGCCGGAATTGGCTCCTGCCGCCTGGTACCCAAAAGGGGGCGGAGCCAAGGCCGGGCTCCATGGAGGCAGCGCTCATGCTCACCGCGTCAGCCTCAGCCCATCCATCTACGCCGCTGCTTTTAAGCCAGTGCTTCTGCGCCTGAGGGGAGGGGAGGGGGCGGCTAGCCTGGCCTGGCTCGGAGCGGCTTCCTTCGCAGGCTGCTGAGGGAAGAGGAGGCCTCAGGAAAAAAGGGTGGCGTGCGGCGTGGAGGCCCGGCGGGGAGCCTGAGGCGGAGGAAGGCCCTGACTGTCTGCAGCCTCTGGGCCATGAGCCACACATTGGGCCACCTCTGAAGCCGCTGCCCCGGACGAAGAGCATGCTCTGTATCCAGCCCGGCTTTCCTGGTCCTTTTGGGCCTCGGCTCTGCGGCACTCACTCGCCCTCCTCTGCCTCCGTCCCGAGGGGTAACGAACTCACTCCCCGCCACACAAAGGGGCCCGTTCCCTTCTGTTCAGTAACAGCGCGCGCGCACCTTTCCCCTCAGTCCCATTGGCACAGGACGGGAAGCATGCGGTCAGGGGCGGTCTAAGGTAATTTTAAATGGTAGGCAAACATTATTTTGGTGCCCCCAAAAACATTATTTCCCCCATGTAAAACAAATATACAATTATAATATCACAATACCATTAGTAGTATTATATTGTATCAATGTATATACAATATATTATACCATACTCATACTATATTATATCATAATTATATTATACTACATTACAATATAATTATATTATAATATATTGACATTATAATACAATGTAACATTCTATAATATTATTATCTAATAATAAAAATATTTATTTCAATAAAATTATCCTCTACTAAATATTTTCATTACTCCTATAAAACTCAAATAACCCAAAATAAAGTAAAATAAAATATTATATATTACTATTTTGTACAATACCACTATACTGCAATATTGTTTGTAATATTACATGTAATATAAAATATATCATCATTATATTGTTATATTGTATTTGTATTATATTGTATGACAATATTAAGCAGAACTGTATAATAATCAACAAGAAATGCAATGTAAATGCATCAAAATCAGAATATATTACCTATCACCCGACTCATAATTCATAGGAGTCTCCCATAAGTCCAAAATTAGGATCCCAATGTAAATGTAAATAGAAAAACAGCCAAAATGTTCAAAAGGGTCGAATACAGGCAGCACGGCCTGGGCAAACTTAGGCCCTCCCTCCCTCTAGGTGTTTTGGACTCCAACTCCCACAACTCCTCATAGCCTCAGGCCCCTCAGGTCTAGACAGAAATAGAGCCGAAGAAAGGAAGGAGGAAGAGAAGAGGTCACAGAGGAGGAGGAGGAAAGCCCTTCATTCATTCCTTCACTTACACTTCCTTCACTGATTCTTTCTCTCCTTCCCGCAAGCGCGCGGTCGCGTGCCCAGAAGCGGCGTCGGAGCGCACAAAGCCGGGGTCAAAAAGCAGGCAGCTGCAGCACTGTCTGAGGAACATCGGCAGGGCCAGGATGGCGCCCCATGCGGCCAGGATGGCGCCCCCTTCCCAGATGGCGCCCTAGGCGGCCGCCTATTTCGCCTATCTTGTAAGACCACCCCTGCATGCGGTGGTGCAAGGTGGGGGGGGGAGAGGGGGTGCGGTAGAGGTTGGCTTAAAGGGGGCGTAATTCCAAAGTGTGGCCTAGGGCGCAAAAAGCTGTTAATCCGGGTCTGACTCCAGCCCAAAAAAAAGAGGGGGGGGTCAGAGCACAATCCTGGCATTGGGGTCCCTCCAGAAAGGACCCCTGCTTGTTCTCAGGCAGAAATTGCAAGTGCTTCCTACTCTGTTTTTTTCAGGAAAGGTGTCACGAAAACAGCTCCTCAACCCGGCCTTTTAAATCCTTTTGATGTTTTGTTGTTTTAAATTGCTTTTAGTGTTTTAACATGGCCCGCTTTATTATTCTCCGCTGCCTTGAGTGCTGTTTTCCATTGAGAAGGCAGGATGGAAATGTAAGAATTAATTTTTAATAGGGAAGATAGCAGCCTTTCCAATGCAATGGAACCAACCTTCCAGGGCAAGGGACCAGATACCTGTAAAAAGAGGACTCTTTGAAGCATCTTGGACATTTCTCTCTGTCATGTAGTTTCCACTTCGTTGCCTACCTTGTCTGCTCTCTCCTGCATCCCAAAGACTGTCTGCTCCTCTTCTCCAAACTCAAGGGAACTTTGGATTGTGTGTAGAAATAAGATGGGATTTCTGGTATGAGCCTTCTGTAACTGTATCTGGAAAATATGATGGAGATGAGCCCAGAACAAAAGGGGATATATCCATGGCCTCCAAACGGACACCAATTCATTGTGGAGATATGTGAAGGACTTCGTTCCTTTGCAATGGAAGCCTCCGTCAAGGATTTGGGGGAAATGGTTGGTGCCAAGAGTCCAGAGATGGAAACTCAGCTTCCTTCCATCTTCCTTCCCTTCCTATTTCAATTCCTTCATTCCTCATTCCCTCTCATTATCCCTCTTTCCTTCTGCCCTCTTTCCCTTCCTTCCCTCCCTCTATCTCTTCCTCCTTCCTTTCTTCCCTCTCTCTGTCCTCTGTCCTTTCCTCCTTCCCTCCCCAGGCCCGGATTAACACCTTTTTGTGCCCTAGGCCACACTTTGGAATTACGCCCCTTTAAGCCAATCTCTACCCCCCCCCCCCCCCCACCACCTCTACCACTCAGACCCACACTTGGCTGGCTTTCGCCATGGTGCCTTTGGAGCAGAAGAGAAAGGCGAGTAGGCACCATCCCGCCACCTCCGAGGTCCCCATTCCCACCGGCTGGAAAGCTCCACTGTGCTCTGAAGGTCTCCTCGGGAGACTTGAGGAGAGCGCAGCGAGTGCAAACTCGCTCCAAAGGCACGCACAAGAGAGAGAGAGAGAGAGAGGCGAGAAAAAGAGAGAGAGAGAGAGAGAGGGAGGGAGAGAGAGATAGCGAGCGAGAAAGAGAGAGAGAACAAGAGAGAGCATGAGAGAGAGAGAGAGCAAGAGAGAGAGAGGGAGCGACACAGAGAGAGAGAGAGAGAGAGAGAGATGTCCGCCTGGCATGCGCTCCCGCAGAGCGAGGGAGGATTCAGGTTGGGGTTTGTGCGGCTTTTGTTCGGCTGCTCCCGAAGGCAGGAGAGCCAGACCCTGGCCTTGATCCTTCCCTCCCTCCCGCGGCTCCCTTTGGCCAAGCAGCCCACCCCGGTTTGGTCCGAGAGCGCAGGAGTGAGCCTGGGTTGGTGTGGTCTCGTGCTGGGGACCTGGGAGAGGTCCACCCAAGCAACGCCCTTTCTCTCCCTCCCTCCCTCCGTCCCTCTCTTCCTTCTTTACTTGCTTTCTTTCTTTCCTCCTAGCTGCCTTCTACTCCTCCTTCTCCCCTCCCTCCCACCGCCCTCTCCCGGACTCTACCACTCGGCTCTGGCTGCAGGAATTTACAGTCTGCCGCCGGGGGAGCCGGGCAAGTCTCCATGGGGATGGTTTCCCTGGGAGCCAGGAGGTCAGGCCAGCCAGAAACCCGCAGGCAAATCAATGGATCAATGTGAGGGCCCTGCCACAGCCCAAGAGCGAGGAGGGGCATGAGAAAGGGGGGGGGAAGGGTGCGGAGCAGGTTTTTTTGGTCTGTGATCTGCGCCCCCACCCCCCCATCGGCTTGCATCCCTAGGCCATGGCCTATGTTGGCCTTATGGGTAATCCGGGCACGTCCCTCCCTCTCTCCACCCATCTCCTTTCCTGACCTCACTCCATCCTTCCATCCAAAAAGAGAGAGTGAGGGAAGAAAGGAAGAAAGAAAGGAGAAAGGGATGGAAATGGGAAAGCATTCCATCCTTCCTTCCCTCCATCCCTTCCACCTTCCATATCTCCATCCCTTCATTTATTTCTCCCTCCTGCCTCCCTTCTCCCCTCTGCATTGGCATTGTTCTCCTCTGGATCAATTTTGCATGAGCGTTCTGGTTACTCCCTGGGTGAAACTCACCTGAAAGATGATCCCTGGAGCCTGTGTTTCCTTGTAATGGATCTCCCAGCCCTGCACCAGAGAGGAAACGGAGATGGGAGTCGGGGTGATAGGAAGGAGCAGGCTCAGTAGCAGTGGAGTCTGAGTGTATGCGGAAGAAGCAGGCAAAGATATGCCTTATTTACTTGAATGTAATGCTCATGGGTTTTTTTGGGCTAAATCTGGGCTGCCCCACAGGTGGCCCGCGGGTTGGCTGCGGCCCCCTCCTTCAAAATAATAATTATTTTTAAAAATCTTTTTAAAAAAATTGGAAAAAATCCCCCGCTTGCAGCCCGCCCCTTTTCAGCAAGGCTTGCTGACGTCACCAAGCCCCGCCGAAAAGGGACGCCATGCATGCGTGGCGCCGGGTTCCTTCCACCTCACCGCTGAGGAGGAAAAGATGGAAGGAACCCGACGCCATGCCGGTGTCACCAAGCACGCCCTGGCGCGCATGCGCGGCGTCCCTGACATCAGCAAGCCTCGCCGGAAAGGGGCGGGCCGCGCAGGACGTCAGGCGTGGTGGCATCAGGCGTGGTGGCGTCAGGCGCGGCCCCGCCCCCGCGAGCAGCCCCGCCCCAGCTGCGGCCCCCAGGTGATCACTTAGTGGAATTCCGGCCCGTGTGCCGGTAGAAGTTGGACAGGCCTGGGCTAAATGATCTCACCAAAATTAAATTCAAATAATACAGAAACCTTACTGCTGAGGCAAAGCAAAAAGGGGAAGTTGCTTCAGGAGCTCCTGAGCTCCTACTTCAAGAATCATAGAATCATAGAGTTGGGAGAGACCTGGTGGGCCTTCATCCAGTCCAACCCCATTCTGCCAAGAAGCAGGGAAATCGCATTCAAAGCATCCCCGACAGATGGCTATCTAGCCTCTGTTTAAAAGCCTCCAAAGAAGGAGCCTCCATCACACTCCGGGGCAGAGAGTTCCACTGCTGAACTCTTCTGCTTTCAGGGCCTAAAATGGGCTTTAAAAGGATGGACATTGCAAGCTATGGGCCCTGAAGGTAGAGCAAAGCCATCCCACATGCAGGGAGACCTGGAATATCTTTAAGAATGAGTGCTAGACTAAAAATAGTGAACCAAACAAGATTTATTGACTAACAACCAGTAAAAATGCTGGTGGCCCAAAACGCTTAGTTGGTTGCAAAAGGAAGTCCTTGAAAAGGATTGCAATCACTTGCCTCTTTGTTTGCAGAGTGATGGTTCCTCTCTTTGATCTCAGGTTTATGTTGCCCTCTGGCTTGTAGGCTCGCGAAGTCCTGTATAAGCCCCAAAATCCACAGTCTATGTTGAGGACAGGTCCTCCTTTGCACTGCAGGCTTGGTTGAGAGCAAAGGTTAGGCTTAGTCGGTGAACTAAGATGCTTTTGTCATAGCAATGGCTTAGATTCCACCTTGCTATGTCCCGTGATCTCTGGAACGAGGCCAGAGAGGAAGTCCTGCCTCTCAGGTGACCTCTGGAAGAGGAGGAGTTAAGGGCGGTGACACCAGGTTTGGAGCCAAGACACAGCTCCACCCCTAAGTGCCCACATGGCAGAACAATGGACAAAGGCCCATGCAGGTAAAGGGCAACCAAATATAAAATACAGATATAAAACCAGCCCGTGGGGGCGATACATGAACGGCTGTCACAGTCACAGTCAGGAAGTTCCTCCTAATGTTCAGATGGAATCTCCTTTCTTGTAGTTTAAAGCCATTGTTCCATTGCGTTCTAGTCTCCAGGGCAGCAGAAAACAAGCCTGCTCCCTCCTCCCTAGGACTTCCCCTCACATATTTATACATGGTGATCATGTCTCCTCTCAGCCTTCTCTTCTTCAGGCTAAACATGCCCAGCTCTTTAAGCCGCTCCTCATAGGGCTTGTTCCCCAGACCCTTGATCCTTTTAGTCACCCTCCTCTGGACATATTCCAGCTTAGAGTCAACATCTCCCTTCAATTGTGGTGCCCAGAATTGGACACAGTATTCCAGTTGTGGTCTAACCAAGGCCCAATGCAAAAGATGCACCTTAGACAGAGGTGGATGGAGGCATTCTTATCTGTGCAACACTCTCATTCAAAGTGCAGGCTCCTTTACCGCAGTGTTTCCCAACTTTTTTTGAGCCGCGGCACATTTTTTACATTTACAAAATCCTGGGGCACACCACCAACCAAAATGACACAAAATGACACTCTAACAGAGTAATACATATAGTTAATATGTTTTTAAATGTATTTATACACTCAGTGTGAAACCTGGGCCCGTTTCGATGAACACAACATAGATATCCTGGCAGGAATGGCAGAAAGACACAAACTTCCCACACAGAACCCCCCTAACCGAGAGAAAATGCTGTAAGAGTTTGGTGGGCATTGACCTTGAGTTTTGGAGTTGTAGTTCACTTATATCCAGAGAGCACTGTGGACTCAAACAATGTTGGATCAGGACCAAACTTGGCATGAATACTCAATATGCCCAAATGTGAACACAGATGGAGTTTGCGGAAAATAGACCTTGACATTTGGGAGTTACAGTTTCTGGGATTTAGTTAACACACAATCAAAGAGCATCCTGAACTCTTGCAACAATGGAATTGAACCAAACTTGGCACATTGAACGCTCCTTACCAACAGAAAGTACTGAAAGGGTTTGCTTGGGAATTGACCTTGAGTTTGGAAGTTGTAGTTCACCTACACGCAGAGAGTACTGTGGACTCAAACAATGTTATGTTATGTTGTTGTTTGTTTTCTATCCAGAATCACAATGTTGGAAGGAGGCTCACTACTTTAAGGTCCCTAAAACAGGCATGGGAAAACTTCGGCCCTCTGGGAGGGGAAGGGCGCCCCAGGGCCTCATCTAGGACGCAGCAGGGCCGAGCTGGGGCGCCTCCGGAAGCAGCTGGCTCCTTCGCTTCCTTCACCGCCGCAGGAGGAAGGTGAATGCGTCTGCCACCCCTGGGACCTAGTGCGCATGCACCCAGACAAGCGCACTTCCACTTCCGTTCCCGCCTCCTCGATTGGAGACTGGCTGGCTGGGGAAACGGCCGAAGAAGGCAGCGCCCCGGCCCCTTCTTCTTCGCCACTGCCCAGCCCTTCCTCCTTCTCTTCCTCCTCCCCCCGCAAGCAGCAGCAGCAGTTCGGCAGGAGGGGGAAGAAAGGGGGGAAGAGAGGTTTTCCCACGGCACACTAGGCGATTGCTCACGGCACACCAGTGTGCCGCGGAACAGCAGTTGGGAAACACTGCTTTACCGCTTCTGTATTCGACAAACCCACAATCAGCATTGCTGGATTATTTCCAGTTTCGGGATTCATCTGAACATTTAAGTAGAGCATTCTTCGTTCATTATTTTCATCATGAAGCTATTCAGAGATTTAATTCACCAGTTGGAAAAAAAAATTATGTTGTTGGTTTGTTTTGGGTTTTTTTTGCATTTGGCACCTCTCCCGCAATAAAATGGCACTGAGCGCTTGCAAACACACACAGATGTGTGATTAGGAAAGTATTTAAAGATGGAAAGCACCGCACAGACACACCAAGGCCTCTCCCGGCCTTTCTTGAAGGACGCAAAACGCTTCCCGCGGATTAAAGGAGTATTTGGTTTTCCTTGGATGGCATCCTTCGCCCTCTGTCAATATGAACCATTTTTCATTTCCAAAGGAAGAAAATCCTTCTGCAAACAGAACGGTTTGTCTTTTGCGTTTGCTCATTTAAAAACAAATATTTGCCTGCCAAGCAATACCGTCTCTGAGGATGAGCTATTAATAGGATAATTAGGCAGCCAGTAATGAAAAGGATTGCTCGTAATTATGGCAAGATTTGCTTTGGCTTCGGAAGGCGGGAAACGGAGGATGGAGTGCAAAAATGAAGAAACAGCAACAACAACATCTACCTTGAGGTTAATTAGCACAATTAGAAGATACCTGAAAGAAGAAAGAGGCCGGCGGAGGAAGGTCTTGTGTCTGAGCTGTAAAGACAAGGGATGCATCTACACTGCAGGCCCAGATTACCCATAGAGGGCCAACGAGGCCGTGGCCTAGGGCGCGAGCCAAGGGGCGGCAGATCACGCCCCCCCAAAAAATAAATAAAAATGTTATAAAATAATTTTAAAATCCCCCCTGCCCCCCTTCCCTCTCTCTCTCACTCTGCATAGCCTCTAGCTCAGGGGTGGGCAAACTGCGGCCCAGGGGCCGGATGCGGCCCTTTGGCCGATTCTATCTGGCCCTCCTAAGAGTCCCTGGTTTGCCTCCCCTGCCTGGCCTCTGCATAAAACTCTCCAGAGAAGGGGACTACAAGGAAGCATTATTTTATTTTAGTGGTTTTTATTATTATTGTATAATAATTTTATTATAATAATAAAATAATATAATAAATAATATAATATAATGTTATATTATATATTATAATTTCAATATATTATAATGTCTATATATATACTATAATATAATTATGATATTAATACTAATGTATGAATATTTCTTGATATATTAATATGTTAATATTAATGATGTGTAATACAGTATATGGTAAATATAGTAAGTGAATAAATAAATAAATTATGTAGATTAGCATGTAGTTCCGCCTTTAGGTGCAGCCCTCCATAATATTTTTTGGCTCTCATGTGGCCCCTTGGAAAAAATAGTTGCCCACCCCTGCTCTAGCTTCTTCCTGTCCACTCGGAACCACTCCTCGCCGTCATCAGGGAGCGGGGAGTCGGCGCTGCGCTCGCTGTTGGAGCCTGGATCCTCGGTGCCGGGGCCACCATCCCGAACGGCGCCGAGGAAGAGCTCCACTCGGAGGCGGAGGAGACCCCCGCCCCATCACTTTCAGGCAACGCCGCCAACGGCGCCTCCCCGCAGCAGCAACAGCAGGAGGCGCCGTTTAGGTCTTCGCCTCTGCACCTCCCTCCTGCGGCAGCTCCTCCGTGGGAAGCTATCTGTCCCCACAGCCCTCTCCCTCCTCCTCCTCCTCCGCCGCCGCCTCTGCCTTCATCCCAGCCATAAAAGCAGGGCTGCCCGGACACCCACCCAGCCAGCCTCCCAAACTGAAACCGAAGCCCCGACGATGGCACCACCGCCCAGGGCCTCCCGCCTCCTCTTCTCTTTCTTCTCCCTCTTCTTCGGAGCAGGGCGAGCCTCCCCACTAGAGTCCCCAAAACGCCCAGGAAGGTGTGTGTGTGCGTGGGTGGGTGAGCTGCCTGCCTCTCGAGGGGTCTTTGGAGGGTCCTAATGCGGCGGTGCAAGGCGGGGGGGGGGGGCGTAATTCCAAACTGTGGCCTAGGGTGCCAAAAGGTGTTGATCCGGGCCTGCTACACTGCAGAATTAACGCAGTTCGATCCCACTTTAACTGCCATGGCTCAATGCTATGGAATCCTGGAGGTTGTAGTTTGCACTCTTTGGCAAGGAAGGAAAAGACCGTGTCTAACTACATTGCATTGAGCCATAGCAGTTCAAGTGGGGTCAAACCGCATTAATTCTACAGTGTAGATATGCCCAAGGACTGCACTCTGATTGATGCCTTACTCACAACTTAGTCCTTCCATGGAAGCATTTGGGTCAAACATGGAAATCTGTATTCAATGCAAGGTCATGCAAGGAGAGTTGCGCAAGTGAACCCCATTGCACATGGATGTACATTGCGCACGACTATGTGCGTGCATTGATCTACATTATGCCTAATCTGTAGATTCACATGATGGTGCATTCCACACCTTGATTTGGCAGTGCAATGATGGTTATGTCGCATAAACACAGCATATGTGTGCACATTGATGCACACTCTGACTTATATGGGTGCACATGATGGTGTTTGGTTGTGCAATGATGCCATTATTCAACACGAGGGTTATGCGGCACACACAATACACACGATGCAACCCCAACATCAGATCATGGCCAGATCAGTACGCATGTGAGCACTATGCCCAAATGGAGGAGAAGATTCCCTTTGGGTCTGATCTCAGTGGAAAAATGCACACTCTTCCTGCGCATCCCTGCCCACTGAGAGATGTTGTTGTTGTTGTTGATTATTATTATGTTTATTTATACCCTGCTTTTTCTCTCCACAAGAAGATTCAAAGAGACTATGTATCATTTTGCATGATGATGATGATGCTTATAGTGTTATTATTATTATTGCAGTATTAATATTATTGTGCTTATGTTTATGTTTATTAATACCCTGCTTTTTCTCTCAACAAGACTCAAAGCGCCTATTTATCATTCATGTGTGATGATGATATTATTATTAATGCAGTATTAGTATTGTGTTTATTTATACCCTGCTTTTTCTCTCCACAAGAAGACTCAAAGCGAGTTTGTATCATTCATGCATTATGAATTATTATTATTATAGTATTATTATTAATGCAGTATTAATATTATTGTGTTTATGTTTATGATGGGAACCCCCGGTGGCACAGTGGGTTAAATCGCTGAGCTGCTAAACTTGTTGACCAAAAAGTCTCAGGTTTGAATCCGAGGAAAGGCCAGAACATCCCAAAACCGGGTCGTTTGGCCCCTAACCCTTACCCTGCATAGTAGAGATATCGTCAAAATTGTCAAAAAACACTGGAACATCTTACCAGACATCCCCATTTTCCAGAAGCCACCGCTCATTGCATATAAAAGGACAAAAAATCTGAAAGATCATTTGGTCCATTCCTCTTTAAGACCAGCACCTCGCCGTGGAATAGTTTCCCCAGGATGCAGACCATGTGGGGGTTGTTCGTCATGTCCCCCCCAGGTGTATCAACAGAAGGAAGTTAAAAGTCTTAAATCCAAGAAACCTTACAAAATAAGAGATTACACCAATTGCAATTCGGAAGGATGTGTCTACGTCATCGTTTGTAGGTGTGGCCTTCTTTACGTGGGCCAATCAGGACGCCCCCTACGCACAAGGATTTCGGAGCATCGCTCGCAAATCCAGTCCAAATATGACAATACCATCTTATACAAACACTTTCTCACATCCCAACATACACCGGAATCATTCAAATTTGCTGGTTTGGAGAAGGTGCGTTTCCCCATGCATAGCGATCCACGTGAAGTACTGATCAGAAGAGAAACATGGTGGATCGTGGCCCTCCAAGCAGAATCCCCGAGAGGGTTAAATGAGCCCCTCCCCCTCAATGCTCTCCTTGCGTGAGAATACTCATTATCCTAATTAACATCACTATATATCCTGCGGAGTTGCAGCTAGGGCCACCCTTGGGGTCCGCAGTAAAAACGGTGAATGCGAATCTCCTCCACCATGGTATGTAGAATCTTCCCTTCAACCTCATAGATATGATCAGCCTACCAGGTTTCCCTGCAAAGTATGGGCAAATTATAAGGATGGAGGCAGGCAGGATTTTCCCTGGGTACTGGTTGTGGGGGGTCGGGAGCAGGTGAGGGTTTTGCCCTCCTTTCTGCTAGAGATCCCTGTGTACAACGAGTGGGCCACTGTGTGACACAGAATGCTGGACTAGATGGGCTGAGGCCCGATTCAGCATGGCTCTTCTTATGTTCTTATGTTCTTATAATTATTATTATATGATTTATATTACAGTATTGTTTTCCTGTGACGCTCTGCATACCGCTGTAAATATCGCCGCTTGGGAACGCCCACAGGGCAAAATGGATCGGGCCCTGCAGTTCGACCATCGCGGCCCCTCCAGCGTCGGATGCAGTTAATGTTTGTAAACCGGTTGGGCAACCACGCAGTCAAATATTTGGATTACAATTTGGATTATATGGGAACTCTTAACTAACATTCCTCTTTGGATTTTGCCAAGACCACAATCCACGTGAACTTGGACACTCACATAGTTTACCAGGACAATTTGAAAACCATTTGGTGCTAACTACATGAACTGTGATTTATTTGCCTTTTCACCTTCCCTGGTCTATTCCCATATCCCTTGATGACCTCCAATTGTTTTCCACTGTGTATTATTGTGTTGCGAGGTTACATTGTGTGTAAGTATAATTGAATGTGAAAATCTTTGAAATACCAATCTCATTAACTCATAAGGATCTTAAAAAATAAGCATTTACAATCACCTTGAGTTTTATTGTCCTTTAGTGTGTTTAAAGTGTATCTCTCTGCAATTAAGAGTGTGTTTACATGACTGGACTTAATGTCATGGAAAAACCTTTACCTATATGTATGATGTTTATTAATACCCTGCTTTTTCTCTCCAGAAGAACACTCCATGCGCCTGATGGAGTGTTATAATGATGATGATGATTATAGTGATATTATTATTATTAATGCAGTATTTGTATTATTATGTTTATTATGATTATTTATACTCTGCTTTCTCTCTCCACAAGATGACTTAAAGCAGTTATGTATCATTCATACATTGTGGTGATGATAGTGATATTATTATTAATGCAGTATTAATATTATTACGATGTTTATTTATACCATGCTTTTTCTCTCCACAAGTTGACTCAAAGTGGTTATGTATCATTCATGCATTGTGATGATGATGGTGATATTATTATTATTATTATTGCAGTATTAACATTATGGAAGTCAGCCTGAAGAAAACGGAAGTTCTCTACCAGCCCGCACCACAGGAAGAACACTATCATCCCCACGTCGGCATAAGTGAATCTGTGCTTAAGTCCGTTCAGCAGTTCACCTACCTGGGAAGCATCATCTCTTCAGACGCCAAGATTGATAAAGAGATAGATCACAGATTAGCAAAGGCATATAGTGCATTTGGAAGGCTTCACAAAAGAGTCTGGAGCAACAAGCACCGAGGCAAAGCACCAAAATCAGTGTGTACAGAGCTATCGTACTCTCTATTCTCCTTTATGGGTCTGAAACATGGGTCACCTATCACCAGCATCTACGACTCCTTGAACGCTTTCATCAGCGCTGTCTTCGCACAATCCTAAATATACACTGAACTGACTATGTGACGAATGTTGCTGTCCTTGAGCAAGCAGGGATCACCAGCGTTGAGACCATGCTATTGAGAACACAGCTGCGCTGGGCAGGGCACATCTCTAGGATGGAGGACCACCGGCTCCCAAAGATACTACTCTATGGTGAACTCTCCACGGGTCAGCGCAAGAGAGGCGCCTCCAAAAAGAGATATAAGGACTCCCTGAAACAACATCTCAGGCTCGGCCAGATTGATCACCAACAACGGTCCACCCTGGCCTCACATCGGGAAGCATGGAGACGCACTATCCACAATGCTGCGGCCTCTTTCGAGAAGACACGCCAAATGGGTCTCGAAGAGAAACGACAACGCAGAAAGAACCGCAACTTGGAAATGACATCACCGAAGACTTTCTGCTGTGCTTTCTGCAACCGGCCTTGCCTATCTCGGATTGGCCTTTTTAGTCATCAACGCGCTTGTAAAAAGCGTGGGATGAGTCCTTCCTAAGAATCTTCGTTCACGAAGTAATGCCGAAGAACACACAGATTAATATTATTACTACGATGTTTGTTTATACCCTGCTTTTTTTTCTCTCCACAAGTTGACTCTTATCATTCTTGCATTGTGATGATGATGGTGATATTATTATTATTAATGCAGTATTAATATTATCATTATGTTTACAATGTTTATTTATACCCTGCTTTTTCTCTCCATAAGAAGACTCTAAGCGGCTTTCTCAATGCTTTCGCTTTAAGTACTGTTGCCTGGCCCCTCAACTGACCCCCTCCTTTCAAAAATGATTAATTAGAAAAATTACATTTATATAACCCTTTAATCTGCACTTATAGGTTGCGAAGGGCAGAAGGTGAGGTGGAGGAATTACATCCAGATTAGCCTTGATCCCAAAGCAGCCGAGATCTGAGATTATATTTCCAAAGAACCGCCGAAAGTGGGCAGGAAATGTGCGGATTCGGGGCAGGGGAATTGGGTTGCGTTGGGGGCAACGGAGGGAAGGGACCCCCCAAAAGCCCTTCTTGGTCTTCCTCTGTTATTTGGGGAGGAAGTGCCAAGAAGCCATTGAGGAGAATGGGTTTTGGAGAGGGAGGATAGGGGGGGAAAGGCTTATTCCAAGCTGAACATGGCCTTCGGTTTCCTAAACAAAATTGCTTTTATTCGTCTCAACATGTGTTCAAAAAGATTAAAGCGCCGTAAGCTCGCACGGCTTAATAAGAGTGCGCATTAGGAGAGATGCCCGGAGCGGCTGGGTCCACTCCGCTAGGGCGAGGATTTAGAAATCCTGTTTATTGAATTATAAAGAACCTTAAAGGATCAAGGATATTGAAGTAGGGATTTTAATATTCTGCGGTATTTGGAAGAGTTATTTGATCACAACAATCATTTAGAAAGTATTTTGCTCGCTGGCCGTCCCTGCTTTAAATAAAAGCAGGGGAGCCAATTGACCGTTAAGAACGAAGGCCCAGAACCCGCATGACATCTTGCGCATGCGCATTTTTGTCCAATGCAGAACGTGTGGATTCAGTTCAAGGTATGCAGAGCCACAGATTACGTAGTACAGTGTTTCCCAACCGCTGTTCCGTGGCACACTAGTGTGCCGTGAGCGATCATCTGGTGTGCCGTGGGAACAGGCCCGGATCAGGCCCTTTTGCCGCCCTAGGCCAAAGGGTCTGCCTCCGCCCCTCCCCACCCCCGGCTCCGCCCCTCCCCGCCCCTGGCTCCGCCCCTCCCCGCCCCCGGCTCTGCCCCTCCTCGCCGGATTGAAGGAAGGAGGCGGGGCGAGGAGGAGCTCTGCCGCCCCCGCCCGCGCTCCTGCGCTGCCCACCCCCTTTGGCGGGGCTGGTCCCCACCCCTCTCTGCCTCCTCCCTGGCGTGGCGTGGCATCGCCAGGCAGGGGAGGAGGAGGCGGCTGCGCCGCTGCTCCTCCTCCCTTGCGTGGCGTGGCGCGCAAGGGAGGAGGGGCGGCAGCACAACTTCTTTCCACCTCCTTCTCCCTGCCTGGCGACGCCAAGCAAGGGAGGCGGAGAGAAGCCACGCCACGCAAGGGAGGAGGGGAGGCGGCGCGGCTTCGCCTCCTCCTCCCTGCCTGTCGACGTCACACCACGCCAGGGAAGAGGCAGAGAGGAGTCGCGCCAGCCCCGCCGAAAAGGGGTGGGCGGCGCGCAGGACGCGCTGCGGGAGGGCGCCTCTTTCTCCTCCTCGCCCCGCCCTCCTTCCTTCAATCCGGCGAGGAGGCGGGGAGGGGCGGAATAAGGAGCGGAGCCGATCCTCCCTCCCTCCCTCCTAAAGCAGAGCAAAGGGAGGGGGCGGCCTCGCATGCACCCTTTTTTTGGTGAATTTTTTAGGGGATTTTTTTTAAATTTGGGGGTCCGGATCTGCTGCCCCCCCAAACGTGCCGCCCGAGGCCATGGCCTCAGGTGGCCTTATGGGTAATCCGGGCCTGCGTGGGAAAACCTCTCTTCCCCCCTTTCTTCCCCCTCCTGCCGAACACCTGCTGCTGTTGCTTGGGGGAGGAGGAAGAGGGGCCGAGCGGCGGCAAAGAAGAAGGGGCCGGGGCGCTGCCTCCTTCAGCCATTTCCCCAGCCAGCCAGCCTCCAATTGAGGGAGGGCGGGGAACGGAAGCGGAAGTGAGGAGTGCAGTCCAAGGCAGGCCCACCGGCTTCTTCTTTCGAACCGCAGGAAAGAAGGAAGGAAGGCAGGCAACCGCCGACCGAGTGAGTGCCTTCCCTTCTGCTGTGGAAGAGGGAGAGAGCATTCAGGAAGGGAGACTCCTGGGGGTTCTATGTGGGAAGTTTGGCCCAGTTCTATCATTGGTGGGGTTCAGAATGCTCTTTGTTTGTGTGTTAACTATAAATCCCAGAAACTGTAACTCTCAAATGTCAAGGTCTATTTCCCCCAAACTCCATCTGTGTTCACATTTGGGCATATTGAGTATTTGTGCCAAGTTTGGTCCTGATCCAACATTGTTTAAGTTAACAGTGCTCTCTGGATGAAGGTGAACTACAACTCCAAAACTCAAGGTCAATATCCACCAAACCCTTCTAGTATTTTCTGTTGGTTATGGGAGTATTGTGTGCCAAGTTTGGTTCAATTCCATCATTGGTGGAGTTTGGAATGCTTTTTGGCTGTAGGTCAACCATAAATCCCAGGAACTACAACTCCCAAAATCAAAATCAATCCCCCCACAACCCCACCAGTACTCAAATTTGGGCGAATTGGGTATTTGTGCCAAATTTGGTCGAGTGAATGAAAATACATCCTTGTCAAGGAAGGAGGGCGCGAGTGCCTCTGCCTCCTCCGCGATGTTCCTGGGTGCCGCACATGCCTGGCAGCGGCCCCGGGGGCTTCCCTTCCTTCCTTCTCCTCGCTCCACAAGAAAGAATGTGTTTGTGGGGGGGGGGGGGGGTGCGGTAGAGGTTGGTTTGGGGGCGTAATTCCAAAGTGTGGCCTAGGGCGCTGAAAGGGGTTAATCCGGGCCTGACTGAGCTGGAGGACTCTGTTACTGATGGTTCCCAAAAGGAGAAACATAGCGAGGGTTAGTGTTCTTGGCCTAGAGAAGATGGAGGTCGGGGTGGATTTGGCGTTTCCTCAACAGCCGCATTCCCTGCGATAACTTCTGCCGTTCTGCCATGTAAGAGGATTGTGCAGATTAAATGAAATCATGAGACATGCTCTGCAAATTACAGCCCAAATCAGATTTTTTTTTCCAGCAGAGATTAGATGGAAGGGAAGGTGGGGCACTCTCCCTCTTTATTCCTTCACTCCCAGTTGCAAAGGCTATAACTACTCTACTCCCCCCCCCAAAATTTTTTTAGAAAAGAGTCCTTGCACCCCTGTGTTTTGGGGTATTTTTTTGGTTTCTTACCAAGCTTACAGGGGAATGAAGCAGACATTGCAACCAGGGAGATCTCAATGGGTGCCTCGTTCCCCTTGGCGTTATGCAAGCAACAGCTTACAAAAACTTTAATTACATCTGGGCTCTAGATCAACACAGCATTTGTGCTTTTAACAGATTAGTGCCCCTGGCAGCCGCCTGCTTCACACATAGAGCGCTATAGAAGCAGAAAGAGAGAAGAGGAGGAGGAAGGCTCAACCTTGGAAGAGAGACCTTCTTGGAAGCAGGGGCGGTCTAAGGTAATTTTAAATGGTAGGCGAACATTATTTTGGTGCCCCCCCAAAAACATTATTTTCCCCCCATGTAAAACAAATATACAATTATAATATCACAATACCATTAGTAGTATTATATTGTATCAATGTACTGTATATACAATATATTATACCATACTCATACTATATTATATCATAATTATATTGTACTACATTACAATATAATTATATTATAATATATTGACATTATAATACAATGTAACATTCTATTATATTATTATTATTATAAAATAATAAATAAAATTATTTATTTAAATGAAATTATCCTCTACTAAATATTTTCATGACTCCTACAAAACTCAAATAACCCAAAATAAAGTAAAATAAAATATTGTATATATCACTATTTTGTACAATACCACTATACTGCAATATTGTTTGTAATATTACATGTAATATAAAATATATCATTATTCTATTGTTATATTGTATTTTTATTATATTATATGACAATATTAAGCAGAACTGTATAATAAGCAACAAGAAATGCAATGTAAATGCATCAAAATCAGAATCTATTACCTACCACCTGTCTCATAATTCATAGGAGTCTCCCATAAATCCAAAATTAGGATCCCAATGTAAATGTAAATAGAAAAACAGCCGAAATGCTCAAATGAGGTCGAACACAGGCAGCGCGGCCTGGGCAAACTTGGGCTCTCCCTCCCTCTAGGTGTTTTGGACTCCAACTCCCACAACTCCTCATAGCCTCAGGCCCCTCAGGTCTAGACAGAAATAGAGCCGAAGAAAGGAAGGAGGGAGAGAAGAGGTCACAGAGGAGGAGGAGGAAAGCCCTTCATTCATTCCTTCACTTACACTTCCTTCACTGATTCTTTTCTCCTTCCCCGCAAACGCGTGCACGGCGGAGACAAAAGGAGAGGGGAAGCACTCCCTGCCTGCCCGATAGGGAGTGCTTTGCTTACAGGCTTCTGCGCAAGGGAGCTACTGGGCATGCGCGGAGGTTTTCGCGGATGTGCAGTTGCTCCTGCGCTCAACTTCAGCTCTGGAGCAACTGCGCCTGCGCGAAAACCTCCGTGCATGCCCAGAAGCGGCGTCGGAGCGCACAAGGCCAGGGCCCAAAAGCAGGCAGCTGCGGCACTGCCTGAGGAACATTGGCAGGGCCAGGATGGTGCCCCATGCAGCCAGGATGGCGCCCCCTTCCCAGATGGCGCCCTAGGCGGCCGCCTACTTGGCCTACTTTGTAGGACCGCCCCTGCTTGGAAGAGAGGTGGAGGAATTCTGCCATTCGTTGATGGGTGCTCCTTCTTTCGGTAACAATACGAAATTGGCCTGAATCCTATTGTTGCTCTTCACTAGAGCAGTCCTATTGAATCGACCGAGTCAAATGGTCTACCACAGGGTTTCTCAACCTTCCTAATGCAGTGACCCTTTAATACGGTTCCTCATGTTGCGCTGACCCCCAACCATAACATTACTTTCGTTGCTACTTCGTAACTGTCATTTTGCTACTGTTGTGAATCGTAATGTACGGTAAGATGTATTTTCATTCACTGGACCAAATTTGGCTCAAGGACTCGATACGCTCCCATTTGAATACTGGTGGGGCTGGGAGGGGATTGATTTTGTCATTTGGGAGTTGTAGTTGCTGGGATTTACAGTTCGCCTACACTCAAAAAACATTCTGAACTCCACCAATGAAAGAATTGGACCAAACTTGGCACACAAAACTCCCATGATGGACAGAAAATCCTGGAAGGGTTTGGTGGGCATTGACCTTGAGTTGTAGTTCACCTATATCCAGAGAGCACTGTGGACTTAAACCAGACCTGGGCAACCTATGTCCCCCCCCCGGGCCGGATGCGGCCCAGCAGCCGATTCTGTCCGGCCCGGGGAGAAGGGCGTTGAGGGGCCAAGAGGAAGGGGTGTCGCTGCCGCCATCCCATCGTGGGCTCTGGGGCCTGCATCAGCAGATAGCCTGCCACTCCGGAGAACAATAGGAGGAGCTGCGGTTTTGGAGTGCCTGCCATCTCGGGAGGCGATCCAGGCCTGCAGCGGGAGCAGTCGGCGAGCTGCAGCGGCTGATTGCCATGGCGACCTGGAAGATTTGATCGTCTTCCGGTTCACCAGGGCGATCACCCGCTGCAGCTCGCCGACTGCTCCTGCTGCAGGCACTCCAAAGCCAGGATGGCAGGCACTCCATGGCAGGGCAATCAGCTGGGGAACGGCTGGGGGCAAGAGTGGGCAGAGGCCTGCAGCCTCCGATCGTCTGCTGCTCTGCTTTGCTCTGCTCTGCTGCGGTGGCTGCTGGGTCCGCTTTGTCATCCTCGGGGCTGGGTCCATTGGGCCATTCCATCTTGAGATCCTTCCTCTCTTGAGGATGTCAGCCTCCATCTTTGTTTGCACCTTGTCTTCTTGAATTTCATTTTATTTTATAATAATAATAATATATTATTTTATAATAATAATATAATTCTAATAATATAATAATATAATGTCTATAGCTGGTCAGTGACCGTAATAAAGTTTTGTACTATATAATGTCTATATATATACTATAATATAATAATTATGATATTAATACTAATAAAATATGAATATCTTTTGATATATTAATATGTTAATATTAATGATGTGTAATATATAGTAACTATAGTAAATAAATAAATAAATAATGTAGATTAGAATGTAGTTCAGCCTTTAGGTGCGGCCCGCCATAATATTTTTTGGCTCTCGTGTGGCCCCTTGGGAAAAAATAATTGCCCACCCCTGACTTAAACAATGATGGATCTGGACCAAATTTGGCACGAATATTCAATATGCCCAAATGTGAACACTGGTGCAGTTTGGAGGAAATAGACCTTTAACATTTGGGAGTTGTAGTTGCTGGGATTTATAGTTCACCTACAATCAAAGAACCCCTTGAACCGCACCAAAGAGAATTGGGTCAAACTTCCCACACAGAACCCCCATGACCAACAGAAAATACTTTGTTTTCTGATGGTTTTTGGTGACCCCTCTGATACCCCCTTGTAACCCCTTCCCAAGGGTCCAGACCCCCAGGTTGCGAAACACTGGTCTACCATAACTGAGACAGACCAACAGCAATGGTGTCACGGCTGAAATCCTCCATTACACTAATTTTCGTTCTGGGGTTATAAATATCATTTCCTAATTGGTTCTATCATAAAGTCATTGAGGAAGTTCATTAAACTGCAAAAACTTTGCTTCTACAGAAGGAACATCTCACTATAGCACATTTGCTCTAGTTTTCCAATGAATATCTCATCCTAGAGACTCAAGCAATTCAACCAAGGCAGCCACAAAAGCAAAGTTTCTGGAGTAGAACAATGATTTTCAAAGTAAGGACCGCATTAGAAATATTTGAAAAATTACTAGGTATTTTCAATTAGAAAAATGTGAGTCAACACTAAAAGGATTAAATGACACTTTCAAGCCAGAAACAGAACATTTTTCAAATTTTGTCCCAGAGGGCAATCTGGCAATTAACCCGGGACCCATTCTCATGACCCAATGTTCCACCCTTGAACTCCGTAAGACTTTGGTTGCCTTCCGAAAAAACCCCACAATTCCTCAGAGGCCAATGGGACCCAAAGTGATGCCATCTCTGAAATTGGCCTTTAATCTTCCTCGGAAGTTGGGAAACTTTTAAAATTTCAATTCCCAAGACTCCTAATGGAAAAGGTCTGGAAAGGTAGCGCTCCAGTTCCAGAGAATCGCTTGTTTCAAAAGGTTTAAATAGCTATTACTCTGTCACTCCTTCCCACCCGCTACTAAGGAGGCTGTTTTGGTCCTGAACTGGTGCTTGGCCGCTGTGTCGGACTGGATGAGGGCAAACAAATTGAAATTGAATCCAGACAAGACAGAGGCACTCCTGGTCAGTCGAAAGGCCGAACAGGGCATAGGGTTACAGCCTGTGTTAGACGGGATTACACTCCCCCTGAAGACGCAGGTTCGCAGTTTGGGTGTGATCCTGGACTCATCGCTGAGCCTGGAACCCCAGGTTTCGGCGGTGACCAGGGGAGCATTCGCACAGCTAAAACTTGTGCGCCAACTGCGCCAGTACCTTGGGAAGTCTGACTTGGCCACGGTAGTCCACACTCTGGTTACATCCCGTATAGATTACTGCAACGCCCTCTACGTGGGACTGCCTTTGAAGACTGCTCGGAAGCTTCAACTGGTTCAACGGACAGCAGCCAGGTTGATAACAGGAGCGGCACTCAGAGAGCGCACATGTGAAGGTGTGGCTGATGCCACCTGTGTATAAGACTTTAAGTTGCAAGGTTTAAACTATTGTATTATGTTTCAGCTAGTCTGTTTAGTGTTGTTAAGTTTTGGTTGCATTGATTGGTTCTTTAGAGCTGTCAATCATCGTTAAGTTTGTTTTTCCTCCCCCTTGAGACTTTGGAAATCTAGCTTTCTCTTTAGATTTTGCCTGCATCTCTACAGAAGAGGACGTGTTAGAGGGTTTGCCAGCCAGGCCTCAGTCAGGCATTCTCTAGCACCAATTCTTCATATCTTGGATTCATTCTGCATATCCAGCACACGTGGATGGGACTGTGGAATCTCAAGCGCCTTCAACTTGTCATTTGGCACCAAGAGGAAGGCTCTGTGCCTTCAATATAGCTTTTGTGAACAATAAAGCCTGTTTGAGTTATCTAAAGTGACTGGTTTGGTCCTTGGTAGTTCCAGTTCTCTATGGGAAGGCAAGAAGAAGTCCCCTGGGAAGAGATGTCACGTCCTTGTTCCTATTCTAAGTCAAAGACCCCAGGCGCGTCTTCACAGCACAACACCTCTGTTGTGCCAGCTCCACTGGCTACCAGTTTGCTACCGGGCACAATTCAAAGTGCTGGCTTTGGCCTTTAAAGCCCTTAATGGTTCTGGTCCAACTTACATGTCTGAACGCATCTCTTCCTATGAACCTTCAAGATGCTTAAGATCATCCGGACAGGCCCTGCTCTTGGTCCCACCTGCTTCGCAGGCGCGATTGGTGGGCACGAGAGACAGGGCCTTTTCAGTGGTGGCTCCTCGGCTTTGGAACGCCCTTCCTAATGACATCAGATCGGCCCCTCCTCCTGACATTTCGCAGGAAGGTTAAGACCTGGCTATTTGACCGGGCATTTGCAGATGTAGTATGATTGTCAAATTGAGACCTAAGGAACGACGACGATGCAATTGGAAGTCGATTTAATTAATGAGATGCTGATATTGTGTTTTTAACATTGAATGCTAATTTGTATATGTTGGAATTGTATTGTATTGATAATTGTTGATATGATTGTCTTGAGCAGTTTTTGCTGTTGTACACCGCCTCGGTTCGCCTTCGGGCTGAGAGAGGCGGTCTAGAAGCAAAGTAAATAAATAAATAAGATGGTCAAGCTGCCAAATTTTATTTATTTATTTATTTATTCGACTTATTAGTCGCCCTTTCCCGTAGGCTCAGGGCGACTCACATTGTGAGAGTCGCAGAACAAGTAAAATCAGTGTAAAACAAAGCATAATAAAATTGCTGTAACCAGCGCGCAAGCATGGTTTGGGCACGGTTTTATATACATAAACCTAAGCACTGAACGCCTGGGTGAAGAGGAGGGTCTTGCAGGCCCTGCGAAACGTTAGCAGATCGGCCTGCGCTCGGACTGTGGGGAGAAGAGCATTCCACAGCACCGGCGCGGCGGCACTGAATGCCCTCCTCTGCGTTGAGGTCAGATGAACAGATCGCCGACTAGGAGGTTTTGGGACTCGGATCGCAGTGGTCGTGGAGGACTGTAATGGGAGAGGCGGTCCCTTAGATACACTGGCCCCAGACCATTCAAGGCCTTAAAGGTTAAAACCAACACCTTG
Organism: Anolis apletophallus; assembly: GCA_030556195.1. Taxonomy (NCBI): domain Eukaryota; kingdom Metazoa; phylum Chordata; class Lepidosauria; order Squamata; family Anolidae; genus Anolis; species Anolis apletophallus. The sequence continues at coordinate 12,271,000 of JARBWK010000015.1, forward strand.
AAGGTGATCCGGAAGCCAGTGCAGTTTGCGCAGCACAGGCGTGATGTGGCAGCGAGATGGACAACCTGCCACCAGCCGTGCTGCTGCGTTCTGCACCAGCTTGAGCTTCCGGATCACCGACAAAGGAAGGCCAATGTAGAGGGCATTACAGTAGTCTAGTCTTGAGATGACCGTGGCTTGGACCACTGTGGCTAGGTCATGACGGACAGGTAGGGAGCCAGCCTCCTCGCCTGTCGGAGGTGGTAGAAGGCCACTCCGCTGACGATGGAGATATGCTTCTCCATCGACAGCTCGGAGTCAAGCGTGACTCCTAGGCTCTTCACCGACGGGACGGGTGGAGTGTTGCCCCGTCCAGGGTCGGAAGGTGGATCCCCTGTGCCCGGACGGCCCAGCCACAGGATCTCCGTCTTGTCCGGATTCACCTTCAACCTACTGGCTCGCAGCCATCCAGTGACGGCCTCAAGGCAGTGATGGAAATTATCGGGTACGGAGTCAGGCTGGCCCTCCATCCCCAGAATGAGCTGGGTGTCATCTGCATACTGGTGACACTCCAGCCAGAAGCTGCGTGCCAACCGGGCAAGTGGTCGGACATAGATGTTAAATAATAAAGGGGAGAGAATTGCCCCCTGAGGCACCCCACAATGAAGTGGGGTGCCCCCGGAGACAACCTCACCCCTTCTCACTCGCTGGGACCGGTTCCGGAGGAAGGAGGACAGCCAGCAAATTGAAGAGAATCATGGAATCCTAGAGTTGGAAGAGACCTCGTGGGCCACCCAGTCCAACCCAATTCTGCCAAGAAGCAGGAAAATCGCATTCAAAGTACCCCCGACAGATGGCCATCCAGCCTCTGCTTAAAAGCCTCCAAAGAAGGAGCCTCCACCACACTCCGGGGCAGAGAGTTCCACTGCTGAACAGCTCACACAGTCAAGAAGTTCTTCATGTTCAGGTGGTATCTCCTTTCCAGTAGTTTGAAGTCATTGTTCCACATCCTAGTTTCCAGGGCAGCAGAAAACAAGCTTGCGCCCTCCTCCCTATGACTTCCCTTCACATATTTATCCATGGTCCTGACATGTCTTTTCTCAGCCTTCTCTTCTGCAGGCTAAACATGCCCAGATCTTTAAGCCACTCCTCATAGGGCTTGTTCTTATCATTGTAGTCACCCTTCTAGTTTTTATTTATTTATTATTTGGTTTTGTATGCCACCACTCCCCGGGGGCTCGGAGTGGCTCACAATCCACATAAAACACAGTAAAACAACAATTAAGCTAAAAACAATGTTACAGGTTTCAACAGTCAAATGCCAACCGAAATAGGTAGGGTTTGCATGCCCTGCGAAAGGATGACAAATCTTGCAAGGCACGAACCTCGGTTGGCAAAGTATTCCAAATGGAAGGCGCTACCACAGAAAAGGCTCTGTGCCGAGTGGATGCCGAAATGGATGTTTTTGAAACTAGGCACTTCGAGGAAATTCAGATCTTCGGAACGGAGTGATCTCTGGGGTTGGTAGGGGGTGAGACGGTCCCTCAGATACAACGGCCCCAGACCATGCAAGGCCTTGAAAGTTAACACCATCACCTTGAAGGTGATCTGGTGCTCGACCGGAAACCAGTGGAACTGCTGAAGGATGGGAGTTATAGGACATCTCGCTGGAGCCCCAGTGAGAAGTCGTGCAGCAGCATTCTGGACGAGCTGAAGTTTCCAGATCACAGACAAGGGCAGTCCAATGTAAAGGGTGTTACAGTAGTCTAGTCTTGAGATGACCGTGGCTTGTATCACCGTGGCTAGGTCGTCTCTAGACAGATAGGGGGCTAGTCGCTTAGCTGGCCGCAGATGGAAAAAGGCAGTTTTGCTAACAGCGGAGACCTGAGTCTCCATTGTCAGCAAAGGGTCTAAAGTAACCCCAAGGCTCTTTACGGGCGTAATGCCTCGCCATCCAGGGTAGGCAATTGAGCCTCTCCGCTTGCACAGCTGGTGCGGAGTTATGGGCTGGTTTGTCACCAGTACGCTGATGACACCCAGCTCATCCTGAGGATGGAGGGCAGGCCGGAATCCGTCCCTGATAATTTCCAGCGCTGCCTCGAAGCCGTCACTGGATGGCTGCGAGCCAGTAGGTTGAGGGTGAATCCGGCGAAGACGGAGATCTTGTGGCTGGGTCGCCCGGGCAGGGTGGATGCCCGGCTTCTGACCCTGGACGGTGCGGCGCTGTGCCCAGCGCCGTCTGTGAAGAGCCTGGGGATCCATTTGGACTCCCAGCTGACTATGGAGGCCCAGGTCTCCGCAGTCAGCAAGGCTGCTTTTTCCACCTCCGCCAGGCAAGGAGGCTGGTCCCCTACCTCTCCCGGAGCGACCTGGCCATGGTGATCCAAGCCACGGTCATCTCTAGGCTAGATTACTGTAACGCGCTCTACGTCGGCCTTCCTCTGTCGTCGATCCGGAAGCTCAAGCTGGTGCAGAACACTGCCGCCCGGCTCCTGTCTGGCACGCCAGCAGGTTGCCGAATAACACCTGTTTTGCAGGATCTGCACTGGCTACCTATTGAGCACCGGATCGCCTTCAAAGTGCTGGTTCTCACCTTCAAGGCCTTGTACGGCCTGGGGCCAGCGTATCTGAGGGACCGCCTCACCCCATATTGCCCAGCGAGATCACTACGGTCAGAGGATGCCAACCTCCTGGAAATACTATCAGCAAGGTCGGCACACCTAACATCCACCCGCCGGAGGGCGTTTTCTGTAATAGCTCCCACGCTGTGGAACGCCCTCCCAGCTGAAACCAGGGCCTTGAGGGACCTTCTCCCATTCAGGCGTGCCTGTAAAACCCATCTGTAAAGGCAGGCCTTCGGAGATTAGGGCCGTGTGCTCTGGGTATTGTGCTTGGCATCTGTTGCTGCTCCGCTGTATTAGTGCCTTTCTTGTTATTGTTTTAATTGTTCAATTGTTTTATGTTTTAATCCTGTTTTATGCCTTTGGCTTTGTAAGCCGCCGCGAGCCCTTGGGAGTCGGCGGCATAGAAGCCTCAATAATAAATAAATAAAAATAAATAAATGTTTATTTATTTATTTTACCATTTTACTGGATTTTTTTAGAGTTGCCCCCAAAGGAACTGTTTATAACAGCTTCATGACATCCATAGTTATCTGGAAGCAAGTTTCACTCAGGGTGAAATTTCACAAGGGTCTGGAGAACAAGCCCTATGAGGAGCGGCTTGAAGAGCTGGGCATGTTTAGCCTGAAGAAGAGAAGGCTGAGAGAAGACAGGATAGCCATGTATAAGTATGTGAGAGGAAGTCATATATATGTTGTGTTCATCAAAAAAGGCCCAGGTTTCATGCTGAGTGTATACATTTAAAACATATTAACTATATGTATGATTGTGTTAGAGTGTCATTGTGTGTCAATTTGGTTGGTGGTGTGTCCCAGGATTTTGTACATGTAAAAAATGTGCCGCGGCTCAAAAAAAGGTTGAAAAACACTGACTTATTGGGACTACAACACCCAGCATCCCCCATCCAGCAGGCTCTGTTTTTCCTCTCATCTTTGTGTTCCTTTCCTTTCCAAGCTTTGGTGCATCTTCTTGGCTTTCCCTAGACCTGGATGTTGAACTCCTTTGGAAGCAACGGCCTGATAAATGAGATGATTCGCTGGTCCAGCCGCCCATTTCTCAACCCGCTGTGGCAACATTTGCCAAAAAAGCCCTTTTGAAAGCAGGTCGTAATTCTTCCAAAATTGGAGCTCAACCCCTTTGGAGCCTCCCAGGTGGAGGAGAAGTTCTTGCAAGGCAGCCAAAGAGTTTACGACATTTAATTCCAGGGGATTATTTCCCGCTCCGGTTTTGCCCTCCTGTAAATCTAGACACATATATCAAAAATATGCAAGAGATTAGATCTAATCCTTCATGCGCAGAACCAGTCCTTCGGCTGCAATACATTAATGAACAAAATACGACCGGCATCACTCCTGAAAAGACACCTGAGGGTTACGCCAAAGAGGAGGAAAAGAAGGGAGGAGGGGAAGGAAGGAAAGACGGATGGAAGAAAGGAAGAAAGCTGGTAGGAAGCAAGGGCAGATGGCAGAAAGAGAGGAAAGAATGATGGATGGAACGAAGGAAAGATGGGTGGGAGGGGAAGGGAGAAAGGAAAGATGGATGGACAGTCGGATGTATGGAAGGAAGGAAGAAAGGACAAATGGAACGAAGGAAAGATGACTGCAAGAAAGGAAGGAAGGACAGATAGATGGATGGATGGATAGATGAAGGCTGCAAGGAAGGAAGGACAGACAGAAGGAAGGAAAGATGGATGGAAGGAAAGAAGGAAGGAAGGAAGGAAGGAAGGACAGAAGGATGGATGGAAGAAGGCTGTAAGGAAGGAAGGACAGATGGAAGGAAAGATGGGTGGAAGTCAGGAAGGAAGGGGAAGGGAAGGAAGGAAAGAAAGAAAGAAGGAAGGAAGGAGGCTGGAAGGAAGAAAGGAACAAAGGAAAGATGGGAGGGGGATGGAGGAAGGGAAGGAAAGATAGATGGATGGAGGGAAGGAAGAATGAATGCATGGATAGAAGGAGGGAAGGAAGGAAGGAAGGAAAGATAAATGGAAGGAAGACAAGATTAGGAAGGAAGTTAGGAAGGGAGAGAAAGGGGAAGAGAAGGGAAGAAGGACGGAAGGAAAGAAGGAATGAAGGAGGGAGGAAGGAAGGACAGAAGGATGGATGGATGGAAGAAGGCTGTAAGGAAGGAAGGACAGATGGAAGGAAGGCAAGTTGGGTGGAAGTTAGGAAGGAAGGGAAGTTAGGAAGGAAGGGGAAGAAGGAAGGAAGAAAGGAACAAAGGAAAGATGGGAGGGAGAGATGGAGGGAGGGAGGGAGGATAGATGGATGGATGGATGGATGGAGGGAAGGAATAATGCATGCATGGATAGAAGGATGGAAGGAAGGCTGAGGAAGGAAGGAAGGAAGGAAGGAAGGAAAGATAGATGGAAGAAAGGATGGGTGCATGGATAGAAGGAAGGAAGGATAGAAGGAAGGATGGAAGGGAAGACGGATGGATGGATGAATGGAAGGAAAGAAGGCTGATGGAAGGGAAGGGAGGTGATTTCTCACCATACTCTCAGGATGGATGAGTTGCGCTATGCAGCACCATTTTTGTTCATTTCCTAATGGGTTCTCTCATAAAAACACGGGGAAAGCTTGGCAAGAGGGACACCCTGCACATTTTGCTCTAGTTTCTCAATAAATACCTCACCGAGTCTCAACCAATTCAACCTAGTTTATGGGGAGCCACAAAAATAAAAGTTTTGGAAGTATAATGATAACTTTAAAAGTCAGGACCGCACAATTAAATAGGAAAGAACACTTTCAAACCAGGAACAGAACATTTTTCAAATTGTGTTACATGATGCAATTTGTCTAGTTTAATTTGGGGAATTCCTGGACGTGGTTCGTTTCCCATTCTTTGGATCGTAGAAGCAATAAATGGCTTCTTGGGTTTCAACATAAGGACATTCCTCTTTTGTCCCAGCCTCCAAATGCCTTCAATTTTCCTTCCGGAAACCTCACACGCAGACGAGCGCCTCCAGGGAGCCATTCCTCTCTGCGGTTTCGGTACAGTTCTGCCCTTGGTTTGTAATTGACATTTAAATAGTTCTGCAAACAACAAATCAATATTTATGGATTTCTGATGCAACGCAGGGGCCAAATGCTCCTGTTTCCTGGCCAAGGGGGTCATTCGGGGTCAAGGTTGAGGCTTTGCTAATGAGGAAAGGAGGCCCCCTCCTGACCACAAAAGCTGTGTTTGGCCATTAGCCTCTCAGCGTCACAGATTGTCCTCTTTGTTCATTATCCTTTTTTCCCACCGATCGCTGGGCGGCAGAGAAACAAATCTAGAAATGGCACTCCCTTCCCAAGTCTTTTCAGCAAATATACACACATTGGGAGGCATTGAATGTGTGCTTTCAATGCACTGTCGTGGAAGAAGATCTGTGCATGCAGGAGCCAGGCCCGGATTAACACCTTTTTGTGCCCTAGGCCACACTTTGGAATTACGCCCCCTTTAAGCCAACCTCTACCGCAACACCCCCCCCACACACACACACACATCCTTTCATCCGCTCATCCCCTTTAGGGCCCCGCATCCAGCTCTCCCGGTGTGGCCCCACTAGGTCCGCCACAGGAGTTTCCCTCTCGGCAGGGGCGGTCCGTCCATGTAAGTAACCTACGCGGCCACGCCGGGCGCCATCATGGATGGACTCTGCCACGCCGGCCGCGCCGGCCGCCATCCTGGATGGCCGCCGCCGAAGCGGAACTCCCTGCTGCAGCGGAAGCGGAACTCCCTGCTGAAGCGGAACTCCCTGCTGCTGCCTGCAGCAGCTTCTGAGCATGCGCAGACATTTTCGCGCATGCCCAGAACTGCCGGAGCTGAAGTTCAGCTCCGGCAGTTCTGGGCATGCGCAAAAATGTCCGCGCATGCTCAGAAGCTCCTGCAGGCAGCAGGCTAGCAGCAGGGAGGTCTGCTATGGCGGCGTGGCGCCACCCATGCAAGTAGGCAGGGGGCGGAGGCAAAGGGAGAGGGGGCGGAGACAAGGGGGCGCCAAATAATGTTTGCTTACTATATAAAATAACCTTAGACCGCCCCTGACTCTCGGCAGGCACTATGGATGCAGGCATGGGGGGAGGAACCTCCTCCCCGATACCGGGGCTTGCAGCAGTTGGCTCCTACCCGGTATCGGGGATTGCACGTGCGTTGTAGTCAGTAGCTGTATCGATGACGCGCTTCTCCCCGATACCGGGGCTTGTTGCGTTGGGCTTCTCTCCTGGACTGGAGTTTGCGCATGTGCCGTAGCCGGCAGTTACGCTTCTCTCTCCAGTAAGGAGGAGTCTCATCCTTGTGTTGGAGGAGGAATACCAGCTTTCATGGTGTTAGGGCATGCGCAGACTGCGCAATGGAGTTTCCTGTACTTATTTTTATTTTGGTCCGTGATCTGCGCCGGCTTGCATCCCTAGGCCATTGCCTAGGTCAGTCTTTCTCAACCAGTGTGCCATGGCACACTAGTGTGCCGTGATGGACCTCCTGCTGTGCAGCGAGAAAAGCTCTCTGCCCCCTTTCCTCCCCCTCCTGCGAACTCCTGCTGCTTGGGAGGAGGAAGTGCCTGGCAGTGGCAAAGAAAAAGAAGGACTGGGGCACCGCTCCTTCGGCCGTTCCCCAGCCAGCCTCCAATCCACCATGACTCCCACCATGACTCTCGCCCCTCGCTCGCTGAAGCCGGGTGGAGGAGCTCCGCCCACTGAAGCCCGTCCACCGCTCATGCTCCTCCTCTGTCCCCACCCCCGGCTTTGGCACTCCCAGCAGCTGCGCCAGCCTTGAGGGACAGTGCCAAGCCAGCATTGTGCTGGCTCTGGCACCGCTGGTTTGGCACTGCCCCTCAAGGCTGAGAAGCTGAGGAGAGCTGAAGCAGGGGGGGCGGGGCATGGCGCAGCCTGGCTCTGCCCCTCCCCAGCTTCCACTCCCAGCAGCTGTTCCCAGCAGGCCACCATCCCCAGCCATTCTTTACTGTGTTAGAGTGTCATTTTGTGTCATTTTGGTTGGTGGTGTGCCCCCGGATTTTTTTAATGTTAAAAGTATGCTGCGGCTCAAAAAAGGTTGGGAAACACTGGCCTAGGTTGACCTTATGGGTAATCCTGGCCTGGCAGAAGCCCCGAATGCCCAACATTGCCATTTTGTACAAGGCATGGCCAATGCACAAACCTGCATCTGAAGATTTTAGACAAATATGGAATGGTACCAACTGGTCATTCTCTGGCATTGCACCTAAAGTAATGGCAGCCCTATAACACATCATTTGGAAAATGTTCTGTTCCTGCTTTGAAAGTGTTATTTCCTTTTTAATTGTGCAGCCCTTTGAAAGTAGTTGTTCTATTCCAGAAACGTTGTTTTTGTGTCTGCCGCAAACTAGGCTGAATGGGTTGAGACTCAATGAGACCTTCATTGAAAAACTAGAGCACAGACCTAATTGTTAGGGCAGGTAAAATCACAGCTGGTGAGTGTGTTCACTGAAAATGCAAAGCATGAAGCTGATTGGTTGGGCTACGCCTGAGACTAGCTGAGCCTGGGAGTTTTGGCAACAGTTACATATTTAGGCTTTGACTGTGCAGTTTTTGCTTCTGGGCTTCTGGGAGATCTTTCACATGGACACTTAAGGACCATTTGAAGCCCTCTCAAAGGGCATTGTGTGAGTCAATGCAAGTGTTCACATGACTGTATATTAGGCCTGGTTGATCCAGGCCCGGATTAACACATTTTTTGCGCTCTAGACCACACTTTGGAATTACGCCCCCTTTAAGCCAACCTCTACCGCTGCTTTTTTCTTTGGCTACTTTCTCTGAGTTTTTAAAAATAAAAAATGCATAAAAGCAAAAGCACCGGGGCCACGTTCCCTCCGAGGAAAACACACACAACCCCAAACGCTCGCGGGCAAGGAATGGATGGCTGGCTGCGAGAGGGAAGCTGCGGGGAAGGATGCCTGGCAAGTCGGCACACTCTGCCTTCCGAGGACCGCGGGGTTGGGGCTGGGCAAGGGGAAGGCAGGGGCGGGGAAAGAGCACCCCAACTTCGGGAGGGAGGGAAACTCTGCGGGTCCGGGCGTGGGGAAAGGGAGGGGGCTGGGGGCCCAAGAGAGGGAGGGAAGGGCAGGAGGGAGCACAACATGTGGGGAAGCGCCTCAAAACCTCCACCTTGAGAGCCGAGAAATCGAGACTGAGCCCTCTTTAGCAGCCTCCCGCCCCTCCAGGCGACCCACCCTCAGGACGCGCTTCTCTCCCCTTCCCTCCCTCCCTCCTTCCCGCCCAATAAGGCTCCTGCCTCCCCCCCCCCAGCAAAACATTAGGAAAGAATGCTCCTGAAAATGGCCATACAGCCCAGAAAACTCACAGCAACCCAGTGATTCCGGCCATGAATGTGGCGCAGCTGGCTGGGTGTCAGCTGCATAAGATCTCTACTGACCAGAAGGTCATGTGTTCGAGGCCTGCCCGGGTTGGGGTGAGCTCTCAACCAATTTGTGTAGCTCGCTGTCGACCTTTGCAACCCAAAAGACAGTTGCATCTGTCAAGTAGGAAATGTAGGTACCACTTTATGGAGAGGCTAAATTTAACTAATTTTGGGAATGTTAAGTTGCCTCTATGTCTGTCTATCTATGTTGTATATCAGTCCAACTTCTGCCGACCCAAGGGCCGGACTTCTGGTGAGTGATCACCTGGGGGCCGAGTGGCCACGCCCCTGGCCACACCCCCGGCCACACAGCTGTTGTGACACTTTGGGGGAGAGGCCTGGATCCGCCCCTTGCCCGCAGGGGATGGCTCACGCGCGCCCGGTTCTCGCTTTCCCGCGAGCCATCTAGGCTTGTGGGAGGGTTTTTCGCCCGGCTCTCGTGTCCCTCTGGTCAGAGGGACGCGAGAGCCAGGCAAAAACTCTCCCGCAGGCCTCCCTGGAAGGCCTGCCCCCTCGCTCCTTCCCACCCTTCCCGGCGCCGCCGGTGTCCCAATCGCCGCAGCGCCGGGGAAGGAGAAGGAGGGAGGGAGGATTCCTCCTCCTTCCCTGGCGCCACGGCGATCGGGACACCAGCGGTGCCGGGAAAGGAGGAGGAGGGAGGGAGGATTCCTCCTTCTCCTCCCCTCCTTCCCCCGCCGCTGCGAACCGGATCGCAGTGGCGGGGCGGAGAGAGGGACGGAGGGGGCAAGGCAGGCCCTTCTCCCCCTTCCTTCTCCTGCCCCTCTCCTCCTCCTCCCCCCCCCCCCCCGCTGCTGCGATCTCGCAGCGGCGGCGCAGAGAGAGGGACGGAGGGCGCGGTGCAGGAGAGGAGCTAGCTCTCTTCTCCTCCTCCCTTCCCCCCGCCGCTCTTCTTTTTAAAAATTAGAATTTTTTAAAAAATTAAAAATGGCGGCCGGGCATAGCTGCGAGGGGCCGTGTCCAACAGGCTGGGGGGCGTGTATGGCCCCCAGGCCGCCAGTTGGACAGCCCGATCAATGGCATTGAATGTTTGCATCGGCGCCGCGCGAGGAAGTATTTTTCGCACCATAAGACGCAGTTTTTTCCTCCCAAAGTGCAGCAGAGGGAGGCGGGAGCTGGCTCACTTCCTCCTCCGTGCCCTTCCCTGGTGCACTCCCTCTGCCATTTTTTCCCTCCCACCTTTTTTTCGAAAAAAAAAATTAAAAATGGCAGCCAGCGGGCATAGCGCGACCCTGGGCTGTGTCCAAAAGGCTGGGGAAAGGAGTCAGAGGGGCCCCAGGCCGCCAGTTGGACAGCCCTGTTGTATATCAATGGCATTGAATGTTTGCTTGTATATGTGCATTGTCGAGGAGGTCCGCCAGGAGTCCCCTGATAAGATTTACCTAGATTTTAGCAGGGGAGTGATTTTTTTCCTATTTTCCTCCTCTAAAATCGGTCTTATCAATATAAATGTAAATGACGTAAATAAATAAATAATAAAATACATAAATTAATGAAAGCCTTCAACAACACATATGTTGAATTGGTAGAGACGCTAGGGTGAGATATTCACTGAAAAGCTATTGCAAAATGTGCTGCAGGATGATTTCCCATGTTAATAAATCTTTCCCATATTTTTTATAATAGCACCAATTAGAAAATTACATTTATAACCCATGAACAAAAATCGAGTTACATAGTGTCATTCTTCTTCTTCTTATTATTATTATTATTATTATTATTAGTAGTAGTAGTAGTAGTAGTAGTAGTAGTATCTTGTGTGGTCTCTCTAAAAAAGATACTCAAAATGGCTCCCAGTAAAAACCAACGCAATACAATTTAAACCAGGCATAGGCCAACTTGGGCCTTCCAGGTGTTTTGGTCTTCAACTCACACCATTAAGCGGCGGGGGGAGGGCCTGAGACTCTTAGGAATGGTGGGAGCTGAAGTCCAAAACCTCTGGACAGCCCAAGTTTACCCATGCCTGCTTTAAAGGGTATTTGTTATTGGTGTGCATCTGTGTACCAACATGGCAACACTAAACATGCCAAAGACGGGGCTCATTTGTCTGAGATTGATTCAAAGAGAAGTTGGAAATTAACTTTGCCTTAGCATTGAGTGGCCTTGCAGCTTCAAAGCCTGGCTGATTCCTGGCTGGGGGGGGGGCACGTTAAGTAAAGGTAAAGGTATCCCTCTGACATTAAGTCCAGTCGTGTCCGACTCTGGGGTGTGGTGCTCATCTTCATATCTAAGCGGAAGAGCCGGCGTTGTCCGTAGATGCCACCAAGGTTACGTAGCCAGTTTGACTGCACGGAGCGCCGTTACCTTCCTGCCGAAGCGGTACCTATTGATCTACTGAATGTTTGCCGTGTATGTGTACTTGTGATCCGCCCTGAGTCCCCTTTGGGGTGATAAATAAAGTGTTATTGTTATTATTATTATTATTCCTCAAATTTGCATGTTTTCGTACTGCTAGTTTGGCAGAAGCTGGGGCTGACAGCGGAAGCTCACGCCACTCCCCGGGATCGAACCCGCGCAGGCCCGGATGAACACTTTTTTGCGCCCTAGGCCACAGTTTGGAATTACGTCCCTTTAAGCCAACCTCCCGCCACCTCCAAGGTCCCCATTCCCACCGGCTGGAAAGCTCCGCTGGGCTCTGAAGGTCTCCTCGGGAGTCGGGAGGCTTGGGGAGAGCGCAGCGGGTGCAAACTCGCTCTAAAGGCGTGCACGAGAGAGAGAGAGGGAGAGAGAGAGGGAGGGAGGGAGGGAGGGAGGGAGAGAGAGAGAGAGAGAGAGAGGGAGGGAGGGAGGGAGAGCTTATTGCCTGTAGAGACTGAGAGAGAGAGAGAGAGAGAGCCCAAGAGACGGAGGGGTCGGGAGCAGAGACTTTGCCGGGAAATAAATAAATAGGGGCATGAAAAAGGGGGAAAGAGGGGCGCAGACCAATTTTGGGTTTTTTTGGTCCGTGATCTGCGCCCCCCCCCCCCCCGGCTTGCGCCCCTAGGCCATGGCCTCGTTGGCCTTATGGGTAATCCGGGCATGAACCTGCGACCTTTCGGTCAACAAGCTCAGCAGCTCAGCGCTTTAACCCACTGAGCCACCGGGGAGGCGTTAGCTGGCCCCGATTGTTTCGTGTCAGGAAAACACCTGGAGGGCACAAGTTTGCCCATGTCCGGTTTCAAACCTATAATATCCAAACAGTACAATCGAATAATAAAGTTACAACCCCTAGAACCAATATTCCTTCGAAACTATACCTTTTCCTAATTTCCGAGTCCTGGCTGTCCTGACATCCCAGCGATAGAAGGGATTTGTAATCTGGCCCTATAAATCTGGTGGATTGTGGGAATTTTGAATCCCAATGGAGACATGCAAACACACACACACAGTCAGATATCCATCATACCCCCCCCACACACACACACCCTTTTCCTCTGAGAGCAAGCAATGGGCTGCGGTTGCTTTTGAAGTCCTCCCATTCCCCCTTTTTCGAGGCCAAAACTGAGGGTGAAACTCCAGCAACACGAAGGAGATAATCCCCCCATTCAGACCCAGAAAGGATTATTCTAATTACTTTGATTATTAAAAGATCAGAGGAGGCCTTTCTTCTCGGCACAGGCCTCCTCCCCTCGCTCCCTTCAAAGCAGGGCATCTGGGGGGAGGAAGGGGCTTAAATAAACAAGAGGGCGACCTTTGGTGGGGGGCCATTAGCCAGCCAGACAGCCTGAATGCAAACCCAATGGTGAGCGCAAACCCAAAGCCCTCCCGGCCCTTCCAGTGGGCAGCTCCAGCCTTGGGCCTTTTCAGATGCAAATGGGAGAGGCCGGGACACAAGTGGCGCATTGATGCGCATTGATGCGCACTGATGCTTGGGTTGCCGGCTATTGTCCCCTTTCCTTTTGGGAAGGAGATATTGGGACCCAGATGGCCTCTTTCTCCTCTCCCGCTCCTGATCCTCAATGCGCATGCTGCACCAGCCAAGCTATGCGCCCCAGCAACCCTTCTGTTTGTTTCTGCTGCTGAGGAGGAGGAGGGTTCATTTGCACAGCAGGCTCATTAGGCCTAAAGCACCAATTAATTCCCTTTGTCCTTATTAAATGGCTGGTTCCTAACCGGCTAAGGGCTCTGAGCCAGACTCCATCCCTCAGCCAGCAAAGGAAGGATAGGACAGGGCGGAAGGAGGGCAAATGCTCCGTGCAAAATGTTCTGTAGAGGAGACAGAGACTGACAACACTCTCTAACACAGTGTTTCCCAACCAGTGTGCCGTGGCACACTAGTGTGCCGTGAGCGATCATCAGGTGTGCCGTGGGACATTGGAACCTCCAATACCCTTTCTTCCCCCTCCTGCCGAACACTTTTTCTTCTCCACTCGGGCTCCCTTCTTCCCAGCCTCGCTCTGCTCGCTTTGCCTCACTTTGCTCTGGGGCGTGTCTGCGCAGTTGCGCCCGCACGGGTCACGTCTTCCTCCCTCCCCCTCCCCTCCTGAACACGCTCACGCTGCCCCCTGGGATCAATATGGCGGCAGAAGCGGCAGTGTAGAAGAAAGAGTAAGTGTTCGGCAGGAGGGGGAAGAAAGGGTGCAAAGGGGGAGGAAGAGGTCTCTGTCGAAAGCTGGCATGGGCAAACTTGGACCTTCCAGGTGTTTTGGACTCCAACTCCCACCATTCCTAGCAGCCTCAGGCCCTTTTCCTTCCCCCCCCCCCGTCAGCCACCTAAGCAGGACAGGGCCTCAGGCTGTTAGGAATGGTGGGAGTTGAAGTCCAAAGCACCCAGAGGGCCGAAGTTTTCCCATGCCTGTTTTAGGGACCTTAAAGTGGTGAGCCTCCTTCCAACATTGTGATTCTGGATAGAAAACAAACAACAACATAACATTGTTTGAGTCCACAGTTCTCCCTGGGTGTAGGTGAACGACAAATTCCAAACTCAAGGTCAATTCCCAAGAAAACCCTTTCAGGACTTTCTGTTGGTAATGAGAGTTCAATATGCCAAGTTTCGTTCAATTCCATTGTTGCAAGAGTTCAGGATGCTCTTTGCTTGTGTGTTAACTATAAATCCCAGAAACTGTAACTCCCAAATGTCAAGGCCTATTTTCCCCAAACTCCATCTGTGTTCACATTTGGGCATATTGAGTATATTCATGCCAAGTTTGGTCCTGATCCAACATTGTTTCAGTCCACAGTGCTCTCTGGATATAGGTGAACTACAACTCCAAAACCCAAGGTCAATGCCCACCAAACTGTCTTGGTTATGGGAGTTCTGTGTGGGAAGTTTGTGTCTTTCTGCCATTCCTGCCAGGATATCTATGTTGTGTTCATTGAAACAGGCCCAGGTTTCACACTGAGTGTATAATTACATTTAAAAACATATTAACTATATGTATTACTGTGTTAGAGTGTCATTTTGTGTCATTTTGGTTGGTGGTGTCCCCAGGATTTTGTAAATGTTAAAAATGTGCCGCGGCTCAAAAAAGGTTGAAAAACACTGCTCTAACACAACTGGGTGTTATTTCTGTTCCTGTTTTGTCCCCCTCCTCTTTACTTCCTCTTTGTCTGCCTCCCTTTCTTCCTTCTTTCCCTTCCTCCTCTTTTTCCTGAGCATTGTTATCCTCCTCTTTCTTTTTCTCTTCCCCTTCTTCTTCTTTCTTCTCCTCCTGCTCCCTGGAGCCTTGTTGAGCCATTGAAGAGCCAGCCTGGGGCCTTGGGATTGTTTTCCCAGGAGGGATGGAGGGGACCGGTGGTGTCACGGAAACCCAGGCAAACAGAGCAATTCCCCAAACAATGAGGATCAAGTGGCAGAATAAATGGCCTGGGGAGATGGGGAGCAAACAACACAGGAGATAAGAGGCCCTTCCCAGTAGGTCACACAACAAGCTGAGTTCTCTGAGGCAGTGTTTCCCAGCCTTTTTTAAGCCGCGGCACATTTTTTACATTTGCAAAATCCTGGGGCACACCACCAACCAAAATGACACTCTAACACAGTAATACATATAGTTAATATGTTTTTAAATGTATTTATACACTCAGTGTGAAACCTGGGCCTGTTTCGATGAACACAACATAGATGGCAGGAATGGCAGAAAGACACACACGAAGGTCTTGCTCAACAGCTGGGAGTTACAGTTTACCCGCAATCAAAGAGCACTCTGAATTGCATCAATGATGGAATGGAATCAAACTTCCCACACAGGAACTCCCATAACCAAGAGAAAATACTATAAGAGTTTGGTGGGCATTGACCTTGAGTTTTGGAGTTGTAGTTCACCTATATCCAGAGAGCACTGTGGACTCAAACAATGTTGGATCAGGACCAGACTTGGCATGAATACTCAATGTGCCCAAATGTGAACACAGATGGAGTTTGGGGAAAATAGACCTTGACGTTTGGGAGTTACAGTTTCTGGGATTTATAGTTAACACACAATCCAAGAGCATCCTGAACTCTTGCAACAATGGAATTGAACCCAACTTGGCATATTGAACTCTCATTACGAACAGAAAGTACTGAAAGGGTGTGCTTGGGAATTGACCTTGAGTTTGGAAGTTGTAGTTCACCTACACCAGGGGTGCCCACACTTTTTCATCATGCGAGCTACTATATGAACAATCAAGTTAAAAAGATCACCTGTTGTGCATGTGAGTGTGTGTGCGCGTGCGGGCGCGCATGCTCCTACTGCAGCCTTCTGTCTGCGCTGGGCTTTTTTCTTGCCTGCCCACGAACTCGCCGCCGCATGCACCTGGGAAGGGAATCCTCCTTGCCTGCGCGCGCTCTCTCTCTTAATGTCTTCCTTGCCTTCCTTCTTCCTGCTGCGTGCTTTCGCGAAGCAGGAAGTCCCCATCCCGTCCTGCTTCTTGCGTGCACAGCAGGCCCCTCCCGCGCACGCAGCAGGAAGGTATTTATAGGCGCACCCGCCAGCGCTCCGGCCAGATATGGCTTGGCGGCGGCTCGGAAGGCACAGGGCTGGGAAGAGGGGCCGCCTGGCTGCTGCTTGGGCTGGGAAACTCAACCGAGAGGGACCCACGTGAGGCTGGAGCCAACCCACGGCAGCCTCCCCCTCTCCCTCCTCCCTCGGGGCTTCCTTACCTGGGCAGGAGAAGGGAGAGTGGAAGAGGTGCTTCCCCAAAGTGACAGATGCAGCAGGGGGCTTCCTTCCTTCCTTTCGAGGGTGTCACTCAGAAAGGACGCCCAAGTGGACGGCTGGCAGGAAGGAGGACCCCTCCCACTGGTGCCAGTCCATGCCCACGAGAGAGAGAGAGAGAGAGAGAGAGAGAGAGAGAGAGAGAGAGAGAGAGAGAGAGGGTGGCTCTTCCTAGCCGGCTCTGAAGAGCCACCCTCCCTCTCTTTCTCTCTCTCCCATGGGCCCTCGCCGCCTTTCTCCTTCGAGGGCGAGGGAGGGCAAGGTGGAGAAAGGCGGCGAGGGCACAAGCAGCAGCAAGTGGAGTCTCCATCCCCGCAGCGCCCTCCTCCTCGGGTTCAGCCCCAGGAACACGGCGGAGCCCTCCCTCCTCACCCCCAACCAAGGAAAGAAAGGCAGCCCCACACAGCTTGCTTGCCCAGGTCTCGGCTTGGAATGGGAGTCCTGAGGGCAGCAGCAGGGTTTGCGGCGGGGCTTGCTTGGCTTTGCCCCACTTTGCCCGGCCTCCTTCGCCTCTTTCTCTCCCTCTCTCCTTCCAGCGCCCGCCTGCCTGCCTGCCAAAAGGATCCGAAAAAGTTCTCCGGATTTCTTTCTTCTCTCCTTGGCTTTCTCTCTCTCTCTCTCCCTCTCTCTCTCACACACACACATTCCCTCCATCCCTCCCACTGCCTCGCATCCTATCCATGCGCATGCCTTCGCCTTGCTCCCGCCCTCCCCCCCAGCAGCAACCAATGGGCGGTCATGTCACCACACCGTGCGTGGCAAGACAAGCGCAGGACCTGCCCACTAAAGCCTCATTTTGGCAAAAGAAGCCCCGCAAAGGTGGCAGCGGGAGCGCATGTGTGCGCGCATGGTAGGAGCACGCCATCCGGCTGGTGAGCCCCAAAGATCACCTGGAAGAGGGCCGAAGATCACCTAGGTGCTCCCGATCACCGTAATGAGCACCCCTGACCTACACCCAGAGAACATTATGGACTCAAACAATGTTGTTATGTTGTTGTTTGTTTTCTATCCAGAATCACAATGTTGGAAGGAAGGAAGGAAGGAAGGAAGGAGGGAGGGAGAGAGGGAAGGAAGGATGGAGGGAAGGAAGGAAGGAAGGAGGAAGGAAGGAAGGGGAAGGAAGGAAGGGAGGAAGGAAGGAGGGAAGGAAGGAGGAAGGAAGGAAGGAGGAAGGAGGGAGGAGGGAAGGAGGGAGGAGGGAGGGAAGGAAGGAAGGACGGAGGGAAGGAAGGAAGGAAGGAAGGGAAGGAGGAAGGAAGGAAGGAAGGAGGGAAGGAGGGAAGGAAGGAAGGAAGGAAGGAAGGAAGGAAGGAAGGAAGGGAGGGAAGGAGGAGGAAAGGAAGGAAGGAAGGAAGGAGGAAGGAAGGAAGGAAGGAAGGAAGGAAGGAAGGAAAGGAAGGAGGAAGGAAGGAAGGAAGAAGGGAGGGAAGGAAGGAAGGAGGAAGGAAGGAGGAAGGAAGGAAGGAAGGAAGGGAAGGAAGGAAGGAGGGAAGGAAGGAGGGAAAGGGGAGGAAGGAAGGAAGGAAGGAGGGAAGGAAGGAAGGAAGGGGGAGCCCTCGCGCAGGGCCAAGGCGGACCTTGGTGTCGACATTGGCGAGGTAGTCCCTCTGGAAGGCGTCAAAGAGGCAGCAGCTTTTGAGCTGCCCAATGATGAGGGTGATGAGCTGGGCTTCCCTTGGGGGCAGCGAGGCCGGGTCTGTGGCGCAAGGGCCAGGCCTGCCTCCGCCATCTCCCCCAAGGCCCGTGGCGGAGGACAAAGACGAGGCGCTGCCGCTGCCGGGCTCCGCCATTCCTGGCAAAGAGGGCGCAGGGCCCCGAGAAAAGCGGGGGATGAAGTAGAGATGGCGGTGCGGAAGCGGCAGTCGTGGCGCATTTGCGTCGCACCCGCTGCATGCTGGGAAACCGAGGCCTGGACTGCTCTGGAGAGCCAGATGCAATCATGAAAAGAGCCACATCTGGCTCCCGGGCCATAGGTTCCCTACCCCTGTCCTAAAGGGACAAGTTTTGGTGTAAAGCAGGGCTGTCCAACTTCTACCAGCCCAGGGGCCTGAATTCCGGTCACTGATGACCTGGGGGGCTGAAGGGTCTGCCCCCACCCCCGGCTCCGCCCCCGCCCCGCCCAGGCTCCGCCCCCACCCCACCCCGCTCCTCCCCCAGCTCCAATTTACTTACAATTCATAAGAGGTATCCATACAATCAAATATAATCTTTTACTAAGGGGAAATGCAGGGTGGGAATTCATAAGGGGCATCCATACACAATTACATAATAATAACATAAAGGTTAGCCTACCTTCCCAAACACGCAGGATCCAGGAGTAGCCGGACCACGAGCAGAGGCGACGACCAACCGAGGCAGCAGCCGAGAAGGTCCAAATCGCGTCTGCGTGGGCCGCAGGGATTAAGTAGCCGAGATTTCGGCAACAGGAGTATCGCGAGACTACGGAAGCCACACGGGATTTCGCTCTCAACGCAGGCGTGATCTCACGTTGAGAGCGAAATCCCGTGTGGCTTCCGTAGTCTCGCGATACTTGCTCCGGAACCCGGAAGTGGGTAATTTTTTAAAATATTATTATTTTATTTTTTTTTTTATTATTATTTAAAAAGCTTAGGGGGGCGCAGGGAAGGGGCTGGGGGGCTGTATACGGCCCCCAGGCCGCCAGTTGGACAGCCCTGGTGGAAAGGGGGGCAAAAGAAGGACCGGTTGGATTTCAAAGGCAGGAAAGCAGCAATGGAGCTGGCCTGGGTTTCGTGGGCTGTGAAATGGAAACTTGCCATGAATCCTAAGGGGAGGTTTGCGGGTGATATATTGAGCATGACAGAGCCTGTGGTGCGAGTCGATGGAAATGCGCTGGAACCACGCTCTTGGGTTCCCGATCAATGCATCGCCATAAAAAGATAAGTGCCCTTTTACGCCTCCTTACTAAGTGGAGCAGAGCAAACGGCAGGCTTGCAAAGTTCATAAAAAAACCCTAGGAGTTGATGACAAGAACCCAAAAGAAGGCTTGAATACAGCCTTTGAGGATTGGAAAGGTGTCCGTCTTGAGGGGCTGGGGACGTCTGATTTTTTTTCCCCGTGTCAGGAGTAACTTGGGAAACTGCAAGTCGCTTTCTGGTGTGAGAGAACCGGCCGCCTGCAAGGACGTTGCCTGGATGGGTTACCATCCTGTGGGAGGCTTCTTGCATGGGAAGCTGGAGCTGACAGACGGGAGCTCACCCCACTCTCCGGATCCGAACCACCGACTTTTCGGTCTGGAATCTTGTCGGCACAAGATGTGGTGGGTCAAACTGACAAGGAGAGAGTTGGCAAACTTGGGCCGTCCCTCCAAGTGTTTTGGACTTCAACTCCCACCATTCCTAACAGCCTCAGGCCCTTTCCTTTCCCCCCTCAGCCGCTTAAGCGGCTGAGGGGGGAAAAGGAAGGGGCCTGAGGCTGATAGGAATGGTGGGAGTTGGAGTCCAAAACACCTGGAGGGCCCCGGTTTGCCCATACCTGATTTAGGAGATTCCCTGTCCTTGAAGGAACTAGGAATTCCGCACCTTTCACCACCACTACTATTACTACTGCTATTATTACTATTCAGTAACAGTAGAAAAATATAGGCCATTGTTAGTCCCAACTGGAGGAAATGCACGCAACAAATAAGATTTGCTTCTGTGCCGATTTACCTTCAGTGCCAATGAGTCTAATAAGGGCTAACCAATTGGGACTGGGTTGAACCGCTGAGCTGCTGAACTTGCTGACCAAAAGTTTGGCGGTTGGAATCCGGGGAGTGGGGGTGAGCTCCCGCTGTTAGCCCCAGCTTCTGCCAACCTAGCAGTTCGAAAATGATGCGAGTAGATCAATAGGGTAACCGCTTCTGTAGGAAGGTCCACGCAGTCCTGCTGGCCACATGACCTTGGAGGTGTCTATGGACAACGCCGGCTCTTCGGCTTAGCAAATCGAGATGAGCGGAGTCAGACACAACTAGACTAAATGTCAAGGGGAAACTTTTACCTTTACTAATAAAGTCCAAGCCATACTCAGAAGACACAGAAGTGGCTCGAATCTAGTCCAAATGAAAGCCTATGTATCTGTTTTGGGGATTGCAAAGCCCTTCAGATGTGGTTAACCCCATAGCGCATAAAACCAAGTCAGAAAGATCTACCTACCTCTTCAAGGCTGGAGAAGCTGCTGGTAGAACTGAAGCCGGAGAGGGGCGGTGCTTGGCGCAGCCTGGTTCCGCCCCTGGCTCAGCTCTACCAGCAGCTTCTCCAGGCTTGAGGATGGCAGTGCCAAGCCAGTGGTGGCATAGCTAGAACAAGCCTGGCTTGGCCCTGCCCTCCTCAAGGCTGGAGAAGCTGCTGGTAGAGCTGAAGCCGGGGGAGGGGGCGGGGCTTGGTGCAGCCTGGTTCCACCCCCTGGCTTCAGCTCTACCAGCAGCTTCTCCAGGCTTGAGGATGGCAGTGCCAAGCCAGTGGTGACATAGCTAGCACAAGGCTGGCTTGGCCCTGCCCTCCTCAAGGCTGGAGAAGCTGCTGGTAGAGCAGAAGCCGGGGGAGGGGTCAGGGCTTGGTGCAGCCTGGTTCCACCCTGGCTTCAGCTCTACCAGCAGCTTCTCCAGGCTTTGGATGGCAGTGCCAAGCCAGTGGTGACATAGCTAGCACAAGGCTGGCTTGGCCCTGCCCTCCTCAAGGCTGGAGAAGCTGCTGGTAGAGCTGAAGCCAGGGGAGGGGGTAGGGCTTGGTGCAGCCTGGTTCTGCCCCTGGCTTCAGCTCTACCAGCAGCTTCTCAGGCTTGAGGATGACAGTGCCAAGCCAGTGGTGACATAGCTAGCACAAGGCTGGCTTGGCCCTGCCCTCCTCAAGGCTGGAGAAGCTGCTGGTAGAGCTGAAGCCAGGGAGGGGTCAGGGCTTGGTGCAGCCTGGTTCTGCCCCCTGGCTTCAGCTCTACCAGCAGCTTCTCCAGGCTTGAGGAGGGCAGTGCCAAGCCAGTGGTGGCATAGCTAGCACAAGGCTGGCTTGGCCCGCCCTCCTCAAGCCTGGAGAAGCTGCTGGTAGAGCTGAAGCGGGGGGGGGGGCGGGGCTTGGCGCAGCCTGGTTCCACCCTGGCTTCAGCTCTACCAGCAGCTTCTCCAGCCTTGAGGAGGGCAGTGCCAAGCCAGTGGTGGCATAGCTAGCACAAGGCTGGCTTGGCTGCCCTCCTCAAGACTGGAGAAGCTGCTGGTAGAGCTGAAGCCAGGGAGGGAGCGGGGCCTCCGGAGGCCCCTCCTCGTGCTCCGCCTGCCTCTCTCTCATCCAGAAGCAACCCCGGAGCCTCTGCTGCCGGAGAGAGAAGTGCCCTGCTTCTCTCTCGTCCGGAAGCAAACGTGGACGGTGCGCAGCATGGAAGATGCGCATGGGCGGAAGGTGCACGCGCGCAGAGCAGAAGCGCCCCATCCGGCTGCGATCCACCTCCTTCGGTCCTACGATCGACTGGTCGATCGCGATCGACTTCCTGGGCAGCCCTGCAGTACAGGCAGTCCCGGAGTTACAAATATCCGACTTGCAAACGACTCACAGTTAAGAACGGGACAACAGGAAGTGAGGGAAATCTCCCTCTCGGAAGGGAAATCCACTCCTGGAAGTGTTATTATCACAAGGAAAAAGGGTTTCCAATGATGCTTTATCTCCAATCCTTGTTTCCACAGCAAACCCATTTTTCGGACTCGCCATTCTCTCCATTGAGGCCCTGGCACCCCACCCTCTCCTGCTCTACATCTCCCAAACAGATGGCAGGAGGACGCCCTCCGCTGTGGTTGTGTCTTCTCCTTGCCTGTGCTGCGGAGTGTCACATTTTGTCGTCCTCCCTGCCTTCCTCCCTTCATCTGTTCTGCCTTCGCCGCTGGATCCCACCCGTTTTAATGAGTGCAATTCAGTTATAATGAGTGATTGCGCGTTGCCATTGTCTGCAGCGGTGGCAGCAGGGGGGAAACTCCATGTGTTTTCTATATGATGCTGAGCAAACAGGAGATCTGTTGGTGATTCCTATGTGCAGAGAGGCATCGAGGGAGGGCCCTTGGCCTGGGACTCCCTTCTGGGGTCCCACGTTTCCTAGTCGGACAAGGAGAGGAAAGGAAGAGGACCACGGTGGCGCACTTGGATGTGCAATTCATTTCTTTCAGAGGCAAAAGGGCCCTGCCCCTTGGATAAGCTTTTTCCATAGAAAAAACCCAATGCAGATTTATTGCCCAAAGGGTTGCATGGCACAGGGCTGTGTGCAGACATGTACGCTATGTCACCCCTCTTTCTGATCGGGGTCCAAACAGGCCCGTATCATGCCTTTTTGCCGCCCTAGGCCAAAGGCTCTGCCCCCGCCCCCCACCCACCCCCTGCACGGCTCCGCCCCAGCTCCGCCCCTCCTCCTCACCAGCGAGGAGGGAGGAAGAAACCCACCGGGCCGATGTCGGCGCATGCGCGGCAGTGGCCCCAAAGGCGGGGCTCTTCCTTCCTCCTAAAGCCGCCATGCCGCCCTCAGAAGGGCAATTTCGGCCGCTTCTGAGGGCAGCATGGCAGCTTTAAGAGGAAGGGAGGAGCCGCAGGGGAGCCTCTCTCCGCGGCTCTTCCCTTCCTCCTAAAGCCGCCACGGCGGCCGCCCGCCTAAGAAAGGGCGATCTTTGGCGGCTTCGCCTCACCAAAGCTCGACACTGTGAGCAGGAAAGGCATGAGGGGCGCCATAGATTCTCAGAGGCAGTGGAACTGCCTCTGAGAGTCTATGGCGCCCCCCTCAGCGCAGCGCCAAAGATCAACTGATGGTAGCTAAAATTTTTTTAATTTTGGGGGTCAATCGGCCGCCCCCCCCCCATATCTGCCACCCAAGGCCATAGCCTAGGGTGGCCTTATGGGTAATCCGGGCCTGGGTCCAAATGCAAAAGCTCACGTTCTATGTGCCTTAGATGGTTGTGTTTGTTAATAATGTGTTGTGAAATTGACCAGCAAGGGAGGGAGGGAAGAAGGAAGGGAGGGAGGGAGGATGGGAGGAAGGAAGGAAGGACAGATGGACGAAAAGGAAGGAAGAATGGATGCATGGATAGAAGGAAGAAAAGATGGATGGTGGAAGGAAGGAATAAGAAACTAAAGGAGGGAAAGGTGGATGGAAGGAAGGATGGATGCATGGATAGAAGGAAGGAAGGAGGGAGGGAATGGAGAAAGAAGGAACGAAGGAAGGAAAGATGGATGGAAGAAAGGAAGAAAGGAAGAAGAAAGGAAGAAGAAAGGAAGACGGATGGATGGGAGGGAGGGAGGAAGAATGGAAGGAGGGAAAGATGGATGAAAGGAAGGATGGATGGATGCATGGATAGAAGGAAGGAGGGAGGGAATGGAGAAGGAAGGAACGGAGGAAGGAAAGATGGAAGGAAGGAATGGAGAAAGAAAGGAAGAAGAAAGGAAGAAGAAAGGAAGACGGATGGATGGGAGGGAGGGAGGAAGAATGGAAGGAGGGAAAGATGGATGAAAGGAAGGATGGATGGATGCATGGATAGAAGGAAGGAGGGAGGGAATGGAGAAGGAAGGAACAGAGGAAGGAAAGATGGAAGGAAGGAATGGAGAAAGAAAGGAAGAAGAAAGGAAGATGGATGGGAGGGAGGAAGAATGGAAAGAGGGATAGATGGATGAAAGGAAGGATGGATGCATGGATAGAAGGAAGGAGGGAGGGAAAGGAGAAGGAAGGAACGAAGGAAGGAAAGATGGATGGGAGGAATGAAGAAAGAAAAGAAAAAGAAAGGAAGACAGATGGAGGGAGGGAGGGAGGAAGGAAGAATGGAAGGAAGGATGGATGCATGGATAGAAGGAAGGAATGATAGAAGGAAGGAAAGATGGATGGAAGGAAGAAGAGACAAAAGGAGAGAAAGATGGATACATGGATAGAAGGAAAGAAGAAGGGAGGGAGGGAAAGGAAGGAGAAGGAAGGAACGAAGGAAGGAAGGAAAGATGGAAGAAGAAAGGAAGGAAGGAAAGACGGGTGGATGGGAAGGAGGGAGAGAGGAAGGAAGGAAGAACGCAAGGAGAGAAAGATGGGTGGAAGGATGGATGCATGGATAGAAGGAAGGACGGAAGGAAGGAGGGAGGGAGGGAGGGAGGGAAGGAAGGAAGGAAGGAAGGAAGGAAGGAAGGAAGGAAGGAAGGAAGGAAGGATGGAAGGAAAGAAGGAAAAAGAAAGAAAGAAAGAAAACCAGATAGTCCCACAGCTTCTATCAAGTCTCTCCATCATGTACACATCTGGCTAACTTCCCAGAGCAAAGAACATGAACAGATATCAACACAAACATAAGCATTGGCCTAAAATAACCAGGATGATGCAGAATAAACGACAGCGCTTGGGAAAGGCCCCTTTTGGGGACCTTCAAGCTGGATGGGGATTCTGGGACTTGTGGTCCGAGAGTTGGAATCAAAGCAAGCGGAAAGCTATGGAGTATGCCATTCCCCAGTGCATCGTGGGGAAAAAGAGTGGTAGCTTGACCAGGCCTTTAGCATCCTCTGCCAAAAGTGCGCAAACCACAGCTCTCAGGATACAGTAGCATGGATCCAAAGTAGTCTCAATCTGCATTAATTCCACAATGTAGAATGGACCTCAGGCCTTGAAAATCCTGTTGGGAGAATGGGAGATGCAGAAAAATTGGGGGAGGGGGAGCCGACAAAGGCAAAGCAAAGGCTCTGCTTCGGATTTGGGAAGGAACGGCATGTGCTTTGGAAAGAACGCAAAGCAGTCCAGCTGGAGTCAAGAACAAGGCTGGCTTTTATTGTTTGGGGAGGGGGGTGGACAGAAGGCTTCATTCCTCCTCTAACATTTACAATGCCAAGGGTCGCCCCCCCCCCCCCCGAGAAAGAGATGGGCTTGAATTGTGGCCCACTTGCACTGGCAGCCCTTTCTTTGTAATCCAATGAGCGGCGTTGACCCAAAAAAGGACTGCACGCAACCTTTCCTCAAAGGAAAAACCTCTTTCCTCTTGACATCCTGAATGCCTCTGTGCTTGCTGGTCATTTTCTCATTTTCCCCAACGTTTAGTTTCTCTGCTATTCTATTCACATCCTGCTTTGCAACAGCTGCAGAGCTGTTTGGGCTGGAAGTCAGCCTGAAGAAAACGGAAGTCCTCTACCAGCCCGCACCACAGGAAGAACACCATCATCCCCACGTCAGCATAGGCACATCTGTGCTTAAGTCCGTTCAGCAGTTCCCCTACCTGGGAAGCATCATCTCTTCAGATGCCAAGATTGACAAAGAGATAGATCACAGGTTAGCAAAGGCATATCGTGCATTCGGAAGGCTTCACAAAAGAGTCTGGAGCAACAAGCACCTGAGGCAAAGTACCAAAATCAGTGTGTACAGAGCTATCATACTGTCTATTCTCCTCTATGGGACTGAAACATGGGTCACCTATCGCCAACACCTACGACTCCTCGAACGCTTTCGTCAGCGCTGTCTTCGCACAATCCTAAATATACACTGGAGCGACTATGTGACGAATGTTGCTGTCTTTGAGCAGGCCGGGATCACCAGCATTGAGGCCATGCTACTGAGAACACAGCTGAGCTGGGAAGGCACGTCTCTAGGATGGAGGACCACCGCCTCCCAAAGATACTACTCTATGGTGAACTCGCCACGGGTCAGCGCAAGAGAGGCGCTCCCAAAAAGAGATATAAGGACTCCCTGAAACAACATCTCAGGCTCGGCCAGATTGATCACCAACAATGGTCCACCCTGGCCTCACATCGGGAGGCATGGAGATGCACTATCCACAATGCTGCGGCCTCTTTCGAGAAGACACGCCGAAAGAGTCTCGAAGAGAAACGACAACGCAGAAAGAACGGCAACTTGGAAACACCATCACCCAAGGAGACTTTCTGCTGTGCTTTCTGCAAGCAAACTTGCCTATCTCAGATTGGCCTTTTTAGTCATCAACGTGCTTGTAGAAAGCGTGGGACGAGTCCTTCCTGAATCTTCGTTTGCGAAGTAATGCCGAGAGAGAGAGAGAGAGAGAGAGAGAGAAAGAGAGAGAGAGAGAGAGAGAGAGATTCTATGAATCTATGGTCCCTCCTCTTCCTTCCCTTGCAGCCATTTGCAAAAGCCCGTCTCCAATTTGGCCAAAAAGCCTGGATTATTTATGGCCTCCCGCTCTTTAATTCACAAGGAATGGTCCAGGCTTTCAACTCAAGTCTCTGGTCAAAGAACTGAGAGGGGGGGGGGAGTCAATACGTTTCTATAAAAAAAACCCACCAGGCTTCAAAGCAAGATAAAGATCAAAGCGAGGAAGGTCAAAGCAGAAAATGTAATATCTTCAGCAAGATAAAAGCCAGAGAGAAAAACACAATCTGAGAGGAGATGGGTTCTGCAAAAGGCAAAGGAGTCGGTAAATGGACAGGGAAGGGGAATGGCCAGAGGTGGTGACGGGAGGAGAGCCCCACATTGGGCTTTTTTGACCAAGGCCAGCTCAGGCCATGTCCCAAGACTTCTGGAACTGGACATTGGGTTATTCCAAGTGAGCTCTGACCAAAGCAGAATCAAGTGGGACTATGGCTTCCCTCGATCTGGACTCTATATTCCTATTGATGCAGCCTAGCATCACATTGGCCTTTTTTTTGCTGCCGCATCACACTCTTGGCTCATGTTCATGGTCTAGATCAGTCTTTCTCAACCAGTGTGCCGTGGCACACTAGTGTGCACCGTGACGGGCCCTCCTGCTGTGCCGGAGGGGAGGCGGAGCAGGGAGGAGGAGGAAGAGAGCTGCCCCCTTCCTACCCCCCCTCCTGCAGAACTCCTGCTGCTTCACAGGGGAGGAGGAAGGCCCGGGCAGTGGCGAAGAAAAAAGAAGAAGGGACCGGGCGCCGCCTCCTCAAGGGGCCGTTCCCACAGCCAGCCCCCGCGCCGCCATGACTCCCACCATGACTCTCGCCCCTCGCTCGTTGAAGCCAGGCGTGGAGGAGGAGCCCGCCCACCTGCCTGGTCCACCGCTCATGCTCCTGCTCTGTAGGAGAGCTGAAGCTGGGGAGGGGGCAGGGCATGGTGCGATCAGGCAGAGCTGAATCTGGGGAGGGGCGGGGCTCTGCCCCCCCTGGCTTTGGCACTCTCAGGAGCTGCTCCAGCCTTGAGGGGACAGTGCCAAGCCAGCATTGTGCTGGCTCTGGCACCACTGGCTTGGCACTTCCCCCTCAAGGCTGGCTGCTGCTGGACTGCCTGAACGGCGGCGCCGAGGGGTACGGGGGCAGGGCATGGAAGCAGCCTGGCTCCGCCCTCCCCCCCTCCTCCTCCCAGCAGCTGCTCCCAGCAGGCCACCAACCCCAGCCGTTCTTACTGTGTTAGAGTGTCATTTTGTGTCATTTTGTTGGTGGTGTGCCCCCAAATTTTTTAATGTTAAAAGTGTGCCGCAGCTCAAAAAAAGGTGGGAAACACTGGTCTAGATCCCTTTCAATGAACTATATATAGAGAAACCTCATCCTATTGATGCAGCCAAGCATCGCATTGGCCTTTTTCGCTGCCACATCACACTCTTGGCTCATGTTCATAGTCTACTAAGACTTCTAGATCCCTTTCAATGGACTCTATGTAGAGAAACCACCCTAGACACTATATTCCCATTGATGCAGCCTAGGATCGCATTGGCCTTTTTGTTGTTGCCGCATCACACTCTTGGCTCATGTTCATGGTCTAGATCCCTTTCAATGGACTCTATATAGATAAACCTCCATAGACACTATATTCCTATTG
Organism: Anolis apletophallus; assembly: GCA_030556195.1. Lineage (NCBI taxonomy): Eukaryota > Metazoa > Chordata > Lepidosauria > Squamata > Anolidae > Anolis > Anolis apletophallus. The sequence continues at coordinate 12,298,817 of JARBWK010000015.1, forward strand.
ATGCAGCAAGCATCACATTGGCCTTTTTCACTGCCGCATCACACTCTTGGCTCATGTTCATGGTCTAGATCCCTTCTAGATCCCTTTCAATGGACTCTATATAGAAACACCGCATCTTAGAGACACCTCCCACATCACACTCTTGGCTCATGTTATTCTACTAAGACTCCTGATGCATTGGACCCTAAGAAACCTCCCAAGACACTGGCCCTTTTGATGCAGCCATCATCACATTCTTAGCTCATGTTCACACTCTTAGCTCATGTTCATGGTCTAGATCTATTCAATGGACTCTATATGAACCTCCCAAGACACTATATTCCTATTAATGCAGCAAGCATCACATTGGCCTTTTTCACTGCCGCATCACACTCTTGGCTCATGTTCATGGTCTAGATCCCTTCTAGATCCTATTCAATGGACTCTATATAGAGACACCTCCCAAGACACTATATTCCCATTGATGCACCCTAGAATCACATTGGCCTTTTTCGCTGCCGCATCACACTCTTGGCTCATGTTCATAGTCTAGATCCCTTCTAGATCCCTTTCAATGAACTATATATAGAGAAACCTCCCTAGACACTATATTCCTATTCATGCAGCCAGCATCACATTGGCCTTTTTCGCTGCCGCATCACAATCTTGGCCCATGTTCATGTTCTACGAAGTCTTCTAGATCTCTTTCAATTGACTATATATAGAGTAACCTCCTTAGACACTATATTCCTATTGATGCAGCCAAGCATCGTATTGGCCTTTTTTCACTGCCGCATCATACTCTTGGCTCACGTTCAGCCGGCGGTCACCCTACGAACACCGGCAGAATTATCCCTTTTCACGTGTAAATCTTCCATCCAGGTCGGAAAGCATAAATAGACATGCTTAGAATGACACAACTATTGCGGTACAATGCTGTGTAATCAAAGTGAGGGGTCAAATGCACCACCAAGCATGCAAGTCCATCCAGGACCAATGGCTCTACATGTACAACACAACTATTGCAACCTGAAAGCAGATGTGGATATTCTGTGCTTGGCAAAAAACATCTAATCCTTACCATCGAAGGGATTACACATCCAGAACATGAATATGGATTTTCTGCACTGGGGAAAATCAATTAATCCCTTCCGTATTGGTGTTAGTTAAGGCAGTGTTTTTCAACCTTTTTTGAGCTGCATCACATTTTTTACATTTGCAAGATCCTGGGGCACACCACCAACCAAAATGACACAAAATGACACTCTAACGCAGTAATACATATAGTTAATATGTTTTTAAATGTATTTATAAACTCAGTGTGAAACCTGGGCCTGTTTCGATGAACACAACATAGATATCCTGGCAGGAATGGCAGAAAGACACAAACTTCCCACACAGAACCCCCCCCTAACCGAGAGAAAATGCTGTAAGAGTTTGGTGGGCATTGACCTTGAGTTTTGGAGTTGTAGTTCACTTATATCCAGAGAGCATTGTGGACTCAAACAATGTTGGATCAGGACCAAACTTGACATGAATACTCAATATGCCCAAATGTGAACACAGATGGAGTTTGTGGAAAATTGACCTTGACATTTGGGAGTTACAGTTTCTGGGATTTAGTTAACACACAATCAAAGAGCATCCTGAACTCTTGCAACAATGGAATTGAACCAAACTTGGCATATTGAACTCTCATTACCAACAGAAAGTACTGAAAGGGTCTGCTTGGGAATTGACCTTGAGTTTGGAAGTTGTCGTTCACCTACACCCAGAAAGCACTGTGGACTCAAACAATGTTATGTTGTTGTTTGTTTTCTATCCAGAATCACAATGTTGGAAGGAGGCTCACCACTTTAAGGTCCCTAAAACAGGCATGGGAAAACTTCGGCCCTCTTGGTGCTTTGGACTCCAACTCCCACCATTCCTAACAGCCTGAGGCCCTTTCCTGCTTAAGTGGCTGAGGGGGGGGGGGGGAAGGGCCTGAGGCTGCTAGGAATGGTGGGAGTTGGAGCCCAAAACACCTGGAATGTCCAAGTTTGTCCAAGTTTGCCCATGCCAGCTTTCAACAGAGACCTCTTTCTCCCCCTCCCCCTTCATGCCCTTCCTTCCCCCTCCTGCCGAACACTTACTTTTTCTTCTCCACTGCCGCTTCTGCCGCCATTTTGATCCGAGGGGGCAGCGTGAGCGTGTTCAGGAGGGGAGGGGGGAGGGAGGAGGATGTGACCCATGTGTGCGCTACTGCGCAGACTCGCCCCAAAGCAAAGTGAGGCAAAGCAAGCAGAGCGAGGCTGGGAAGAAGGGAGCCCGAGTGGAGAAGAAAAAGTGTTCAGCAGGAGGGGGAAGAAAGGGTCTTGGAGGTTCCAATTTCCCACAGCACACCTGATGATTGCTCATGGCACGCTAGTGTGCTACGGCACACTGGCTGGGAAACACTGTGTTAGAGAGTGTTGTCAGTCTCTGTCTCCTCTACAGAACATTTTGCACAGAGCATATGCCCTCCTTCCGCCCTGTCCTATCCTTCCTTTGCTGGCTGAGGGATGGAGTCTGGTTGGGAAACACTGAGTTAAGGCACTCCAGACTCTCTCTTTGGTCCATTTCTTCCCACAATGCTCTATTGCAGGGGTGCTCACACTTTTTCAGCATGGGAGCTACCATATGAAGAACCAAGTTTAAAAGATCACCTGGTGCGCGCGCGCATGTGCGCACACACACTCCTGCTGCCACCTTCCATCCTCACGGGGCTTCTTTCTTTCTCAGAAATGTAAACAATGGGACATGTAAAAATACATCCAAGCACCCCTTTCTCCCTCCCTCCCTCCCTGACATCATTCCACAGATATAAACAGGCAGAATGAAAACAGACAGACCTTGAAGCTGCAAGGCCATTCAATGCTGATCAATGTGGCCAATGGAACATGCAAAAATGCATCCAGACAAGAGTTCCTTCTACCACCCTGACATCTTTCCACAGGGGGGGAAGGCTGGTGCATGTTGCACACTCCCTCTCCATGCCCCTGGGCGCCACGGTGCCAGTCCAAGGAAGGGGCACACATCCGGGGCCAATGCAGGGAGAGAGCGCTTTCTCCCTGCTTTGGCCCTCTTCCTTCCTGTTCCAACTCTCCCCCGCGTTTAGCCAGGGCACGGGGAAAGGGAGCCCTCTTTTCCCGCGCCCTGGCTAAACGCCGGGGAGAGTTGGAACAGGAAGGAAAAGGGCCAAAGCAGGGAGAGCACGCTCTCTCCCTGCATTGGCCCTCTTCACCCAACTCTCCTCCGCATTTAGCCAGGGCACAGGGAAAGGAGCCCTCTTTCCCTGTGCCCTGGGGCGGGAGAGTTGGAACACAAAGGAAGAGGGCCAATGTGCTCTCCCTGCATTGACCCTCTTCCTCTTTGCTCCATCCATAGCACACCTTCCGCTGCCTCTGGAACTCAGCGGAAGGAGGGAGGGAGGAGTGCAGCAGAGGAAAGGAGGGAGCGGACGTGGATGGCGCGCTGCGCGGCTGGTGCTCCATCCAGCGATCAACCTGCCTAGGCCCGAAGATCACCCTGGTGATCGCGATCACCGCTCTGAGCACCCCTGCTCTATTGAAACCTGGTGACTTCCAGGCCTTCCAGACTCCACATCCCATGGGTCTGGGCCAGGAATAATAGAATCGCAAGGCCTGAAACATATGAAGGATGATGAGACCAACACAGAAGGGCTCCTCTCTTCCAAGCCCTGTTCTTTGCAGGTCTACGGATGTGGCTTGTTTGTGCTACTTGTTGCTGTTTATGTGGCTGTCCAGCAGCAAGTTATTGTCAAAATATTTCCAAAAACATCTTGCAAAGTAACAACCGAAATTAACCAGGAAACCAAAACACCAAGATAGTAACATCAGTCAATTTTAACATTGTGAAACCCTTTTTGAACCCAAACAATAGCGAGTTACTACCGTAGTTAACTCATTATCCCCAACTTTGAGGGTTTTTCTTAATCTTCTTTAGAGGGGTCTTTGATGCTGAGAGAGTGTGACATGCCCAAGGACACTCAATGGGTTTCTATGGCTGAGCTTGCATTGGAAACCTGGCCCCCAGAGACCAGGTCCAACAACCCAAACCTATGGCATGGCTACAGTCAGCCCTTCGTATCCACAGATTCTGCATCCATGGATCCAATCATCCACAGCTTCCAAATATTCCAGAGAAAAATATTTTAGAAAATCAAAGCACAATTTTACCATTTTGCATAAGGAATGTCATTTGACTACTCCATTATACTACTCCACTAATATAATAATAATATAATCTATCTATCTATATCAGTCTTTCTCAACCAGTGTGCCGTGGCACACTAGTGTGCCGTGACGGACCTCCTGCTGTGCCGCGAGAAATGTTCTCTGCCCCCCTTCCCCCCCCCCCCGCCGAACTCCTGCTGCTTGGGGGAGGAGGAAGGGCCGGGCAGTGGCGAAGAAAAAGAAGAAGGGACCGGGGCGCCGCCTCCTTCGGCCGTTTCCCCAGCCAGCCTCCAATCCGCCATGACTCCCACCATGACTCTCGCCCCTCGCTCGCTGAAGCCGCGTGGAGGAGCGCCCCCACTGAAGCCCATTCACCGCTCATGCTCCTCCTCTGTAGGAGAGCTGAAGCTGGGGAGAGGGGGTGGGGCATGGTGCGGCCTGGCTCTGCCCCCTCCCCCGGCTTCGGCACTCCCAGCAGCTGCTCCAGCCTTGAGGGCACAGTGCCAAGCCAGCATTGTGCTGGCTCTGGCCCCGCTGGCTTGGCACTGCCCCCTCAAGGCTGGAGCAGCTGCTGGGAGAGATGAAGCCGGGGTAGGGGGCGGGGGCATGGCGCGGCCTGGCTCCGACCCCTCCCCAGCTTCAGCACTCCCAGCAGCTGCTCCCAGCAGGCCACCAACCCCCAGCCGTTCTTTACTGTGTTAGAGTGTCATTTTGTGTCATTTTGGTTGGTGGTGTGCCCCCGGATTTTTTTAATGTTAAAAGTGTGCCGCGGCTCAAAAAAGGTTGAGAAACACTGATCTATATAATAAAAGTCAATGTTTGCGGTGGTGCAGAGGGAGGAATATGTGCCAGCATTTCGATTGGTTGCCACTGTGGGATTAGTTGCATAAAGGACTCTGATTGGCCAACCTCGTAACTCCAACATTCTAAGGCACCAGAAAAAGGGGATTGGTTGTCACTGAGGGAGTATTTGCATAAAGGACTCTAATTGGCCATCTACATTCCAACATTCTAAGAGGTGTCGCAGAGGGAAAAGTAAAGGCCTCAAGCAGTCAGTCACTGCGGCCCACAGGAACAAACTTGGCACACAGGGGCCCAATGGCCCACTTCACAACCTGGTGTGGTTTAGGGCAGGATGGGCCACGAACGATGGGATTTGCAGTACCTTCACCTGATTCCCTTCTCAAACAACCCTGTAGCCCCTATAAATCACAGACCAGGCCCAAAATTGACAGCAAAGCTTCCTTAACTTGATTTTCCTGACTAGGCCTCAGGTCATGGGATATTGTTTAGGGCCTGAATTGACAGTAAGGCTTCCTCAACTTGATTTTCCTGACTAGGCCCCCAACAATGACAGAACAAGACCAAACTTGCCACACAGATTCCCCAAGATGCACTCTACATCCTGGTGCAGTTTGAGGGATGATGGACCATGGATGATGGGACTTGCAGTACCTTCACTCACTTCTTGAAAACAACGCTACCCTCATCCAATGACCAATACAGACCAAAATTGGCCCACAGAGCCCCCTTGACCCACTCTACACCCTGGTGCTGTTTCAAGGAGGATGGACCACAGATGATGGGACTTGAAGTACCTTCACTCACCTTCCGAGACCGCTGCAACCCTCATCCAATGAATGATCAAGACCAAACGTGACACACAGAGCCCCCATGACCCACTCTACACCCTGGTGCTGTTTCAAGGAGAATGGACCACAGATGATGGGACTTGAAGTACCTTCACTCACCTTCCGAGACCGCTGTAACCCTCATCCAATGAATGATCAAGATCAAACGTGACACACAGAGCCCCCATGACCCACTCTACACCCTGGTGCTGTTTCAAGGAGAATGGACCACAGATGATGGGACTTGAAGTACCTTCACTCACCTTCCGAGACCACTGCAACCCTCATCCAATGAATGATCAAGACCAAATGTGACACACAGAGCCCCCATGACCCACACTATCTTCTACTGCAGTTTGGAGGAGGATGGATCATGGATGATGGGACTTGAAGTACCAAAGACCAACCTTGGCACACAATGCCTTTCTCAAATAACCCGGGCACCGCCGGGTCCCCAAGCTAGTAATAATATCATAATAATACTCCACTGACATCTCTAGTTCATCCTCTGTTCAGAAATCAGCCAGCATGCCATTGGCTTAAATCAAGAAACAGCTTCCTAAGATCGAGGAAGATACTTGCACGAACACCTCAGCAAGCAAGAGTCCAAAAGTGGCAGGCTAAAGCCAGGCACCTCAATCAGTGGCTGAGACCGGATGAGAAACTTCTTCCTGGGCACACAGAAGACTGGGCAACCTGGAAGACACCACGAGATGCAGAGCCAATCTTAAGAAATGGGCCTACAACATGTGAGTGTGGAGAAGAGCAAACCACAAACCACTGACTACAATGCAGTCTGTGCCCTGCCACATGCACAATGGAGGACCTTCTCACCGCGAGACCAGAGGCACTCTAAGTGGCCAGCTCCTGGTCAAAGAACATTTAGCATAATGCCAAGTTTTTAAACTTTGTGTTTTTAAAATACTCTCAAACTCACTTTTGACATCTATCTATTACATATAATAAAAGTCAGTGTTTGCGGTCGGGCGACAGGAGGAATATGTGCCAGCGTTTCGATTGGCTGCCACTCTGGGATTTTTTGCATAAATGGCTATAACTGGCCAGCCTCAAAATTCCAAAATTCTACGGCCCCAGACAGAGGGGATTGGTTACCACTAAAATGGTATTTGCATAAAGGGCTCCGATTGGCCAACAACATTCCAACATTCTAAGGTGACTCAGAGGGAAAGGGAAAGGCCTCAGGCAGTCAGCCACAGCGGCCCACAGCAATGACGGATTAGGACCAAACTTGGCAAACAGGGGCCCACAGGCCCACTTCACAACCTGGTGTGATTTAGGGCAGGATGGGCCACGAATGATGGGATTTGCAGTACCTTCACTTCGTTCACTTCCCAAACAACACTGTAGCCCCTATACATCACAGACCAGGCCCAAAATTGACAGTAAGGCTTCCTTAACTTGATTTTCCTGACTAGGTCTCAGCATATGGGATACTGTTAGGCTCCCTCAACCTGATTTTCCTGACTAGGCCCCCGGGACTCGCAGTACCTTCACTAAGTTCTTGAGACCACTGCAAGCCACATAAACAGCTAATAGGAACCAAGCTTGGCACACAATGCCTTCCTCAAATAACCCGGGCACCGCCGGGTCCTCAGCTAGTTATAAATAAAATACTCCATTGTATATAATGGGACTTCAGCATCCATGGATTTCGGTATCAGTGGGGATTCCTGGAAACAAACCCCAGCGGAAACCGAGGACCCAATGCAGTTCTTCCCCCAAACCCACCTGAAGCATTCTGGCAAACGTTCCCGGACCAGAGCCAACTAACCCGTCCAAAACCAAAACAGGCCCAAATAACTTCCACACTCCATTTTCCTTTATGCACCAGCATGGTCTTTAATAGAAACAGGTAGTTTTCCTTTCTTTCTTTCTTTCACCATTTTAAGCCATAGTTTCTTCTTCTTTATTTTTAAACCAGATCAAAATCAAAAATTAAAAAATAATCCATAAAAAATGTGGTATAAAAATTCACTTCCATCTGCTACATTACAGGGCGAGATCTCCTGCTACACAAATACGCCGATTTCCCGTGGTTTAGATTTCATTGATGCCTTTAAAGTACAAAAACCGCACCGAGACGGGCCTCCCGCCCTCCTTTACCCCTGAATTTCCCCAAAGACCAGCAAAAGCCACCGGAAACCAACACCATTGTGGCCCCCTCCCCACAGAAACCACGTTTGTTAGTAAACTTAAAAAAAAACAACAACCTGTATTTAAAACATTATCATCTCTATTAGATTAATTTTCATTGGAGTTTAAAAAAAATCCCACGTCCGTTGTGATTTTCTTTATTTTCCCTTGGCTCCCTGAGCATATTGTTTAACGGTTGCTTTCTTGGAGGAAAAAACATAACAAAAAAGGAGACTCTCCGTTGATGGAAAGCCCACCGAGATATCCTTGTTTGCTCCAAACCCACAAGTGCTTCTTGAAAAACAAACCAAAAAGCGAGAGAGAGAGAAATCCACAGAAGGAGGACACAAGAGTTTGGTTGAAGTTGCCACCAAAAAGCAGGAAGATCCAACCAATATCCTCCAAAACCCGTTCCAGCACAAAACAAGGGACGTTTGTGTGGCTGATAGTAGATTCAACTCTTTGAAGGAACAGCTTTCATGGTGGAGAACCTCAAAGACATCCATGGAAAAGAGGATGGCCAACACCAATGAACCAAACAGAAAGATGGCCATCGTCAATGGATCAAAACAAGGGGCTGTTAGTATAGTTGATGGTAGATTCAACTCCTTGGAGGAACAGCTTTCATGGTGGAACCTCAAAGACATCCATGGAAAAGAGGATGGCCATCACCAATGGACCAAACAGAAAGATGGCTGTCGTCAATGGATCAAAACAAGTGGCTGTTTGTGTGGATGATGGTAGATTCAACTCCTTGGAGGAACAGCTTTCGTGGTGGAACCTCAAAGACATCCATGGAAAAGAGGATGGCCATCACCAATGGACCAAACAGGAAGATGGCCGTCGTCAATGTATCAAAACAAGGGGCTGTTTGTGTGAATGATGGTAGATTCAACTCCTTGGAGGAACAGCTTTCGTGGTGGAACCTCAAAGACATCCATGGAAAAGAGGATGGCCATCACCAATGAACCAAACAGGAAGATGGCCGTCGTCAATGTATCAAAACAAGTGGCTGTTTGTGTGAATGATGGTAGATTCAACTCCTTGGAGGAACAGCTTTCGTGGTGGAGAACCTCAAAGACATCCATGGAAAAGAGGATAGCCATCATCAACGGACCAAACTAGAAGATGGTGATGATCAATAGACCAAACAAGAAGATGACCATCCCCAATGGACCAAATGAGAAGTTGGCCATCACCAACGGACCAAACGAGAAGATGGTCATCATTAATGAACCAAACGAGAAGATGTCGATTGCCAACGGACCATCAATGCCAATGGACTCAAATCACCAACTCAACAGGGAAGATGGGCGTCCACCATCACCAACGACATCCCCAACGCAATGGAGTTTACAGCTGACCAAAGAAGGTAGATGGAAAGCCAAAATACGTAGTCGAAATCACCGCCCCTCGCCGTATTAAAACTCATCCACTATTTACATTTCCCAAAAGTTTGGCAGAGAGGCAACAACTTCACCATCTCCGTCGAAAAGCCAAGGGATGCTGTTCGCCTCCTGAAAGCATCATAAAAGATGCCAACTTGGCGAGGTCTCCAAAGTGAAACTTCTCTCGTAGCAGATCATCCAGGACCAAGCTGTAAGGCCTCGAATTTGCCTGGATGATTCCAAGATCCTGGTTGCGTTGACTCCGAAGGCAGGGTCATGACAGGATGCTCGGCTGCCCCCCGCGTTGGGTCCATCGGCCGGAGTCCCTCATGACGTTCAGCCGGATCCCATCCAGCCTGGAGTGTGACGTCCTTCCCTGAAAAGCCGCTCAATAGATGACCTCGTAAACAGTGGCCTTCTTGTCCCCGGAGCCGGTCACAATATACTTGTCATCGGCCGAAATGTCACAGCTTAAGACGGAGGACGATTCTTTTGACTGGAGGGAAGCAATCAAAGGCAAAGGGGGTCATGAGGATTTTAAATATCTCGGTGCTGACAGTGTGAAGAACCCTCTTCCATCTATTTTTCCTTATGATCTGTACCACTACCAAGATAGGAAACACTAGAACAGGTATCCTCAAAACTGTGGCCACCCAGTTCTTTAAGCCTCCAGCACCAGAATTCCTGATCATTGAACAAGCTGGAAATAGGTGCTTCTGGGAGTTGGAGGCCCAAACAGCTGGAAGGCTGCAGTTTTGAGGATGTCTGCTAAAGAATCAGCACATCACAGAAAATGGAGAGAATGGAGGTTTTCTGACCCTGGTCTAGATTGTCTAAATCAGGGCTGTCCAACTGGCGACCCTGGGGCCGTACACGGCCCCCCAGCCTGTTGGCTCCGGCCCCCGCTATGCCCCCGGCCGGCATATTTTTTTAAAAATGGCGGCCGAGGGCGGTCGGGGGGGGGGAGGCAGGGCAGGGAGGAGGAAGTGAGCCAGCTCCTCCTCCCTGCACCGCCCTCTTTTCCTCTCTCTCCCCGGCACCGATGCAAACAGGTTTGCATCGGCGCCGGCGAGAGACGGACAGGGGGCGGTGCAGGGAGGAGGAAGAGAGCTAGCTACTCCTACCTGCACCGCCCTCATCTTCCCTCTCTCTCTGGAGCCGATGCCTTGGAAGGGAGGGGGGTCCCCCGCGGCGCCTCCCTCCCTTCCAAGGCATCACGGCAGCAGCAAAACTCCCCCGCCAGCCTGGATGGCTGGCGGGGGAAGCGAGAAGCGGCGCTCGCTTCCCCCGCGAGCCTTCCAGGTTTGGGGAAGGGTTTTCACCCGGCACTCGAGACGCGAGTGCCGGGCGAAAACCCTTCCCCCAAACCTGGAAGGCTGGCGGGAAAGCGAGCGGCGCTTCTCACTTCTCCCACCAGCCATCCAGGCTGGCGGGGGAGTTTTCGCCCGGCTCCTGTGTCTCTCTGCTCAGAGAGACACAGGAGCCGGGCGAAAACCCTCCCGGAAGCCTGGAAGGCTGGTGGGGGAAAGCGGCGCTCTCGCTTCTCCCACCAGCCATCCAGGCTGGCGGGGAGTTTTCACCCGGCTCCTGTGTCTCTCTGCTCAGAGAGACACAGGACCTGGGCGAAAACCCTCCCCCAAGCCTGGAAGGCTGGCGGGTAAAGCGAGCGGCACTTCTCGCTTCCCCCACCAGCCATCCAGGCTTGCGGGAGGGTTTCCCTGGGTGACGTTAGGCTGGGTGACGTCAGGCGTCACCCAGCCTAACGTCGCCCAGGGACACCCTCCTGAAAATGGGCAGGCTGCGCGGGAGGCCGGCCACGCCCCCGGGAGCAGCCACGCCCCCCGCTCACTGATCACCTGCGGCCCCCCAGGTGATCAGTGACACTTCTTCCCGCCCTTGGGCCGGAAGAAGTTGGACAGCACTGGTCTAAATCACACAACTGAAACGGAAGGGCCACCTGGTCCAGCCATCTGCCAGGAAGGAATTGATTCTACACATAAACAAAAGGCAATGATAGTGTGATCTATCAACATTAAACACAGTAATACAGCCCCGCTGGGTCCGAAGAATAGGGACACCCCCTGGTAAGCCCTTACCCAGCCATAGCAAAATAACCGCTATTGCAAACTCAGTTATACAGACGCTGGGGAATGTAAGTCACTCACTCAGTCACAGCGTCTAATGTGTCCCATAAGCTGGTGCAGAGGAAGAACTGGGGAAGGTGGAGGGCGAGGGTGAATTGTCCGAAATCCAGCCACCGCCGCTATCCGGAACTGCTCCTGACGTCCTACGTGATTACGTGGGCGTGACGTTGCGGCGCAGCGTGCCTCCTCCGCAGTCGGCGTGATGTCGTAAGGCAATATTGCCTCGTTGCTAGGGAACGCGGGGAGGACTTCGAAGGCAGTACCGTGTCTCCGTTGCTGTCTCGAAGTTGAGAAGCCCAACTTCGGCCCCTCGATTTGCCAGCTTCACCTTGGGCTTCTCAACTTCAAGACAGCAACGGAGACACGGAGCAATGGAGATTACATGGGCAACGTCATGGCCACGTAATCACGTAGGACGTCAGGAGCAGTTCCGGATAGCGGCGGTGGCTGGATTTCGGACAATTCACCCTCGCCCTCCACCTTTCCCAGTTCTTCCTCTGCACCAGCTTATGGGACACATTAGACACTGTGACTGAGTGAGTGACTTACATTCCCCAGCGTCTGTATAACTGAGTCTGCAATAGCGGTTATTTTGCTTACCAGGGGGTGTCCCTATTCTTCGGACCCAGCGGGACTGTATTACTGTGTTTAATGTTGATCGATCACACTATCATTGCCTTTTGTTTATGTGTAGAGTTGCGCTTGTACTTATTAGTTACATTTATAGTGTTAGCTCTTTGTTGAGTTATACTCAGAGTTTTCGGGTAGTTTCCCAGAGTTTGCTAGGAAGGAATTGATGACCAAGGCATTCTCAAGAGATGACCACCCAAACTATGTTTGAAGACCTCCCAAGGTGGAGGGCCCACCACCATCTGAGGCTGAATTGCTCTTAGTCCAGAAGTTCTCCCTAATATTGAGGTGGAATCTCATTTCGCACATCAGTTCATGTTCTGGTCTCTGGAGCAGCAGAAAACAACCCGGCTCCACCATCTACAAGGCATCCCTTCCTATCCCCTTTCAGTTTTATCCTCTCTAAGCTAAACATCCCATGTCCCTGAGCCATTCTGTCCAGGGCTTGGTTCCCAAATCCCCCAAACAAAACCCAAGGCAGTCAAGAGGTCCTCTTACCTGGAATATGCTGGCTCCATAGGGAGTCCTCCATGCGTTGAGCAGGTTGTCCTTCCCAGTGCTCACAAACCACTTCCCTGCAAGCAAAGCAGGGGGAATGTCCCCAGATTAGAAGCCAAGAGTGACATACAATAATGCAGTTTTAATTGCATTATATACGTTTACACCAGGCATGGGCAAACTTGGGCCCTCCAGGTGTTTTGGACTTCAACTCTCACAATTCCTAACAGCCGGTAGGCTGTTAGGAATTGTGGGAGTTGAAGTCCAAAACACCTGGAGGGCCCAAGTTTGCCCATACCTGGTGTAGACTCATATAATGCAGATTGCATTAAATGAGTCTATACTGCCATCTAATCCAGTTCAATCAATTATAGTATCGATGGGGTCGGGCACACTTGCATCCTCTTATTGGTTGTGGGTCCTCTACTGAAGGTAGCCATTCACAATTACTGCAACTCATACATGCCTTAATTAAATTGTTGGGGTTCATCCTTGGACTGCACAAGTCTCCAGTCCTCAATGGGTAGCTATACTTAAATATAGGATTAGAGCGGGGGATTCCTTTCCCCACATTCCTATGCATGCTTTTCCCAGAAGGGCCTTTGCCTTTACTCTTCTTTCTTGCCTATAATACATCCTTCCCCTTTGAAGATGTAGCAATGGAATCTCTGAAGCAGTGTTTCCCAACCAGTGTGTGAGCGACCATCAGCTGTGCCGTGGGAAATTGGCATTCTTCCCCCTCCTAGCAGCTCTTTCTCTCTATTTCCCTCCCCAAAGATCCTCCCCCGAGGCAAAGGAAGGGCTCCGCCGAATGCCAGGCCCAGGCCCGCCTTGAGGAAGCCTTCAGGAGCCTCGACTCAGCATGGCTCCAGCTCCCACTCAGGGCTGCTTCAGCCTCCCGATACGTTTCATAGATCTGTGTGGCCTCTTTCACTGCCTCCTCCCTCCCTCCGCAAAAGCAGAGCACTGGGCGAAAGTGATTGAGTCGGCGTTTTCACGTTGGCTTGGATTTCTCGCGAGAACAAAGCCGGAAGCTCCACGTCGGTGAATTGGGCAGTGAGCAAACCTGGGAGCATCGGGAGGCTGAAGCATTCACAGGTTTCCAAGAAACAAATTGAGCCTCTCCGCTTGGAGATATATGGATTTTTCGAGAGTTGCCTCCCCCCCCCAGGAACTGTTTATTACAGCTTCATGACATCCATAGTTAACTGGAAGTTAACTGGAAGCAAGTTTCACTCAGGGTGAAATTTCACAAGGGTCTGGAGAACAAGCCCTATGAGGAGCGGCTTGAAGAGCTGGGCATGTTCAGCCTGAAGAAGAGAAGGCTGAGAGAAGACATGATAGCCATGTATAAGTATGTGAGAGGAAGTCAATATATATGTTGTGTTCATCGAAACAGGCCCAGGTTTCACACCGAGTGTATAAATACATTTAAAAACATATTAACTATATGTATTACTGTGTTAGAGTGTCATTTTGGTTGGTGGTGTGCCCCAGGATTTTGTAAATGTAAAAACTGTGCTCTGAAGGATGAGGTAACTTCCTCTTTAAAGGAGCCTTGGCCATGTGGTGACTCTCCATTGCTTTCTCTCTGCCTTTGTCTCCCCTCCAGTGAGGACGCATTTTGCCTTTCTCCAGGCAAAATGTAGCTGCATGGATACTTTCGATAGTTTATCCTTTTACCTTTCTTAGAATATGGGACATTATTATTATTATTTATTAGTGAGCTCCAAGGCCCTTCTGAATCTAGAATGGATTTTTTTTCTTGAATAAATACTTTGAACCTAAAGTTCTCTCTGCAATCCTGTTCCGTCCTGTCGAATGGAAGCTAATCCTGACTCACCACATGTTATGAAGTCTGCTTCCAGTGCTCTGCCATATTTTTGGTGGAATCATCCCACTTTTTTGAACCTAACGGCTCTGATTCCCAACAGGAATAACAAAGTTCCTTCTTGCTCTCCCATAAAGCCACTGCTGTGTTAGGTAGGGCTTGCCAAACACGGCCCCTGATTCACAGCAGCCCTTGACTGCTTTGTCAAGCTTCAGAAAGGGGTCCCATGGGTCGCGCCTCCCCGCTTTGTCCAACTGCACGTCCCTCAGCTTTGCAACGGCACGCTTTCCCCATCGGTTCATTCTTCCTCAACAATCCCGGGACCCTCCTGCCCCAGGCCACTCACCACAATAAGCAAACTTCAGCGAAAGGACGCAGCTCTCATGCAGGTGGAGCTGGTACTTGTCGGGCTTGGTGTGATGCAGGACCTCCACATTGCTGCTCTCCATGCCCACCGCCAACCACTCCCCTGTTGGGCAGTAGCCGAGAGAGAAGATCTGGGGAAGGAAGGGAGCACAAAAGGTGAGCACTTCAAGGATGGGGCCAGGCAGCGGGTCTCCCAAGACTGGGACTACCCAGGGACACAAATAACACAAAATACAGCCTCAGATAGTAATCTGGAGCAGGCACCCTCAAACTGCGGCCCTCCAGCTGTCTGGGCCTTCAACTCCCAGAATTCCTGACAATTGAACAAGCTCCTTAGGGCTTCTGGGAGTTGGGGGCCCAAACAGGTGGACGGCCATAGTTTGAGGATGCCTGATCTAGAGTATACAGGCCCTCCCTGAGTTAAAAATGACTCCTAGTTAAGAATGGGGCTGAGACAACAGGAAGTGAGAGAACTAGCCCTCTAAAGCAGGGCTGCCCAGGAAGTCAATTGCGATCGACCAGTCAATCCTGGGACCGAAGGAGGTCGATCCCAGCCGGATGGGGCGCTTCTCAGAGGGGGCGGAGCCAGGCTGCACCAAGCCCCGCCCCCGCCCCTCCAGGCTTGAGGATGGCAGTGCCAAGCCAGCCTTGTGATAGCTATGTCACAACTGGCTTGGCATTGCCGTCCTCAAGCCTGGAGAAGCTGCTGGGAGCTCCATAGCCAGAGGGGAGGAGGGGGGCTTGGGGGCCTGGCGCCCCCTGGTTCCTCTCCCCCTTCTCCAGGCTTGAGGCTTGCCAAGCCAGTGGTCTCTACCAGCAGCTTCTGCCAGGCTTGAGGATGGCAGCTCCAAGCCAGTGGTGGCATAGCTGGCACAGAGCTGGCTTGGCACTGCCATCCTCAAGCCTGAGAATGCCTGCCAGTAGAGCTGAAGCCAGCTGGGGCGCCATCCCAAGCCTGGAGCCTGCTAGTAGAGCCCAGAGGGGCGGAGCCAGGCTGTGCCCAGCCCCGCCTCTCCCCTCTCCAGCCTTGAGGAGGTAGGTAGATCTCTCTGACTTGGTTTTATTATAAGTAGCTCGCATGCTTAAAAAGTGTGAGCACCCCTATCCTGCAGCATATTTTGCTCTAGTTTTTCAAGTGTTCCATCATTGAGTCTCAACCTAGTTTGTGACAGCCTGGAGCATATCAACTACTTTCCAAGTAAGGACCGCATTTTGGAAAAAATGAGTCATTTTTCAGGGCTAAGGGCTAAGGGCCGTGCAGGATTTCCCCACAATAGGCTCTCCTCCTCGGCCCAAAGGATGAAGTCCAGCAGGGAGGAAGAGGAAAGGCAGCGGGCCCTCTTGAATGGATCCAAGGGTGTTCTCACCTGGGAGGTGAAGTCATGCTGCTGGAGCTGCCGCCCTTCCCGGAGGTCCCAGGAGCGGACCGTGTTGTCCAGGCCCCCTGTCCAGAGCTTGGTCCCGTCGTGGGAGATGTCAATGCAGCTGGCCCCATCTGTGTGGCCCTGGAATTGCCTGGAAAAGGGAGCCAAGGTGAGGCTGGGGAATGGGGCGGACCCCACTCCTGACCTCAAAACATGGGGAAGCAAGGCCACCAAAATGGTCTAAGGCAGGCCTGGGCAAACTTCAGCCCTCCAGATGTTTTGGACTTCAACTCCCACAATTGGCTGTTAGGGATTGTGGGAGCTGAAGTCCAAAACATCTGGAGGGCTGAAGCTTGCCCAGGCCTGCCTTAAAGTCTGGACTTCCTGGTGGTTAGAACTGTTCTGCAGCAAAATATACTACAGTGGATTCTCCTTCCTTCCTTCCTTCCTTCCTTCCTTCCTTCCTTCCTTCCTTCCTTCCTTCCTTCCTTCCTTCAGAGGCTCCTGTTCCTTCCTTCCTTCCTTCCAACCCTGAGAGACCTTCCTTCCTTCCGTCCTTCCTTCCTTCCTTCCTCCTGCTAGGCAAAATGTAGCTGCATGGATTTTTAAAAACTTTTTAGCTTTCTTAGAAGAAAAGCTCAAGTTTGCTCCCCCTTTTTTTAAATTTCTGTATTTATTTTACCCCCTAAAGTTCTGACTCTGCAATCCTGCCCGAACTCCTGCTGCTTTGGGGAGGAGGAGGAAGGGCCCCCCTTTCTCCCCCTCCTGCCGAACTCCTGCTGCTTTGGGAGGAGGAGGAAAAAGAAGACGGGGCGGGAGCGCCGCCTCCTTCGACTGTTTCCCCAGCCAGCCTCCAATCCGCCATGACTCCCGCCCCTCGCTCGCTGAAGCCGTGTGGAGGAGGAGCCCTGCCCACTGAAGCCTGTCCACTGCTCATGCTCCTCCTCTGCATGGCTTCAGTTAGCGAGGGGCGGGAGTCATGGCGGGGACGGGGGCCATGACTCCCGCACCTCGCTTGCACTGCCCCCTCAAGGCTGGAGAAGCTGTGGGAGAGCTGAAGCCAGGGGGCAGGGCATGGCGTGGCCTGGCTCTGCCCCCTGCCCCTCCCCTGGCTTCGGCACTCCCAGCAGCTGCTCCCAGCAGGCCACCATCCCCCAGCCGTTCTGTACTGTGTTAGAGTGTCATTTTGGTTGGTGGTGTGCCCTCGGATTTTTTTTAATGTTAAAAGTGTGCCGCGGCTCAAAAAAGTTGGGAAACACTAATCTAAGGAATAGAGGCTTATCCCAGCTCATTACATGTTAGTTTCTGCTGGTTATGAAGTTACTCTGCTATATTTATGGTGGAATCACCCCAACTGATGGTTATTTTTGAGCCTGACAGCTCAGATTCCCCAACAAAGAGCCTGCCGTGGAGCCTGGGGCATCCAATCAGGGTTGACAGAGATCCAAGATAAGGTGGAGTTCCCTATGTACAGACAGAAGGTCCCAGATCTTATCTACATCTGTAGGCATGAATCCTACTCAATGAGCACTGGGAATAGATGGGCCAAGGAGTGTTTTTAGGATGGAGTTGTCTCACCTGACCAGTGTCTGGTTATGGAGGTCCCAGACGGCGATGTTGCCATCGCTGCAGCAGGAGAAGCAGACCTTGGCATCGGGGCTGATGGCCAAAGCATAGCAGGCGGGGGCTGAGGAGGTCAGCTCGGCCTTGATGCGAGGCGTTGGGGAGGCCAGGTCCCAGATGGTCAGCGTACTGGCCTCCCCGCCCACGATCAGTGTCCGGCCATCTGGCAGCAGCTTGCAGGAGCGGATGTAGTTGTCCCGGTTCTGGAGATCAAACAGCATTATACAGTCAGTGTGGACTCGCATGCAGTTGAACCGCATTGAGCTGCATTATAGAAGGCTCAACAATTCACCCCCAAACCTCTAGGCAGTCTCTAGGGGTTGGCCATCTGTCAGGGGTGCTTAGATTGTGCTTTTCCTGCATGAGGCAGAAAGGGGTTGGACTACATGGCCCCTTGGTGAGTTTCTTCCAACTGTATGATTCTATTCTTCCATTATGTGCCTCCCAGCTGCTTACCAAGCAGTCCAGCTGGGAGACGGGGCTCTTGGTGCCCGGCTGACTGATGTCCCAGATCTTGACGCAGCCCTTGCCCCCAGTGTAGACGTGCCGCGTGGGGTTGCTGATAGTCACGGCGCAGACAACCTCCCCATGGCTGAGTGTGTTGATCTGCCGTGCGTGGCGGGGGATGCCGGGGCCGGCCAGCGCGTCGTGGGGAAAGGGCACCGGCTGCATCTGCCCGTCCGCACTCACATGGAAGGAATACGCTCTGTGGGGGAAGAGGCAGCACAGGGTCACACACATGTAACCAAGGCACTCCAAGGTTGAGCCCAACCGGCTCCTCAGACAGGACTTTGGGCACTTTTCCCACTTGCGAACCCTTTCTGACTTGACAAATTGTTATGTGACCCCATATCTATCTATCTATCCATCTATCCATCCATCCATCCATCCATCCATCTACCTTTGTGAATACGGAAGGTCAACTCTATTTATCTATCCATCCATCTATCCATCCATCTATCCAACTTTATGCCTATCTGTCTATCTGTCTATCTATCTTTGTGAATGTGGAGGCCAACTCTATCCATTCATCCATCTTTGTGAATATGGAAGGTCAACTCTATCCATCCTTCCTTCCATCTTTTGTAAATATGGAAGGTCAACTCCATCCATTCATTCATCCATCTTTGTGAATATGGAAGGTCAACTCTATCTATCTATCCATCCATCTATCCAACTTTGTGAATGTGGAAGACCAACTTTATCTGCCTATCTATCTATCTAACCTTGTGAATGTGGAGGTCAACTCTATCCATCCATCTTTGTGAATATGGAAGGTCAACTCTATCCATCCATCTTTGTGAATATGGAAGGTCAACTCTATCCATCCATCTTTGTGAATATGGAAGGTCAATTCTACCTATTCATCCATCCTTCCATCTTTGTGAATACGGAAGGTCAACTCTATCCATCCATCCATCCATCCATCTATCTTTGTGAATGTGGAAGGTCAACTCTATCTATCTATCCATCCATCTATCCAACTTTGTGAATGTGGAAGACCAACTTTATCTGCCTACCTACCTACCTACCTATCTTTGTAAATGTGGAGGTCAACTCTATCCATTCATCCATCTTAATGAATACGGAAGGTCAACTCTATCCATCCATCCATCTATCTTTGTGAATGTGGAAGGTCAACTCTATCTATCTATCCATCCATCTATCCAACGTTGTGAATGTGGAAGACCAACTTTATCTGCCTACCTACCTACCTATCTTTGTGAATGTGGAGGTCAACTCTATCCATCCATCCATCTTAGTGAATACGGAAGGTCAACTCTATCCATCCATCTATCTTTGTGAATGTGGAAGGTCAACTCTATCTATCTATCCATCCATCTATCCAACTTTGTGAATGTGGAAGACCAACTTTATCTGCCTACCTACCTACCTACCTACCTTTGTGAATGTGGAGGTCAACTCTATCCATCCATCCATCTTAGTGAATACGGAAGGTCAACTCTATCCATCCATCCATCTATCTTTGTGAATGTGGAAGGTCAACTCTATCTATCTATCCATCCATCTATCCAACTTTGTGAATGTGGAAGACCAACTTTATCTGCCTACCTACCTACCTACAGTACCTACCTATTTATCTTTGTGAATGTGGAGGTCAACTCTATCCATCCATCTTAGTGAATACGGAAGGTCAACTCTATCCATCCATCCATCCATCTATCTTTGTGAATATGAAGGTCAACTCTATCTATCCATCCATCTTTGTGAATGTGGAAGATCAACTCTACCTACTGTCCCTACCTACCTATCCATCCATCCACCTTTCTATCTTTGTGAATGTGGAAGGCCAACTCAATCTTTGTGAATGTGGAAGCCAACTCTCCTTCCCTCCCTCCCTTCCTCCCTCTCTCTCTCTCTAGATATTTGTGAATGTGGAAGGCTAACTCTATCTATCTTATCTTATCTATCTACCTACCTATCTCTCAATCTTTGTGAATGTGGAAGCCAACTCTGTCTGTCTGTCTGTCTGTCTATCTATGTGAATATGGAAGGCTAACTTTCTCTCTCCCCCCCCTCTCTCAAACTCTTTGTGAATGTGGAAACCAACTCTATCTATCTATCTCCATCTATCTATCTATCTATCTATCTATCTATATATCTATGTATCTATGATCTATCTATCTATCTATCTATCTATCTTTGTGAATGTGGAAGGCCAACTCTATATATCTTTGTGAATGTGGAAGGCCAACTATCTATCTATCTTCCATCTCAATTAAGTTTGAAGCCCTTCCATCTAAGTTAAGAGCTTCAAACAGGCCTCGCACATCAGAAGAAATGCTTTAGATAAATAAAACATGAAGCATTTGGAGGAGAAAAATAGTTGGGGTTTGACTCACGGTTTGCCGCCAGGGATGGAGGCCAGGCTGGTGGGCAGGACGGGGGCCCTCATGGGCGGATGTGGGTCAAAGCCAACCTGGAAGCAAAGCAAAACCTTCAGGCTGGAAAGAATGCCCCCCATAGACCCCAAGACAAGGGCAACCCAGTTGAGGCATTGCAAATTCAGGTGGAAATTGCTGTATGTGACAGCCTTTTGCCGGTTTTATTTTCTTCCCATTTATATAATGTCGCCCACATCCTAGACCAATAGTTCAATAACGGGAGTTAATCCAAAGCAGCTGCTTCTTGAAGGCTGTCAAAAGGATGGATCCCGCCTCCCAAGGATTATTCCTCAAACCACAAAGTTTTTGGAATTCCTAAAAGTGTTGGAGTCTGCTCTGTGTGACAGATGACTAAGGATAGGCTCCAAAAGGTGTTCCTACCGCTCCGAAGCTGACCATGGGGGAACGTCCATAGGCAGCGGCAGCGGCAGCAGCAGCAGCGGTCATCTGGGGAGGGATGTTGTGGAGGCTGGCATAGGCCCCGGGGCTGGCAAGGGAGCCATTCATCTCGTGGTGCCCCATCATGGCGAAAGGGGTGGCGTAGGAGCCCGCGATGGAGATTGGCGCCCGCAGGGCAGAAGCTGTGGGAGCAAAGCAGAGGAAGGCTTGAATACTCTAAAGCCTTGAGCCCACATTAATGCACTCCAGATCTCAATGCCGGACTCAAGAGATCTCTCTAAGGTGCTGAACGCTGCAGTTTAATAGGTTCAGCACCTTGGAGAACTCCAAGTGCATTAATGTGGAGTTCTCCAAGGTGCTGAATCTATTTAATCGCAGGCTTGTGCTCACATTAATGCACTCCAGAGGTCAATGCAGAATTCAAAGGAGCTCTCCAAGATGCTGGGTGCCGCAGCGAAATGGGTTCAGCACCTTGGAGAACTCCTTGAAATCCAGCCCAAGCCTGGAATGGATTCACTGCCCTTCTGACATGGGAGCCACCAGCCAAGAGTTCTCTGAAGGTCAGTGAAAGCACAAAGGTCAACATACCCAAGGGGTCCATCCCGGGAGGCTTTCCCAGCATCGGTCGGAGGCCTGGAGTGGTACTCGTCCCAGGGGTCGGCGCGTCACTCCTCGGGGTGGGAGTGTTGGATTTCAGCCCCGGGGTGGATGACTTGTCATTCTGCTCCAAAAAGGACTGATTGAGAGACAGTTTGGCAATTCACAATCGGAAATCCGCAGCAGAGGGGAAAAGGCTTGGGCATAAGGGGATCTCATTCTAAGACTTAGCTTTTCAGAATAGAGGGGGGAAAGACTTAGTCTCAGCCGGCTTTGACGCGGTCCCTGTCCCTCCCTCTGGCATATTCCAATCATTCTCCCTCTATTTAGGAACAGAAGTAGAGAACTGTACTCTTCAGCCCAACATATATCCCATGAAAGTCTCCAAGTAGCAAACAAGCAGAACCTCCAGTGGTGCAATGAGTTAAACCCTTGTGCTGGTCGGACTGCTGACTGAAAGGTCAGCAGTTCAAATCTGGGGAGCAGGGTGAGCTCCCGTGTGTCAGCTCCAGCTTCTCATGCAGGGACATAAGAGAAGCCTCCCACAGGATGGTAAAATATTGCCCATCCTCTGGGCAACGTCCTTGCAGATGGCCAATTCTCTCACACCAGAAGCAACTTGCAGTTTTTCAAGTCGCTCTTGGCACGGAAAAAAAGAGCAAACAAACACGAAAAACCCATTGAGAAATGGTGAGATGTGGCACATCAGCCGCAGCGATCCAGAAAGCAAGGAAATGGGATGCATGTCTCCCATTTGCCCCTTCATAAACCCATCTGCCCTTCCTAGGTCTAAATGAGAACCCATTCTTGAATTCAGTCAGAACACTGGCAATGCGATGAACGAGATTGCTACCAAAACCGAATCAGCACTTTGGACAATTCTATTACAGCATGAGCTAAATCGTGAAACGGATTCATTGCCCTGCTAACGTGGCAAGCAGTTTCCAAGGCCTCCCAATCAGCTCTCGCGTGACTCACGTGGCCCAAGTCTTTCGTCTTGGAGGAGGGGGTGCTGCTGGATGAGGCAACAGAGGCGGGGCTGTTTGGGGCGTCCTTCTTCAGGCCCCGTCCTTTGTCCATCCCGTTCTCAGGAGGCGAGTGCGCAGGGCTCACCCGGGGCGTGGCGGGGTCCTGCAGGGGAAGGGGATACTTATTCTATTCTGCCCCACACGACTCCCCTCCTGCCCTCCCCTGAAGTGCAAGATTAGATTGCAGGACCGCAAGCGACAGGTTGTGAGGTAGGCACAGTTAAAGTGTGGACAAGTGTGGATTTGAGATTTGGCACAGCAACCAGGTGGGAAAGAAGGAAACGCTTACTTCGTTGGAGACGTCCACCACCAAGTCGTCACTCTTGTCTCCATCGCTGTCCTGAAAAAGGAGCAACTACTCTGTTGGAAAAGACAAAGCAAGGCCTCCTGCGTCCCCGGGCAGGAAAGGCGGCCCAAAGACGCCCAAAAGGGCCACCTGGCCTGGCACCTTAGGTCAAACAGCGACCAGTCCCTTCCGCCCTGTGACCAAACAGGGTCAGTCTGCACCCCGCAGGACTTACGTATCGGCTCATGCTGTCTTTCTCCTCGGCTTTGCGCTTCTTGGGCTCGATGCCATAGTCAGAGGAGCTCCTGTGCTTCTCGCTGTGCCTCAAGCTCTCCGATGGAGAGATGGAGTTATTCTGGAACAGAAGAAAGAAGAGATGGTTGGAGGAAGAAAATCTACATATTATTTATGTAACAACACCCTGACCCTCTCCGGTTGTAGTTGGTTTTAGAGCAGACCTGGGTATCTTGTGGCCCGCGGGCCAGATGCGGCCTGCTGGCCGATTCTGACCGGCCTGGGGAGAAGGGCGTCGGGGACAGGGCCATTTCTGTAAGAGGAAGGGCTGCCACTGCGGCCATCCCATCATGGGCTGTGGGCCTGCGTCGGCAGACAGCCCGCCGCTCCAGAGAAAGAACGGAGGAGTGGCTTTGGAGTGGCTGCCATCCCGGGAGGTGATCCAGGCCTGCAGTGGGAGCAGTTGGCAACCTGTGGCGGCTGATCGCCCTGGTGACTTGATCGTCTTCCGAGTCCCCAGGATGCTCCTGCTATAGGCCCGGATCGCCTCCCAGGATGGCAGGCACTCCATGGCTGGGTGATCAGCCGATCGGGAACGCCTCTGACGGAATGGCCGGGGGCGAGAGTGGGCAAAAGCCTGCAGCCTCTGATCGTCTGCTGCTCTGCTCTGCTCTGCTCTGCTGCAGAGGCTAGGTCCGCTTTGTCATCCTCTGGGCTGGGTCCAATGAGCCATTCCATCTTGGGATCCTTCCTCTCTTGAGGATGTCAGCCTCCATCTTGGTTTGCACCTTGTCTTCTTGAATTTAATTTCATTTATTATTATTTTATGATAATTGTATAACAATATAATAATATAATAAATAATATAATATAATGTTATATTATATTATAATTTCAATATATTATGTCTATATATATACACTATAATATAATTATGATATTAATACTAATATATGAATATTTCTTGATATATTAATATGTTAATATTAATGATGTGTAATATATATTAATAGTAAATAAATAAATAAATAATGCAAATTAGGATGTAGTTAAGCCTTTATGTGCGGCCCTCCATAATATTTTTTGGCTCTCGCGTGGCCCCTTGGAAAAAATAATTGCCCACCCCTGTTTTAGAGGCTAATCCAGGTCTGGCCTGGTCAGTCCTTTGCCGGTCAAGCGAATAGTGCTAACCAAGGCTGAGAAGAGCAAGGAACCCATGCGGTCTGAACACCGCTGCCATCCAGAGCCAACAGCATGAGGTTCAATGCGCTCCAACCAGGGTTTGGCTCTGAAAAGGGGCGACTTCTCAAGTTATGACTTTGGAGAAGGTTTGGTCTCCAACTGTCATGCTGGCCACATGACCTTGGAGGTGTCTACAGACAATGCTGGCTTTTTGGCTTAGAAATGGAGGTGGGCCCCAACCCCCAGAGTCCGACACAACTGGACTTAAAGTCAGGGGAAAACATTTACTTATATATTTTTGGATGCTCTGCTATAATTTAGTTTTCTCTAACAAAAGGGTTATGGGCCCAGCATGTTTTCACATTATTGATTGTAATAGATAGGATTGGTCAAGGAGAGAAGTAGGGGTTGTGTGGGGTGAAGATCTGGGCACTTTCTGGCTCACCCTCTCAAACCGAGGACTACTCAAATGGCAACAGTAGGCCCCTGTTTTGCACATTGAACCTCAACTCTGGTTGCCATGGCATAGTGGAAGAGGCCCAGGCTCCAAACCCTTTCTAACCCCCCCCCCCGCCCCGTATAAACACAGGAGGGAGAGGGTCTTACAAAGGGGCAACCTGCCAGTCACATTTGCATAGCTGCTGCCCCCTTCTCCCTCCTTTCAATGCCCCTCAAATCCCTCAAAGAGAGAAAAGCGATGCTCCCAAGAGCCCCCTCTTCTCCCCTCCCTCTCTTTCCATTCTTGTCTGAATAGCCATAACCGGGCAGTGGTTCGTCGTCCTCATCGTCTCGTCTCCACCCCGGCAGCCCCAATAAGCCGCTTTGCCAATCAGACTGCCTCCTTTCTTCGGGGCCACTCAGGCTGAAAAGGGCCTTGCCACCCCCAAAGAAACCGTGTCTGGCCTTTGAAGGCATTGATTTGGGGCCAGCTTCCAAGAAGGCCAGCCGCGGATTGAAACAGGCGTCTATGCATGTGTCGCACGGGATCCGTGGGGAGGGTGATCCTGGACGCAAACCCAAGCAAGATACCAAAGACGCACTGCGTTTGTTGATATTTCTAAGCCACATTCAGCCCCGATTTTAAAGGTGGGGTATACATGATAGCATAGACCATGTATGGACCAACTTGGGACCTCTCTCCAGGTGTTTTGGACTTCAACTCCCACTATTCCTAACAGCCTCAGGCCCTTTCCTTTAAGCAGAGGCTGGGTGGCCATCTGCTGGGAGGGCTTTGTTGGTGCCTCCGCCTGCCAAAAAGAAAGGGGTCAGACTGAATGACCTTTGGGGTCCCTTCCAATTTGAGGATTCTCTGGCTATGGCTTCCATGGGGCTGGAGGGCCGTCTGTTGGGAGGGATTGGATTGGGTCCACCTGTCTGGCAGGACTAGATGACCTTTGGGGTCCCTTCCACTTGGAGGATTTGATTACTCTATGGCAGACATGTACCAATTTGGGCTCTGCAGGTGTTTTGGACTCCAACTCTCACCAAGGGGAAAAGGAAGGGGCCTGAGACTGTTAGGAATGGTGGGAGTTGGGAGTCCAAAACACCTAGAAGACCCAAGTTGGCCCATGCCTGGCCTAGACCCTCTGCACTTGTCTCCACTTGTGAGTCTCTTTGAGCCCTGATTTCAAAGGTGGAGACCATAGACCTGGGCTGCCCAGGAAGTTGATCGCGATCGACCAGTCGTTCCCGGGACCGAAGGAGGTCGATCCCAGCCAGATGGGGCGCTTCTCAGAGGGGGCGGAGCCAGGCTGCACCAAGCCCCGCCCCCTCCCCGGCTTCGGCACTCCCAGCAGCTTCTCCAGGCTTGAGGATGGCAATGCCAAGCCAGTGGTGGCATAGCTAGCACAAGGCTGGCTTGGCATTGCCATCCTCAAGCCTGGAGAAGCTGGTGGGAGCTCCAAAGCCAGAGGGGAGGGGGTTGGGCTTGGCACGGCCTGGCTCTGCCCCCCTCTGGCTTCCGCTCTACCAGCAGCTTCTCCAGGCTTGAGGATGGCAATGCCAAGCCAGTGGTGGCATAGCTAGCACAAGGCTGGCTTGGCATTGCCATCCTCAAGTCTGGAGAAGTTGCTGGTAGAGCGGAAGCCAGAGGGGGCGGAGCCAGGCCGTGCCAAGCCCCGCCCCCGCCCCTCTCCTCTCCAGCCTTGAGGAGGTAGGTAGATCTTTCTGACTTGGTTTTATTATAGTAGCTCGCATGCTGAAAAAGTGTGGGCACCCCTGCCATAGACCCACTGTATTTATTTACATTTGGAAGTGCCTGTAAAGGATGGATATAAATGAGGATGAAGGGAGGAAGGGAGGCCATTTCCATCAGTTGCAGCTCCCAAAGCAGACTTCTATGAAGGGGGATTGGATCAATGCAGGGGTCATGAACCTATGGCTCGCGAGCCAGGTGTGGCTCTTTTGATGATTGCATCTGGCTCGCAGGACGCATCTGGAGCTCATCTGTCCTACACTGAGGGCGCTTCCGATGGGAGTTGTAGTCCACCCACAACCTTAAAAGGAAAAGGACAACTCCTTTCACTAACCAAATTGATCAAGACATAACCTGATTGGCCCTCAAAATAGGCGGGAAACATCTGAGGGAAGGACAGTGAGCAGGGCTAAGCTGAGGGGAGAAGCCCGGCACCATTTTGTGTCAGTCCAAGTCAGGGCCGCGGAGTGCGGAGGCAGGACTGGAAGGGGAAGCCTTCCTGGCAAACAGATCCCGCCAGCAGTAACCCTTCTTGAGCTGAGGGAGCCTCTATGTGGAACTCAATCAGTCGGCCTCTTGGCCTGTTGGAACCCACCTCCGTGAGCCTCTGTTGCATGTGACCTTGCCCACTCCACGCACCCATGAGGTGAGCCTGAAGGGGCCGTGGTGTATCCGTGTGCGTGTGTCTGTGTGCGTGGCAGGGGGTGAGATCCAAGTATTGACAAGTGAGGGGGGGGCCTCCAAGGCGTGCGGGCCTTGAAGGGAGGGGGGTTCTGCCTGTCTGCCAGGGGAATCGTTTTCTCATAGTATGCATGTATATTCACTGGGAATGTGGCGCAGCTGGCTGAGTGTCAGCTGCATAAGATCTCTACTGACCAGAAGGTCATGAGATCGAGGCCTGCCCGGGTTGGGGGTGAGCTCTCGACCAATTTGTGTAGCTCGTTGTCGACCTTTGCAACCCGAAAGACAGTTGCATCTGTCAAGTAGGAAATTTAGGTACCACTTGTGTGGGGAGGCTAAATTTAACTGATTTCTGGAATATTAAATTGCCTCTATGTCTGTCTAGATATGTTGTATGTCAATGGCATTGAATATTTGCCTGTATATGTGCATTGTGATCCGCCCTGAGTCCCCTGCAGGGTGAGAAGGGCGGAATATAAACAACGTAAAAAAAAAATACTCACATTTAGTTGAATTCAATCTTTTTATATATATATATATATATAATATAAAGGGGTTCCCGTCATGGACCGACCGTCCCAAACAGAGAAACCTTACAACGCAGAAACACCAAACTTGGCAACAGAAATAGGCCTCAAGCAAGCTATGTTTGTAGCAAAGAAACTCCCCCCCCCAAAACCTAAAAGGCCCCCAAAACAACGAGTAAAAAAAACTACATTTCCCAGCATCCTCCGGGGCTGCCAACGACTCTCCCAGCCTCTACATTCTGACAACATGATTGGCTGCCAATAAGGGCAGATTTGCATAACTCCTGTACTGGCCAGCCAACATGAACATTCCGACCCATAATAAACTGTCAGAGGAGGATAAGGCAAAGGGCTGAGGCACAAACACAAACACCCAGTTCACTTCCCACAGAAAATTTACACCCCTACAAATCACAGACCACGCCCAAAATTGACAGTAAGGCTTCATTAACTTAATTTCCCAGACTAGGCCTCTTAATGGAATGCTGTCTACGCTCTGAATTGACAGTAAGGCTTCATTAACTTGATTCTGCTCAGCTCATTGGACATTGTGTATGGCCTGAATTGACAGTAAGGCTTCATTAACTTGCTGTTCCTGACTATTTATTTATTTATTTATTTATAGTTCACTTTTATATTCCGCTCCTCCCAGCAGCTCATTACAGGACGGCACGGCGTAACAACGGCGTGCGGCCTGAATTGCATAAAAACAAACAAAGCCACATTAAAACTTCAAATTAAGCGTGGGTTGACATACATCTGAGTTATCACCCCGAGCACCTAATTAAAGGCCAACCCAAAAAGGGCTAGGCCTCAGCACATGGGACATTGTGTATGGCCTGAATTTACAGTAACCTACCTTGGCACACAGAGCCCCTATGACCCACGCTACATTCTACTACAGTTTGGAGGAGGGTGGACCGTGGATTATGGGACTTGAAGTACCTCCATGGATAATGGGATTTGTAGTACTTCAAAACCCATCATTCCCCACAGACCACTGTGGCCCAGAACCAAGAACGATAAAGACCAAACTTGGCACACAATGCCCCCCATGACCCACACTCCATCCGACTGCAGTTCAGAGGAGGACACACCATGGATAATGGGATTTCAAGTACCTCCACTCATTTCCAAAGTACCCCACCCACACAAGCATCAACCTCTACATCAACACAGCAGACGGAAAGACAAAAAACATTGTATATCCACAAGCTATGCAGAACGCCAGCAACACCACACACCAACAACTCCACAGGACTTCAACATCCCACCCACCAGAACAACCCCCAACGACACAGCCAGGGCCCCAACAACACCATAACTAACAACAATTCCAACCCTTACATACTCAGACTTTCTCGCATCTCCTAAATAGGGCACAGCAACGCGTGCCGGGTACAGCTAGTATATTATATGGCTCTCACTGAAATAAATTTCCAAATATTTTGCTTTCATGGCTGAGTCAAAAAGCTTCCCGACCCCTGGATCAGTGGACGGAGGCCTATTCAATGCCTCCTCCTCCCTCTTGAAGTAGCTTAACACCAGCCGCTCTGCTCTTGGTGCAAATTCCCTGGCCGAAGCCTTCCGGGTCTGAGCTGAGAGGGAACCGCGTTCATAAATGCGCCCGCAGGCCTTGGACAAAGGCTGAGGGCTGGGCACGGAAAGCCCCTCTGTTGCCCCACCCCGAAATGGCTATTTAGCCCAATCTGTCCGCCACAGCCCTCCCCGAAGATTAAACAAGCCAAGATAAGAGCTCCAGGGAAACCAAATTGCGCTCCTAATTGAGACAGGATTTTGCACTTCACTCCCGAGGAGCAGCTGTTCTCTGCTCAGGCTCCAACCAAATCCTCAGCCATCAAGGAGGGAGAAGCTCCAAGCTCAGCAAACGTCAAAAAGGAGCTGTATCCCGAGCAATTGGGGACAGAGAGAACCCTGTGCGGCACGTCGGCTGTCCTGTTTCCACCTCTCTTCCTTAGGTTTACCCAGTCAATGCTAGCCTACATTTTATTGGTGTCCCCTTATGTGTATTTTGCAATATGTCATTTTAACAGAATTGTGTTTTATTGCTCTGTTTGAACCCATTGTGCCCTGCCACAAAGAGCGGCAGAGAAAATAATAATTAATCTATCTCTCTATGTATATAATAAAAGTCAGTGTTTGCGGCGGTGCGGAGGGAGTAATATGTGCCAGCATTTCGATTGGTTGCCCCTGTGGGATTATTTGCATAAAGGACACTGATTGGCCAGCCTCAGAACTCCGACACTCTAAGGCACCAGATTATTTGCATAAAGGACTCAGATTGGCCACCCTCAGAACTCCAACAATCTAAGGCACCAGACAGAGGGCATTGGTTGCCACTGACAGACAATTTGCATAAAGGAAATTTGCATAAAAGAATGCTTGAGTTAGCCAAAGGACAATTTTTTTCCATTGGAAATGGAATGTTCATTTTCTGGGAGGTGAGTAGCTGCCAAGGAATATGTGACAGCATTTCGATAGGTTGCCACTATGGGATTATTTGCATAAAGGATTCTGATTGACCAGCCTCAGAATTCCAACATTCTACAGCCCCAGACAGAGGGGATTGGTTGAAACTGAAATGGTATTTCCATAAAGGACTCCGATTGGCCATCCACATTCCAACATTCTAAGGTGACTCTGAGGGAAAAGGAAAGGCCTCAGGCAGTCAGACACTGCGGTCCACAGCAGTGACGGATCAGGACCAAACTTGCCACACAGGGGCCCAATGGCCCACTTCACAACGCGACCCTCACCCAAGGACCACTACAGACCAAAATCAGCACACAGAGCCCCCTTGACCCACTCTACACCCTGGTGCTGTTTCAAGGAGGATGGACCACAGATGATCGGACTTGAAATACCTTCACTCACCTTCCGGGAATGCTGCAACCCTCATCCAAAAAATGATCAAGACCAAATGTGACACACAGAGCCCCCATGACCCACTCTACATCCTGGTGCTGTTTGGAGGGGGGTGGACCATGGCTAATGGGACTTGCAGTACCTTCACTAAGTTCCTGAGACCACTGCAAGCCACATAAACATCTAATAAGAACCAACCTTGGCACACAATGCCTTCCTCAAATAACCCGGGCACCGACGGGTCCCCAAGCTAGTAATAATAATGTAATAGGGTGTTTTTGCTTTTTGCACAGAATCATAGAGTTGGACGAGACCTCATGGGTCATCCAGTCCAACCCCATTCTGCCCAAAAGCAGGAAAAAAATATTCAAAGCACCCCCGACAGATGGCCATCCAGCCTCTGTTTAAAAGCCTTCAAAGAAGGAGCCTTCACCACACTCAGGGGCAGAGAGTTCCACTGCTGAACAGCTCTCACAGTGAGGAAGTTCTTCCTCGTGTTCAGGTGAAATCTCCTTCCTTTCCTGTAGTCTGAAGCCATTGTTCCATTGCGTCCTAGTCTCCAGGGCAGCAGAAAACAAGCTTGCTCCCTCCTCTCTATGACTTCCTCTCACATATTTATCCATGGCTCTCATCATGTCTCCTCTCAGCCTTCTCTTCTGCAGGCTAAACATTTCCAGCTCTTTAAGCCGCTCCTCATAGGGCTTGTTCTCCGGACCCTTGATCATTTGAGTCGCCCTTATAGTTCGTTTTGGAGTGACAACTCCCCAAATCCCCAACTGTGTTGAAACTAGCCACTAATTTAACATGCTTCATTACTTATTGGGACTACAACACCCAGAATCCCCTATCCAGCAAGCTCTGTTTTTCAACATCTCCCTTCAATTGCTTGTCAGCAGCTCCCTTCCATTGTGGTGTCCAGAACTGGACACAGTGTGATTCCAAGTGTGGTCTGATCAAGGTAGAATAGGAAGGTAGAATGACCTTCCTGAATCTAGACCAGGCCTGGGCAAACTTTGGCCCTCCAGGTGTTTTGGACTTCAACTCCCACAATTCCTAACAGCTTCAGGCCCTTTCCTTTTGTCCCTCAGCCACTTAAGCAAAAGGAAAGGGCCTGAAGCTGTTAGGAATTGTGGGAGTTGAAGTCCAAAACACCTGGAGGGCCAAAGTTTGCCCAGGCCTGGTCTAGACACTAGGCTCCTATTTATGCAGGTCAAAAACCCATTGGCCTTTTTTTTGCTGCCTTGACGTTAAGTCTAGTCGAGTCTGACTCTGCAGGGTGGTGCTCATCTCCATTTCTAAGCCGAAGAGCCAGCGTTGTCCATAGACACCTCCAAAGTCATGCGGCCGGCATGACTGCATGGAGCGCCGTTGCCTTCCCACCAGAGCGGTACCTACTGATCTACCCACAAGTGCATGTTTTCGAACTGCTAGTTTGACAGAAGCTGGGGCTAACAGCGGGAGCTCACCCTGCTCCCCGGATTCGAACCACTGACCTTTCAGTCAGCAAGTTCAGCAGCTTAGAGCAGTGTTTCCCAACCTTTTTTGAGCTGCGGCACACTTTTAACATTAAAACAAATCCAGGGGCACACCACCAACCAAAATGACACTCTAACACAGTAATACATATAGTTAATTGACCTTGAGTTTTGGAGTTGTAGTTCGCCTACATCCAGAGAGCACTGTGGACTCAAAGCAGGGATGGATCTGGATTTTGGTTTGGGGGCTGAGTTTGCCCTTCAGGGGCTGAGACTGGGTGGAAGAGGGTCTTCCCAACCAAACCTTTTGTATTGTTATCCCAATAACCCCATTAATGTGGGTTATATTGAGCATGGTGATCAGATCATGATATGAATAAACATAACAGTTTAAATAATGTACCAGTAAGGCCTTTTCGCGGACCACCCTGAGAATTTCGGGGGGGGGGGGCTGAAGCCCCGTCCACTGAAGCCCGTTCACCGCTCATGCTCCTCCTCCTCCGCATGGCCTCAGCGAGCGAGGGGCCAGAGTCATGGCGGAGAGCGGTGCCGGGGACAGGGGCTGCTCTCCGCCATGACTCAATCAGGCACGAGCAAGCTGCTGCCGCTGGGAAGGGGGCGGGGCCCGAGTGACTTCACCCTTCCCTCCTCCCTCCCTCGATTGGAGGCTGGCTGGGGAAACGGCCGAAGGAGGCGGCGCCCCGGCCCCTTCTTCTTTTTCTTCACCAACGCCCGGCCCTTCCTCCTCCTCCTCCTCCCCCAAGCACCAGGAGTTCGGCAGGAGGGGAAGAAGGGGGGGGGGGAGAGCCGTTTTTCGCAGCACACCAGATGATCCGTCGTGGAACAGTAGTGTGCCACAGCACAGTGGTTGGGAAACACTGGCTTAGAGGTTTAAACCGCTGTGCCACCGAGGCTGCAAGAATAATTAATTATTATTTATAATTAATTATTAGTCATAATGATTAATAGTAATAATTAGTAATAATCTATTATATAAATGGGTTCACGTCATGTGATGTATACCTCAAACAAAGAAACCATACAACGCAGAAAAACAATACTTGCCAACAGAAATAGGCCTCAAGCAAGGTACGTTTGTAGCAAAGAAACTCCCCCTCCCCAAACCTAAAAGGCCCCCAAAACAACGAGTAAAAATAAAACTACATTTCCCAGTATCCTCCGGGGCAGCCAACGACTCACCCAGCCTCTACATTCTGAACAACATGATTGGCTGCCAATAAGGGCGGATTTGCATAACTGCTGTAACCATAGCAACGCTGGCAAGAGCCATCCAAGGCTAGGATAGAATGCTGAGAGATTTCAGTTGGTGTTTGAGGGTTAAACTGCCAAAACCAAACTCTGAGGGAGCAATTCTCCAGCAAATTCCTACCCACACAACACAACACAACTTCCAATCACAACCCATCCCACCAACCTTACGGGACCCCGTACACACAACACCTACAAACACCACAAACAAAAACCAATCCTTCCTTCCACACAGACATAAACTGACCCAAAAGACAAGCCATGCCTTATAAAAATAACAGCATCGGACGACACACTCACAACGCTACATACATCAAACAAAAAGGGCAGAACAAACGCCAGAACAGAAACACACTGCGCAGCAGAGACACAGACAACAGGTCACTGCACGACGCACAGCTGAGAACCAAATGCAAAGAACTGCACGACAAGAAGAAGCGCACAGCCAGGAACAACAAAGACACAGAAATGCAACACAACAGCAGCGCGCAAGGAGCACAGAAACACGATGTCGCAACACAGAAAACAAACGTCAAAAACACCACAAGCAATTCCACCGCCTAGCCTTCAGATACAACGCTGCAGAAGACTACAGCATGGCGCCAGAGGCCGACATTGGCACCCTAACGCACATCTGCACACACTGCAAAGCCCTGAAATACCCAGCAGAAACACCGGGAATGTGCTGCCTAGCCGGTAAAGTCTCTCTACCACCACTTGCCACTCCTCCACAACCACTACGGACTTTGCTGAGTGGAGACACTCCAGAATCAAAACACTTCCTCCGCTATATAAGACAATACAACTCATGCTTCCAGATGACATCATTTGGAGCACATATAGAAAGTGCGCAATTCATGCCTACATGACCCCACCAAGACCGTAAGTAACATCATTTCCAACCCTTACATCTCGCATCTCCTAAATAGGGCACAGCAACGCGTGCCGGGTACAGCTAGTAATAATGTAATGTAACAGGTGTTTTTGCTTCCTGTCTGCATTTACAGCTCACTTTCCCCTTCTTTTTCCCAAATAGTGCTTTATTTCCCTTGGTTAGGACAAGGGAGTATCATGAGGCTTTACAACCAACGTAAGAGTCAGTATTAGGGACTCTCCCATCAAAGTCTTTTTGTCTCTATACTCTTTTATCTGGGATGTTTTACCTGCGACCATTTCACCTTTTTGACCCTTACTGGAGTGCCATGTGCACGGTCTCTCCTGTTTCCTACCATACGTCCATCTATATAGCACTGTCTGCATTGCCCTCTATTCTGTTAGAGAGCCATGCAGGGCCTTGTGTTTACGTGTCTGATGAAGGAGAATGGAAACTCAGGTGTCGGTGCTGGAAGCGAGAGCGCAAACAAAGCCCTTTACACATTTGATTCAACCCAAATAAACACTGTGGTGTCAAAGCGAACGACGGACGAGAAACTTACCGCGCTGGAGTCCCGATCTTTCCGGAACAGGGCCCAAATCGCAAGGAAGCCAGGAAAAGAGAACATGAGAGAGTGAGAATCGAAAAAGAGGATGCCAACCCCTCCATTTCTTCACTCAGAAGATGGCCAGGAGCCTCTTGCTCACCTCGGTGGTCCAGGTCGTGGTGGTTCTTCTCGTCCTTGACCGCCAGGTGGGCCTGGCCACCAAGGGCCCCCAAGGCCAGGAGACCTGAGCCGCTGCCCGCCACAGAGGGGGGCATCCCCGGAGGAGGGAGGCCCGAGGGGTGAGGAGGGAGCTGGACCGGAGGCCCGTGTGCCGCGTGCGAAAGGTGCTGGGCCTGGAGCTGCTGCTGCTGCAAGAGACAATGGTAAGAGGAGGAGGTGGAGCGGCAAGCAAAATGCCCAAATGTTCGTTGGAGAAGGAGGAGAGAGGAGAGAAAGAAAAGAAGGAGAAGGAAGAATAGAAGGAGGAAAAATAAGGAGGAGAATGAACAGGAGGAAGAATGAATAAGAGGGGGAGGAAAGAAGAAAAGAAGAAAAGAAGGAGGGGAAAGAAGAAGAGGGGGAGGAATAGAGGGAGGAAAGAAAGGAGGAAAGAAAGAATAAGAGGAAAGAAAGAATAAGAGAAGGGGAAAGAATAGAAGGAGAAGGGAAAGAATAAGAGGGGAAAGAATAAGAGGAGGAGGAAGAATGGAATAAGAGAAATAATAGGAGGAAAGAAAGAATAAGAAGAAGGGGAAGAATAAGAGGAGGAATAGAAGGAGAAGAGAAAGAATAGAAGGAGGACAGATATAATAGAATGAGGAAAAAAGAATAAGAGGAGGGGGAAAGAAGGAAAGAAGGGGGAGGAATAGAAGGAGAAGAGAAAGAATAACAGGAGGGGGGGAAATAAGAGGAGGAAGAATGGAAGGAGAAGAGAAAGAATAGAAGGAGGAAAGAAAGAATAAGAGGAGCGGGAAAGAATAAGAGGACAAGAAAGAATAAAAAAGGAAGAAGAGAATGAGGTAGAATAGAAAGGGAGGAAAAATAAATGGAAGAGAAAAAGGAGATGGAGGAAAAATGGGAGAAAAAATGAGAAAAGGAGGTAGAATAAAAGGAGAGAAAGAAGGAGGGAAAAGAATAGAAGGGGAGGAAGAAAAGAAGGAAGAAAGAAAGAATAGGAAGAGGAAAGAAAGGAAAATGAAGAATAGAAGGAGGAGAGAAAGAAGCATAAATAGAAGGGGAGGAAGAAAAGGAGGAGAGAAAGAATAGAAGGAGGAAGAAAAGAAGGAGGAAAAACAGAAAGAAGAGGAGAAGGAGGAAAAGGAGGATGAGAAGCAAACAAAACAGAGAGGTTGGCTAGAAGGAGGCGAGGGCAGGGAGGAACACCTGAACACAATGAGACCATACTGACTCGAGTCTAATGCGTCATTGAATGTAATGCGCCCCGAAACCAAAAGTGCGCGCTTTGTAATTTGGCCCCCCAAAAGGTGCGCATTACAGTTGCTGCTATGACTCAGCACTAAGATCCCTGTATTGCACATATCTTAATTTTAGCATGTTAATTCAGCCCAAAGAAGTAAGCATTAGATTTGAGTAAATAGGGTATTTATTTATTCTGGCTGCATAGGCAAGAGGGCCCCAAAGGCACCCTCAGGAGCATGTCAGCTCCCAAAACTAAGAGAA
The DNA here is from genome assembly GCA_030556195.1 of Anolis apletophallus. Classification (NCBI taxonomy): domain Eukaryota; kingdom Metazoa; phylum Chordata; class Lepidosauria; order Squamata; family Anolidae; genus Anolis; species Anolis apletophallus. The sequence goes on from JARBWK010000015.1 coordinate 12,335,404, forward strand.
AGCATCCATATAAAATAAACGCATCAACATTCATATTTGTGGATATAGGGAGGAAAAAGAGAGAAGGCCATGAATGGAGTATGGATCCACACAGCCAGGCCCGGATTAACACTTTTTTGCGCCCTAGGCCACAGTTTGGAATTACACCCCCTTTAAGCCAACCTCCCGCCACCTCCAAGGTCCCCATTCCCACCAGCTGGAAAGCTCCGCTGTGCTCTGAAGGTCTCCTCGGGAGTCGGGAGGCTAGGGGAGAGCGCAGCGGGTACAAACTTGCTCCAAAGGCGCGCACGAGAGAGAGAGAGCACGCGCAAGAGAGAGCGTGTGAGCAAGAGAGGGAGCGAGAGAGCACGAGATAGAGCGAGAGAGAAAGCGAGAGCATGCGAGAGAAAGAGAGAGCGCACGAGAGAGAGAGAGAAAGAGAGAGAGAGCACGCGCAAGAGAGAGCATGTGAGCACGAGAGGGAGCGAGAGAGCAGAGATAGCATGAGAGCGAGAGAGAGAGCATGCGAGAGAAAGAGAGCGCACGAAAGAGAGCGCATGAGAAAGAGCATGTGAGAGAGAGAGCATGAAAAAGAGAGAGAGCGCGCACGAGAGAGCGAGAGAGCACGAGATAGAGCGAGAGAGAAAGCGAGAGCACGCAAGAGAGAAAGCGAGAGCATGTGAGAGAAAGAGAGAGCGCAAGAGAGAGCGCGCACGAGAGAGAGCATGAGAAAGAGAGCCCACGAGAGAGAGAGCGTGAGAGAAGGTGCGAGAGAAAGAGAAAGCGCACGAGAGAGAGTGTGTGAGAGAGAGCATGAGAAAGAGAGAGATCGCACGAGAGAGAGAGCGCATGCAAGAGAGAGAGCAAGAAAGAGAGAGCGCACGAGAGAGAGAGAGAGCGCGAGAGAGAAGGTGCGAGAGAAAGAGAGAGCGCACGAGAGAGAGCGTGAGAAAGAGAGAGAGAGAGCACAAGCGAGAGCACGAGAGAGAGAGAGAGAGGGAGAGAGAGAGAGAGAGAGAGAGAGAGAGAGAGAGAGAGAGAGAGAGAGACGACTTTGGAGCAGAGGAGAAGGAGCGAGGAGGGGCATGAAAAAGGGGGAAAGAGGGGCACAGACCAGTTTTGGGTTTTTTTGGTCCGTGATCTGCCCACCCCCCGGCTGGCGCCCCTAGGACATGGCCTCGTTGGCCTTATGGGTAATTCGGGCATGCACACGGCAGGGTTGAATTGGGGTTGGTAGTCAAAGTTAGATGTGCAGTGGTCAATGGAGGCTCTCTTGCCAAGCGGAAAAGATCATCATGGAATTATATAGTTGGAAGGGACTCCAAAAGGCCATCCAGTCCAACCCCGTTCTGCATTCCTGGAGGGAAAGCACAATCAAAGCACCCTGACAGGTGGCCATCCAGTCTCTGCTTAAAAGCAGAAAGAGTCTCTGATGCAGAGAGTTCCCCTGCTGAACAGCTCTCCTTATGGTCAGGAAAGGTGGAATCTCATGTCTCCTTTCAACCTTTTGTTTTGCAGGTTTGGATCACGAGGTTTCGATCCAGTGGCCAAAGATGTTCTCCAAAGTGCTTCAATTGAACACTAACCCTGGAGACCACTGAGCGTTCCTTAGTTTAAAGCAAATGGAAACTTGGATTTTGCCAGTCCGTGTGACTTGGGAGCCACCAGATGCCCTTTCTGAGTCAGGACCTGGGTGACAAGCCACATAAACAGTCCATAAATCATGCTCTCGAGCAGGGGTAGTTGGTCTAGACTGGGCATGGGCAAACTTGGCCCCTCCGGGTGTTTTGAACTTCAACTCCCACAATCCCCCAATAGTCTCGGGACATTTATAATTGTGCAACATAGTGAAATTAGGATCCCCTTCACGGTGCGAAGGGCGGAATACAAATAAAGTGTTGTTGTTGTTGTTGTTGTGGTTGTTAACTAGCTGTGACCTGCCACACGTTGCTGTGGCCTATAGTAAGAATTTTTGAAGTAGAGGTAGATATCTGGACTACTATTCCTTTCTTCCCCTTCCCCTCCTTTCTTCCTTCTCTACCTCTTTCTTTTATTCCTTCTTTCACTCTTTCCTTCTTTCCTTCCTTCCCCTTCCCCTTTCTCTACTTCTTTTCCTTCCTTCCTTCCCTTTTCTTTTTATTTCATTTTCTCCTTCCTTCCTTCCCTTTCCTGCCTCCCTCCTTTTCTTCTTTCTTCAGTACCTCTTTCCTTCCTTCCTGTCTGTTCTCCTTCCTTCCCCCTTTCTCTCTTTCATTCCTCCCTTTTTCCCTCCTTTCTTCTTTCCTTCCTTTCTGTCTGTTCTCCTTCCTTCTTTACCTCTTTCCTGCCTTTCCTTTCTTTTCTACTTTCTCTTCTTCCTTCCTTCAGTATCTCTTTCCTTCCTTCTTTCTCTCTTTCCCTCCCTCCTTCTCTCTTCCCTTCCTTCCCCCTTTCCCTCTTTCATTCCTTCCCTTTTCCCTCACTCCTTTCTTCTCTCCTTCCTTTCTGACTGTTCTCCTTCCTTCCTTCCTTCTTTACCTCTTTCCTGCCTTTCCTTTCCTTTCTACTTTCTCTTCTTCCTTCCTTCAGTATCTCTTCCTTTTCCTTTCCTTTCTACTTCCTTTCCTTTCTACTTCCCTTGCCAAAGGGAAAGAAGAAAGGAAGGAATGCAAGAGGGAAGGAGGGGGAGTGCAGCGAGGGAGAGGGGGCGGGGCCTGAGCGGGGAAGGGGCGGGGATAAAGCTGGAGTAGGGGGTGGGGCCGGAGCAGGGGGCAGGGCCTCTTATTGCCCCTCCACCACATCCCCTCCCTTGGCAAAGGGAAAGAAGGAAGGAACACAAGAGGGAAGGAGGGGGGAGTACAGCGAGGGAGAGGGGGCGGGGCCAGAGTGTGACAACGGAGGATCTGTATTTTGTTAATTTAATTAATTTTGAGGGGTTCTTCAGCGGATTTTTATTGTTGGTCACACCTTGCGTTGTGAGACATTTTGCTGCCAAATTTGGTGGGTATTGGGCCAGTAGGGTTTTTTTGCTTTCAAGGTACTCACAGCGACAGGACCCTTTTTATATATATAGATGAGATGCATAGAGAGGGGGTCAGGATAGGGCTGGATTGACAATGCAAACAATAGGAAAATGAGGAACGATGTGAGTGACAGCTTGAACCCTGTTGCCTGCCTCCGGATATCTCCTCCGATGCAGAACATCCACATTCAGTTCTGGATTTGTGTCTAAATGCAAAGGTGTATTGGTTTTGTGCATGTCGCAGTGAGCACATGCATGCTACGCTCGGTGTGTGTATTTCCTCGCACCAAAGGAGGGCTAAATAGGTAACTGATACAATCATGGCGGCGGCCAGAAATAGAGACGGCTCTCCACCTTGCATAGATAGCTCATCTCGGCGGATTACGGAAGATCACTTAACAGGGATCAGTTACCTCGCAGGGCATGCCACAGACTGGCAGGCAGGGCACGATAAGGCAAGAGAAAAGGCAAAGAGCCCACGCTTCGGGTGATTTCCGCTGACCACAGGGCAACAAATTAGACGGCAGCCTCTGGGATTTAGTCGGAAAGCATAGCCCCAAAAAGTTGGCCTGTGCGCCGGGCGGATATTCAGAAGCGACAGTGCTTTCACAGGAAGAGGAACTATGTTGCAAGATCACAACACGGCAGTCTCTAAATGGGATTATCTCCATCCTGCTTGCTTGGCCGGTTTAAGGGTTCACCGCGTGTATTGCATTCAATCCAGTCATTTCTGGACACAGAGCTCAGGCTACAGACACCTGCCGCAAGGCTTGGAGACGAGAGGTGGGGCGCTCAAGAGGGAAGGCGATGACACTATGCAACAACACTTGAAAAAAATCCCTGCTCCTGCTTTGAAAGTGTAACTTCTTGTTGAATTGTGCAGGCCTTACATTGAAAATAGTTGTTCTACTCCAGAAACGTTGTCTTTGTGGCTGCCACAAATTACAATGAATTGATTGAGACTCAATGAGATATTGGAAAACTATAGGAAAATGTGCTGCAGGATGTCCTTCCCGCCAAAACAGATACAATCAATTAGGAAAAGACATTGATAACCAAGGAACAAAAATCGTGTAACATAGTGCAGTGTTTCCCAACCGCTGTGACGCGGCACAGTAGTGTGCCGTGACGGATCTCCTGCTGTGCCGCGAGAAAAGCTCTCTGCCCCCTTTTTCCCCTCCTCCTGCTGCCGAACTCCTGCTGCTTGGGGGAGGAGGAGGAAGGGCCGGACGGCGGCAAAGAAAAAGAAGAAGGGGCCGGGGTGCCCCCTCCTTTGGCCGTTTCCCCAGCCAGTCTCCAATCCGCCATGACTCCCGTCATGACTCTCGCCCCTCGCTCACTGAAGCCGCGTGGAGGAGGAGCCCCGCCCACTGAAGTCCGTCCACCACGCGGCTCCAGCGAATGAGGGGCGGGAATCCCGCCCACTGAAGTCCGTCCACCACGCGGCTTCAGCGAATGAGGGACGGGAATCATGGCGGAGAGCAGTGCCGGGGACAGGGGCCATGACTCCGGCCCCTCGCTCGCACTGCCCCCTCAAGGCTGGAGAAGCTGTGGGAGAGCTGAAGTTGGGGAGGGGGGCATGGCGGGGCCTGGCTCCGCCCCTCCCCGGCTTCAGCTCTCCCACAGCTTCTCCAGCCTTGAGGGGCAGTGCCAAGCCAGCATTGTGCTGGCTTTTGCCACCGCTGGCTTGGCACTGTCCCTCAAGGCTGGAGCAGCTGCTGGGAAAGCTGGGGAAGGGGCAGAGACAGGGGGCCATGGCGCAGCCCTGTCTCCGCCCCTTCCCTGGTTTCAGCTCTCCCAGCAGCTCCAGCCTTGAGGGGACAGTGCCAAGCCAGCATTGTGCTGGCTTCTGCCAGCCCGCTGGCTTGGCACTGTCCCCTCAAGGCTGGAGAAGCTGTGGGAGAGCTGAAGCCAGGGGAGGGGTGGGGCATGGCGCAGCCCTGTCTCCGCCCCCTTCCCCCAGTTTCAGCTCTCTCACAGCTGCTCCAGCCTTGAGGGGACAGTGCCAAGCCAGCATTGTGCTGGCTCTGCCACCGCTGGCTTGGCACTGTCCCTCAAGGCTGGAGCAGCTGCTGGGAGAGCTGAAGCCAGGGATGGGGGTCTCTGGGGCATGGCTGCAGCCCTGTCTCCGCCCCCTTCCCAGTTTCAGCTCTCCCACAGCTTCTGGCTTGGCACTGTTCCCTCAAGGCCAGCCTTGAGGGGAGGGGCAGTGCCAAGCCAGCATTGTGCTGGCTCTGCCTCCGCTGGCTTGGCACTGTTCCCTCAAGGCTGGAGCAGCTGCTGGGAGAGTTGAAGCTGGGGGGAGGGGCATGGTTCGGCCTGTCTCTGCCCCCTTCCCCTGGTATCAGCTCTCCCACAGCTGCTCCAGCCTTGAGGGGACAGTGCCAAGCCAGCATTGTGCTGGCTCTGCCTCCGCTGGCTTGGCACTGCCCCCTCAAGGCTGGCGAAGCTGTGGGAGAGCTGAACCCGGGGAGGGGGGCGGGGCATGGCATGGCTCCTCCCCCCTCCCGGCTTTGACAATCCCAGCAGCTGCTCCCAGCAGGCCACCATCCCCCAGCCGTTCTTTACTGTGTTAGAGTGTCATTTTGTGTCATTTTGGTTGGTGGTGTGCCCCCGGATTTTTTTTAATGTTAAAAGTGTGCCGCGGCTCAAAAAAGGTTGGGAAATACTGACATAGTGTTAGTGATCTCAAGGACCTGTGGGGGATCCAAGGGTCCCGGTCACCAATTGTACCCATCCTAGCCATTTAATTCTGTATTGATGTGCCACCTTCTGAACTGAGAGGCTGAATGGCCCTCTGTTGAGAAGGCTTGGATGGTAGAAGGGGTTGGACTGGATGGCCTTTGGGGGTCTCTTCCAACTCTAGGGAGTCTTATGATTATGTGTTTTGCTCCGTCCCTTAAAACAGTGGTTCTCAACCTTCCTAATGCTGTGACCCCTTAATCCAGTTCCTGATGGTTCTGGTGACCCCCAACCATAAAATTATTTTCGTCGCTACTTCGTAACTGTCATTTTGCTACTATTATGAATTGTAATGTAAATATTTGATATGCAGGATGGATTTTCATTCACTGGACCAAATTTGGCACAGATACTCAATATGCCCAAATCTGAATACAGGTGGGTTTGGAGGGGCATTGATTTTGTCATTTGGGAGTGGTAGTTGCTGGGATTTATAGTTCACCTACAATCAAATACCAGTCCGAATTCCACCAATGATGGAATTGAACCAAACTAGGAACACAGAACTTTCATAACCAACAGAAAATACTGAAAGGGTTTGGTGGGCATTGACTTTGAGTTTGGGAGTTGTAGTTCACCAACATCCACTGTGGACTCAAACAGTGATGGATCTGGACCAGACTTGGCACAAATACACAATATGCCCAAATGTGAACAGTGGAGGAGTTTGGGGAAAATAGATCTTGACATTTGGGAGTTGTAATTCATGGGATTTATAGTTCACCTACAATCAAAGACCATCCTGAATTCCACCAATGATGAAATTGAATCAAACTAAATGCATAGAACTCCCATGACCAACAGAAAATACTGGAAGGGTTTGGTGGGCATTGACCTTGAGTTTGGGAGTTGTAGTTCACCAACATCCACTGTGGACTCAAACAGTGATGGATCTGGACCAGACTTGGCACAAATACACAATATGCCCAAATGGGAACAGTGGAGGAGTTTGGGGAAAATAGATCTTGACATTTGGGAGTTGTAATTCATGGGATTTATAGTTCACCTACAATCAAAGAGCAACATCCAATGTCTGTTAAATAAACCAAAGAGGCAGCAGAAGAACAAGGAGACGAATAATAAATAAAGGGTCCCCTTTCGTACAACCCCAAATGGCCAAAGATCATCCCACCAGTGACTCCAGCTAACATGAATGGAGGCAAAGCTGATGACTTTGTGGTCTTCAATCTGAAGGATGTTCACTCCCTAAGCCAATGTTATTTGGGAATGGAGGATTTTGGCTTGGAACACATTGACTTGGATACACCACAAATCCCCTGAGATCTAGAGTATCTGCATCAAATTCAAACAAAAGTGCCAAAACTATGCAAAATTACACACAAATCACATTTCACTCTTGTGGTAAATCAGAGACAGACCAAACCTCTGTGAGGCCAGAAGAAGGGAGAGCAAAGGCAGGCCAATGGAGCCTGAAGGAAAGCTAAATGCCTGGATAGAGACCTTTGGGGCACCCGAAATGTCCAAGAGTAGGAGGGCATTATATTTGCACCATGGAAACAAAAGAACAAGCATGAGCCCAATTTGCCCTTGTGCCAGCAGGACTGCTGACCGAAACGTCGACGGTTCAAATCCGGGGAATGGGGTGAGCTCCTGCCTGTCAGCTCCAGCTTCCCATGCAGGGACATGTGAGAAGGCTCCTACAAGGATAGTAAAACATCCGGGCCATCCCCTGGGCAACGTCCTTGCAGACGGCCAATTCTCTCACACCAGAAGCGACTTGCAGTGTCAAGTCGCTCCTGACGCACACACACACAAATTCTAGTAAATACAAAATATGTCCCTGCCAGGAAGTGCCAAATGGAAAAGAAACTTAAAACAATTCTAAATATTTTGGAGTCAATAGATATTTCCTTTCCCCCCACCTTTGATAATCTATTTTCTATAGGGAGTACTTTTAATAGTTAGGAATTATTATTATTATTATTATTCCCCATGTCCAACTCTGGAATTTGGTGCTCATATCCATGTCTAAGCACAAGAGCCGGCATTGTCCAGAGACACCTCCAAGTTCATGTGGCCAGCATGACTTCATGGAGCACCGTTACCTTCCCACAGAAGCAGTACCGTAAACCTGTAAACTGCCCCGAGTCTCCTGCTTGCTGAGAGGGGCGGTATATAAACATAGCAAATAAATAAATACCTATATTCATCTACTCACATTAGCATGTTTTTGAACTGCTAGGTTGGTAGAAGCTGGGGCTAACAGTGGGAGCTCACTCTGCTCCCCGGATTCGAACCTCTGACCTTTCGGTCAGCAAGTTCAGCAGCTCAACAGCTTAACTCGCTGTGCCACCGGGGGTCCCTATTATTATTAGTGGTATTTAATAACTGTGCATTATTATTATGTCCAAAGCTTGTTGGAAACTCCAGGATGCAGAGGATATCCGTTTGTGCACTTTAGGTTTGTGTTTGCAAGCGCCTCCCTTCTCGGAACGCCTCTCAAGGACGGGCCGGTCTCTGCTTTACGGTAAATGATATAGGAATAAAGGGGTATACACACGGTGAGAGGCAGATTGGGAACTCCACGTACCCCGATGATGGCGTTCAGCTCCGTCATGGTGACCTGCTTGGCACGCTCAACAGCCTGAGCCACTTGCTGTTGGTGCTGCAGAGAGAAGGAGGCAAAAGGAGGCGCACCGTGAGGGCTGGGGGTTTGGGTTGTTGTTATTAGTATTACTATTATTATTGTGTTTCTCAATACCCCACTTTTCTCTCTGCACGTTGGTTCCACGGCACAAAACCCCACCAGACCTAAGCCAACTTCAGGGCTCCTCCCAGGCCCGGATTACCCATAAGGCCATGGCCTAGGGGCGCAAGCCAAGGGGGGCGCAGTTCACACGGACCAAAAAAATGTTGAAACAAAACCGCAATGTTTTTTGATGACTCTCTCTCGGGGGAGGGCGGGGGAGCGCTGTGAGAGGGTGGGAGAGGAGGGAATGGTGCCCCCCCTCACCATCACCCCGCCCCCTTGTCAAGGAAGGAGGGCGCAAGGAGACGGAGGGAAGCCCCCGGGGCCACTGCCGGGCATGCGCGGCACCCAGGAACATGGCGGAAGAGGCAGAGGCGCTCCTGTCCTCCTGCTGCGCATGCCTGGCAGCGGTCCCAGAGGTGGGGCTTCCCTCCACCTCCTTCTCCTCGTGCCCTCCTTCCTTGAGTCAAGGAAGGAGGGTGCATGGAGAGGTGGGGGGGGTTCATTTTGTAATTTGGGAGTTGTAGTTGCAGGGATTTATAGTTCACCTACTATCAAAGAGCATTCTGAACTCCACCAATGATGGAATTGAACCAGACTTGGCACACAGAACACCCACAAGCAACAGAAAATACTGGAAGGGTTTTGTGGGCATTGACTTTGAGTTTGGGAGTTGTAGTTCACCAACATCCAGAGAGCACTGTGGACTCAAACAGTGATGGATCTGAACCAAACTTGGCAGGAATACTCAATCTGCCCAAATGTAAACACTGGCGGAGTTTGGGGAAAATAGACCTTGACATTTGAGAGTTGTAGTTGCTGGGATTTACAGTTTACCTACAATCAAAGAGCATTCTGAACCCTACAAATGATAGAACTGGGCCAAACTTCCCACACAGAACCCCCCGGCCCCAATGACCAAAAGAAAATACTGTGTTTTCTGATGGTCTTTGGCGACCCCTTTGGCACTCCCTCGTGACCCCTCTGGGGGTCCCGACCCCCAGGTTGAGAAACGCTGCGGTAGAGGTTGGTTTGGGGGCTTAATTCCAAAGTGTGGCCTAGGGTGCCAAAAGGGGTTAATCCGGGCCTGGCTCCTCCTATGTGTTCCTCCCATTCAGCACCCGAATAAGCGCTTGCTTACCTCTTGGGACAGGAAAGGCATGATCTGGGCGAGGATTGTGTTCAACCTTTTTGCAATCTCCGTCTGAAAGGGAGAGAGGAAAAACAGCAGATTCGTCACTGTGCAGTTATAGCAGCGTATTGGAAAGCAAGAGAGATCCCAGAAGCAGTTTCCAAAAGGAAAGGTCTGCAACCTTGGGGCAAAACGCATGCTTCCTGCTCAGGGTGAAGGCTTAGCCATATTTATTTATTTATTTGCGACGTTTATATACCTGGAGAGCACCTTTATTAGGTCTCTATCGTGTCCCAAAGTTGCCAGGAGAGAACTCCAAGGTGTGAATCCTAGCCACATAAACATATCACCTTGGATAGCTTCTTTGAGAGTCAGGCTGTGCGGAGTGGATTTTCCACCTCGACTCCCAAGAGTCTGTGTTGGTGGGAAAGGGACTCCTGCAATCAAATTGCAACCTTAGAAGGGGACTGGGAAAGATCAACAGCAGATATTACAGTATAAGTTCGGTTATTCTTAAATGGAGACCCCGGAGGCCGAGAGCAGAGGTTGAGGGCCAGTCCTCCCTGGACAAGGACAGCTGTTAAAACACCTTTCGGTTCCAACGTAAACAAGGTCCCCAAATAACCCAGAAACAAGGCTAACCAGCCAGGCAAAAACACACTCTGGAACTGGATCACAGGCTTTGGAATCCCTCCTGGTCATTCAAAGCAGCGCATTATCATTAACAAACAAATAAGAGCAACATTGTCTAAACCAGTGTTTCCCAACCTTTTTTGAGCCGCGGCACATTTTTTACATTTACAAAATCCTGGGGCACACCACCAACCAAAATGACACAAAATGACACTCTAACACAGTAATACATATAGTTAATATGTTTTTAAATGTATTTATACACTCAGTGTGAAACCTGGGACTGTTTCTATGAACACAACATAGATATCCTGGCAGGAATGGCAGAAAGACACACACAAAGGTCTTGCTCAACAGCTGGGAGTTATAGTTCACCTGCAATCAAAGAGCACTCTGAACTCCACCAATGATGGAATAGAATCAAACTTCCCACACAGAACTACCACAACCAAGAGAAAATACTATAAGAGTTTGGTGGGCATTGACCTTGAGTTTTGGAATTGTAGTTCACCTATATCCAGAGAGCACTGTGGACTCAAACAATGTTGGATCAGGACCAAACTTGGCATGAATACTCAATATGCCCAAATGTAAACACAGATGGAGTTTGGGGAAAACAGACCTTGACATTTAGGAGTTACAGTTTCTGGGATTTATAGTTAACACACAATCAAAGAGCATCCTGAACCCTTGCAACAATGGAATTGAACCAAACTTGGCATATTGAACTCTCATTACTAACAGAAAGTACTGAAAGGGTTTGCTTGGGAATTGACCTTGAGTTTGGAAGTTGTAGTTCACCTCCACCCAGAGAGCACTGTGGACTCAAACAATGTTATGTTCTGTTGTTGTTTGTTTTCTATCCAGAATCACAATGTTGAAAGGAGGCTCACCACTTTAAGGTCCCTAAAACAGGCATGGGCAAACTTCGGCCCTCTGGGTGCTTTGGACTTCAACTTCCACCATTCCTAACAGCCTGAGGCCCTTTCCTGCTTAAGCGGCAGAAGGGGGAAAAGGAAAAGGGCCTGAGGCTGCTAGGAATGGTGGGAGTTGGAGTCCAAAACACCTGGAAGGTCCAAGTTTGCCCATGCCAGCTTTCGACAGAGACCTCTTCCTCCCCCTTCCCCTTTCCGCCCTTCCCCCTCCTGCCGAACACTTACTTTTTCTTCTCCACTCGGGCTCCCTTCTTCCCAGCCTCGCTCTGCTCGCTTTGCTCACACTGCCGCTTCTGCCGCCATTTTGATCCGCGGGGGCAGCGTGAGCATGTTCAGTGGGGGGGGGGGAAGGAAGACGTGGGGCGAGTCTGTACAGTAGCACCCGCAAGGGTCACGTCTTCCTCCCTCCCGCAGAAGTGGCATCGAGAGCAAAGCGAGGCAAAGCGAGCAGAGTGAGGCTGGGAAGAAGGGAGCCCGAGTGAAGAAGAAAAAGTGTTCGGCAGGAGTGGGAAGAAAGGGTATTGGAGGTTCCAATTTCCCACGACACACCTGATGACGCTCACGGCACAGTAGTGTGCCACGGCACACTGGCTGGGAAATACTGGTCTAAACATTAAGCGCAGCCACAAACATCTTCATTTTCCAATTTTTTTTAAAAAAACCCAATGTTGTGCTTTGGATGCACAAATGAAAACGCATAGGTGAGTCTTTAAACAGAAGCTGGATGGCCATCTGTCAGGGGTGCTCTGATTGTGCTTTTCCTGCATGGCAGGGGGTTGGACTAGATGGCCCACGTGGTCACTTCCAACTCTATGATCCTATGAGTCAGAATGGCTATATTTTGTTCATAGAGGGGCTACGCATGTGAGGCTATGGCGCACAATGTGCACTGAATGTGCAGCCACATGGAAGTTGCAATTCCTTGGGGGGAGAAGGTGTGGCACAACCACTGTGCAAGCCATACATGTACATCCTATCCCTGCAGCAGAGAGTCTCCATTTCAAAACATTGGCTCCTAAATATTACAAGAGAGATTGAAGGACCCACCACACTATCTCCCCATATTGCAAGCCATGCGACCACGCCCGGATTACCCATAAGGCCACCCTAGGCCATGGCCTAGGGCGGCACCTTTTGGAGGGGCAGCAGGTCTGGACCCCCCAATAAAATTATTTTTTAAAAAAAGGACGCATGCGAGCGGTGGCATAAGTGCCATCCACGGCCGCCCCCCTCCTTTGCTCTGCTCCCCTCGGCTCTGCCCCCGCCCTCGGCTCCACCCTGCCCCGGCTCCGCCCCCGCCTCCTCGCCGGCGCGAGGAGGAGGAAGCAAAGCCCCACCCCCAGAGCTGATGCGGGGCCTCCCCACGGCTCCTCCCTCCCTCCTAAAGCCGCGTTTTCGGCCGCTTCTCAGGCCGGCATAGTGGCTTTAGGAGGGAGGGAGGAGGCGGCGAGGAGGCGGGGGCAGAGCCGGGGGCGGGGCAGGGGCGGGGAGGAGCCAGGGGCGGAGCAGGTAGGAGCCGGGGTAGAGCCTTTGGCCTAGGGCGCCAAAAGGGCCTGATCCGGGCCTGAATGCGACCCCCATTCATCCCTCCCGTTCCTTCCCTAAGTGAACCTCCCTCATTTGATCTCAGTTCATTGCCTTTCTGTTGCCAAGGCAACCCTTTGACCCCCCCCCCCCTCTCCTAATCTCCATCAGAATGGTGTGCAAAAAGCTCTCCTCCGCTGCAAAATGATATCCTCACCGCTTCAGTGCCAGGGTCATTACACTCCCTGGCTTAAGACACCACTCTGCAAATTAACACTGGGAGGCAATGGGGAGAACAGAGGAACAGGTGGCAAGAGACGCGGGGGGGGGGGGGCGTCTCTGTGGCTGATGCCAAGCCAAGAGACGGTAGAGGTTGCAGGACGGCCTTGCCGAGAAGTGTCCCAGAAAGAGAGATGTATACACTGGAAGTTTTCTTGCCAGCACCACCAACGGACAGGGCTTTGCTTTCCAAATTTCTCCTAATTCTATTATGGGATTTAGCCTGGGAAAAATAATTGGGGAGGGGTCATAATACTATGTAACCAAATTTTACAAAAAAAATCTGTTCCTAGTTTGAAAGTGGTATTTGAAAATAATTGTTCTCCTCCAGAAACTTTGTTTTTGTGGCTACGTTGAATTGGCCGAGACTCTGCGGGATATTTCAACATGTGCCGCGGGATGTCCTTCCCACAAAAACAACGTTTGTGCAGTTTGGTTCTATTACAAATGTGGTTTTTTGGTAATAGAACCAATTAGGAAATGACATTTATAGCCCAGGAACATATATATCCTTGACCAGGCCCGGATCAGGCCCTTTTGGCACCCTAGGCCAAAGGCTCTGCCCCCGCCCCGGCTCCGCCCCTCCCCCGGCTCCACCTCGTCCCCACCTCCTCACCAGCGCAAGGAGGAGGAGGAAGGAAAGCCTCACCCCCGGAGCCAATGCGGGGCCTCCCCACGGCTCCTCCCTCCCTCCCTCCCTCCTAAAGCCACCATGCCGGCCTGAAAAGCGCCCGAAATCGCGGCTTTAGGGAGGGGACCCGTGGGGAGGCCCCGCATCGGCTCTGGGGGTGGGGCTTTCCTTCCTCCTCCTCACGCCGGGGTGGGGCGGAGCCGAGGGCGGGGGCAGAGCTGAGGGGAGCAGAGCAAGGGGGGCGGTCGTGGATGGCGCTTACTCTGCCACGCGCATGTGGCCTTTTTTTCGATTTTTTTCGAATTTTTTTTATTGGGGGGGCGGACCTGCCGTCCCCCCCCCCCAAAGGTGGGTAATCCGGGCCTGTCCTTGACTTACATAGTGTAAGTCAAGATCACCATCACCATCATTTGTACCAGATAAAGGAACCGGCCCGGATCAACACCTTTTGGCGCCCTAGGCCACAGTTTGGAATTACACCCTCCCCCGCCTCCCGCCGCCGCATTAGAGAGGCTTATTCCCATCCCACTCCCCCTCAGCCATTCCTCCTCTTCTCTCCCAACATCCATCCACTCACTGCTGAGGCTCCTCCCCGCGCTGGCGCAAGCGTCTTAGCAGTGGCGGCAGCAGCGCAAGCCTCTCAGCCACGGGGCATGCTCCTCCTCTTCGTCCTCATGCTGCTGCTAGCAGCGGCAGCCAATGGGGGCGCCCGAGGTGGTGCTTTGCTGCTAAGCACCGCCCCGGGCACCCCCATTGGCTGCCGCCGCCGCACCAGTCCTCTTGCTGCTGCTATGCCTTAGTAGCAGCAGGAGGAGCTAGCGCGGTGGCGACAGCCAATGGGGGCAGCGCTTGAGCCGAGCTGGGATTACCAGCGAACAAAGGAGGAGGAGGGGGGGGAGGTCCGTAAATCTCCCCCCTCCCCGCGGCTTGCGCCCATAGGCCATGGCCTAGGGTGGCCTTGGGTAATCTGGGCCTGTAGGGGAACACTAGAAGAACTAAAGGACTGTTGTTATAGGTGGGGGGGGGGGGTTCAACCTCCTCCAAAAGAATCCTAGGTCAACTTATTCATGGGTCAATGTGAGTTATGTCCCTTGACCATTATGTCCCACATTCAGAGAGCAATGATGGATCTGGACCCAATTTGACAAACCCATATGACCTACTAAAAACAATGGCAGAATTCGACCCAGCATGATACCCACCCACATCCAGAAAGCATTCTGAACTTCTCTGATGATGGATCTGGGTCAAACTTGGCACACAGACCCACCATGATCTACCAAAACCACTGGCGGGTTTTGACCCTGCATGATGGGAGCTGTAGTCCACCCACATCCAGAAAGCATTCTGAACTTCTCTGATGATGGATCTGGGTCAAACTTGGCACACAGACCCACCATGATCTACTGAAACCACTGGCGGGTTTTGACCCTGCATGATGGGAGCTGTAGTCCACCCACATCCAGAAAGCATTCTGAACTTCTCTGATGATGGATCTGGGTCAAACTTGGCACACAGACCCAGCATGATCTACTGAAACCACTGGCGGGTTTTGACCCTGCATGATGGGAGCTGTAGTCCACCCACATCCAGAAAGCATTCTGAACTTCTCTGATGATGGATCTGGGTCAAACTTGACACACAGACCCACCATGATCTACTGAAACCACTGGCGGGTTTTGACCCTGCATGATGGGAGCTGTAGTCCACCCACATCCAGAAAGCATTCTGAACTTCTCTGATGATGGATCTGGGTCAAACTTGGCACACAGACCCAGCATGATCTACTGAAACCACTGGCGGGTTTTGACCCTGCATAATGGTAGCTGTAGTCCACCCACATCCAGAAAGCATTCTGAACTTCTCGGATGATGGATCTGGGTCAAACTTGGCAAACAGACCCAGCATGATCTACCGAAACCACTGGCGGGTTTTGACCCTGCATGATGGGAGCTGTAGTCCACCCACATCCAGAAAGCATTCTGAACTTCTCTGATGATGGATCTGGGTCAAACTTGGCACACAGACCCACCATGATCTACCAAAACCACTGGCACACTTCCCTACACTATCAAAAACATATACACACATACATATGACTGAAGTAAATTTATTTACTGAAAATTTCAACATTAAAACCCACCCTTAGCAACAATACACAATATAAAAACACTAATATAACAGGATGAAAACATCAACATTAAAAAATTAGCTATCCAGTTAATTTAAAAATTCTATCTATACAATCCACATTCAATCAATCGATCAATGGCGGAAGCCGTATTCCATCCCCAGATGATGTTAAGTTATGAGGTGGGACGTAGCGGCAGATGCGTTCGGACAAGTAAACTGGGCCAGAACCGTATAGAGCTTTAAAGGTAAAAAGCCCATTCCTGGAAGTAAGCTGCAACTGCTGCTGCATCTGCTTTCCTTATAGGCCCCTCCCACTAGGAAAAGCCAGGAAATGAGAGGGGGAAGGGGAAGGGGTCGGCCCTCCACCGGAGAGCCTCTTGCAAAGCTTGTTGAAAGCCGAATATTGTCTCTCTCAGCAGATGAAAATAAGGCCCTTGAGCCCCGGCGGCGGCTCTCTCTCGGGGAGACAATGAGGGGCACTTCCAGCTGTCTCCCCGCCGCTCAAGAGCCTCTTCAGGCAGCCTCTCCAAAGCACTCCGCGGCTGCGATTTGCAAGAGCTATTTGCGGCAGCCAAAGAGAAATGTTATTACCAGGATTGGCGAGGGACGGGAAACGTATGGAGCAACCGGAGCACAATCGGTTACGGTGGATTTGCCAGAAGGAACACAAGGGGAAACCTAGGCCAAGTGGGTCGAGGATAAAAGGGGGAGATAGGGGGTTAGAGGCACCCAACTTGGGCCCTCCAGGTATTTTGGACTTCAACTCCCACAATTCCTAACAGCCTCAGGTCCTTTCTTTTCCCTCCTCAGTTCCCCCATAAACAACACCCACAACATTTCCGTCTCTCAGGTCATAAACGAGATTCAAGGGACAACTGGCCCAGAGTAATGGACATCAAGGGCTTGTGTTTATATTCGGCATTATTATATATAGATGCATAGATATTTTGACTTTTATTATATACATAGACTGGAGGGTTAAACCACTGAGCTGCTGAACTTGCTGACCAAAAGGTCAGCGGTTCAAATCCGGGGAGCGGGGTGAGCTCCCACTGTTAGCCCCAGCTCCTGTCAACCTAGCAGTTCAAAACCATGCAAATGTGAGTAGATCAATAGGTACCGCTTCGGCGGGAAGGTAATGGTATTCTATGCAATCATGCTGACCACATGACCAGGAGGTGTCTACGGAGAACGCCGGCTCTTCAGCTTTGAAATGGAGATGAGCACCAACTCCCAGACTCAGACTCGACTTAATGTCAAGGGAAACCTTTACCCAGGCCTGGGCAAACTTCAGCCCTCCAGGTGCTGATCACATGACTCAGGAGGTTCCTAACAGCCTACTGGCTGTTCGGAATTGTGGGAGTTGGAGTCCAAAACACCTGGAGGGCTGAAGTTTGCCCAGGTCTGCTACCTGTTCTAGCCCATCTAGAGCAATGGGATTTTACCAAGAGGTTGACGTCTAACCATTGAATCAGTGGGTCTACTCTAGATGGAGTACAAACACAAGCACTGAAGTGGATCATGAATGGAAAGAGAGGCCATTTGTGTGAAAAGCATCAACGCCAAACCAGTGAAAGCTGGCACTCCAAAACGCCCAAGCTTTGGTAAACGACAGCAACAAGCACCACAAAGAAAAGCCCACTAAAACCAAAAATGTTAAAATTTGTTACAAGCTTGCAACCTACTTAAAGGAGGACTCCTCTCCCTAAGTTTCCATAGAGTCCATTCACACTTTATCTTAACTCTTTGGCTAAAATGAGGGGAAGGGAGTCTTCTCTAGGGCAGTGTTTCCCAACCTTTTTTGAACCGCGGCACACTTTTAACATTAAAAAAATCCGGGGGCACACCACCAACCAAAATGACACAAAATGACACTCTAACACAGTAAAGAACGGCTGAGGGATAGTGGCCTGCTAGGAGTGCCAAAGCCGGGGAGGGGGAGGAGCCAGGCCAGGCCATGCCCCGCCCCTCCCCCCGGCTTCAGCTCTCCCACAGCTTCTCCAGCCTTGAGGGGCAATGCCAAGCACGCGGTGGCAGAGCCAGAACCTGCTGGCTGGGCACTGTCCCCTCAAGGCTGGTGACGCTGTGGGAGAGCTGAAGCTGGGGGAGGAGGGCGGAGCCAGGCCATGGCATGCCCCTCCCCCCAGCTTCAGCTCTCCCACAGCTTCTCCAGCCTTGAGGGGGCAATGCCAAGCCAGCTGTGGCAGAGCCAGCACAATGCTGGCTTGGCACTGTCCCCTCAAGGCCGGAGAAGCTGTGGGAGAGCGGAAGCCGGGGGGAGGGGGCAGAGCCAGGCCATGCCATGCCCCTCCCCCCGGCTTCCTCCTCCACGCAGCTTCAGCGAGCGAGGGGCAAGAGTCATGGCAGATTGGAGGCTGGCTGGGGAAACGGCCGAAGGAGGCGGCGCCCCGGCCCCTTCTTCTTTTTATTCGCCGCCACCCGGCCCTTCCTCCTCCTCACCTAAGCACAGGAGTTCGGCAGGAGGAGGGGGGAAGGAAGGGGGGTCCGTCACGCACACTACTGTGCCACGTCACAGCGGTTGGGAAACACTGCTCTAGGGGTCAAGACAAGAAAGGCCCCGAAGGGATGGCTTTCAGAGAGCCAAACGTAACTCCAAACCATTTTTTGTCCTGCTCTGCAATAGAGAGCTTAAGGGAGTCAATGGGGAGCGAGCTGGAAGTGCTCACCTGTTTGTGCATCTCGATGTTCAAGCCGTAGGACATCTCGTAGTACTGGAGGGGAGCAAAGAAAGCAAAAACAAAACGTTAGTTGTGCAAGAACCATCTTTTCAATGTGCATTAACAAGGTAGCTGCCTTCCGTTCCTTGCGACGCTAGAAACGTGGGGAACATTTTGTTGGATGTGCAAAGCCCTGACTTAGAAGAGAATAACGTTATTGCCATTGTACATCGTACAACAAAATTATATGCCATCCCCAGTCACATTATATATGTACAAGGGGCGTTCATTAAAGATTTCTCCTGACCCACATCCTGTGGGCTGAGAGCAGTGAAACTTGGCACAGTTAGTATTAGTCCTTTTTCTTTTCTTTTTTTTACATAGGGACACTTACTCCTCCCATCTTTTTAAGCTAGTGTTTTTCAACCATTTTTGAGCCTCGGCACATTTTTTACATTTGCAAAATCCTGGGGCACACCACCAACCAAAGTGACACAAAATGACACTCTAACACAGTAATACATATTGTTAACATGTTTTTAAATGTATTTATACACTCAGTGTGAAACCTGGACCTGTTTCGATGAAGACAACATAGATATCCTGGCAGGAATGGCAGAAAGACACAAACTTCCCACACAGAACTCCCATAACCAAGAGAAAATACTATAAGAGTTTGGTGGGCATTGACCTTGGGTTTTGGAGTTGTAGTTCACCTATATCCAGAGAGCACTGTGGACTCAAACAATGTTGGATCAGGACCAAACTTGGCATAAATACCCAATATGCCCAAATGTGAACACAGATGGAGTTTGGGGAAAATAGACCTTGACATTTGGGAGTTATAGTTTCTGGGATTTATAGTTAACACACAATCAAATACCATCCTGAACTCTTGCAACAATGGAATTGAACCAAACTTGGCATTTTGAACTCTCATTACCAACAGAAAGTACTGAAAGGGTTTGCTTGGGAATTGACCTTGAGATTGGAAGTTGTAGTTTACCTACACCCAGAGAGCACTGTGGACTCAAACAATGATGGATCTGGACCAAACTTGGCATGAATGCTCAATATGCCCAACTATGAACACATATGGAGTTTGGGGAAAATAGACTTTGACATTTGGGAGTTACAGTTTCTGGGATTTATAGTTAACACACAAAGAACATCCTAATGCCGCGACCCCTTACATACAGTTTTTCATGTTGTGGTAACCCACAACCATAACATTATTTTTGTTGTTACTTCATAGCTGTAATTTTGCTTCTGTTATGAATCATAATGTAAACAACTCATATACAGGATGTATTTTCATTCACTGCACCAAATTTGGCACAAATACCCAATACGCCCACATTTGAATACTAGTGGTGTTTGGGGGGAGGGGGGAGGATTGATTTTGTCATTTGGGAGTTGTAGTTGCTTGGATTTATAATTCACCTACAATCAAATAGCGTCCAAACTCCAGCAACGATGG
Source organism: Anolis apletophallus (assembly GCA_030556195.1). NCBI lineage: Eukaryota > Metazoa > Chordata > Lepidosauria > Squamata > Anolidae > Anolis > Anolis apletophallus. Next base: position 12,355,261 of record JARBWK010000015.1, read on the forward strand.
AATTGAACCAAACTTGGCACACACAACTCCCACGACCAGCAGAAAATACTGGAAGGGTTTGGTGGGCATTGACTTTGAGTTTTGGAGGTGTACAGTAGTTCACCTACATCCAGAGAGCACTGTGGATGCAAACAATGTTAGATCTGGACCAAACTTGGCACAAATACTCAATATGCCCAAATGTGAACACTGGTGCAATTTGGGGAAAATAGACCTCGACATTTGGGAGCTGTAGTTGCTGGGATTTATAGTTCACCTACAATCAAAGAGCATTCTGAACCCCACCAATGGTAGAATTGGGCCAAATTTCCTACACAGAAGCCCCATGGCCAGGGGTGCTCACACTTTTTCAGCATGCGAGCTACTTATAAAACAACCAAGTCAAAATGATCTCCCTATCCACGACTCAGAGAACCATAAAAGCAAAATATTTGGAAATTTATTTCAGGGAGAGCCATATAATATATTTTAAGACTGAATTCAACTAAATGTGAGTATAAGAAGCCCCTGAATTTATTCATAATAATGATGATGGTAATATTCATTCAGCCTCTGCTACTACTACTACTACTAATAATAATAATAGTAACAACAATAGGTTCCTAGAGTAGAAGGAGACCTCCAAAGGCCATCCAGTCCAACCTCCTTCTGCCATAAAGGAAAAACATAATCAAAGCATTCCTCACAGATGGCCATTCAGCCTCTGATAATAATAATAACAACAACAACGGGTTCCTAGAGTAGAAGGAGACCTCCAAGGGCCATCCAGTCCAACCTCCTTCTGCCATAAGGGAAAAACACAATCAAAGCATTCCTCACAGATGGCCATTCAGCCTCTGATAATAATAATAACAACAACAACAACAATAACAATGGGTTCCTAGGATAGGAGACCTCCAAGGGCCATCCAGTCCAACCTCCTTCTGCCATAAGGGAAAAACACAATCAAAGCATTCCTTACAGATGGGCATTCAGCCTCTGATAATAATAACAATAATAATAACAATGACAACAATGGGTTCTTGGAATAGGAGGAGACCTCCAAGGGCCATCCAATCCAACCTCCTTCTGCACCTGGGTGACGTCGGGAGCCTCCGGGGCGGGACTGAGCCTTCCTCCCGCCATGCTAGCGATCTACCAGGATGCCTTACGCCAGTGTTTTTCAACCTTTTTTGAGCCGCGGCACATTTTTTACATTTACAAAATCCTGGGGCACACCACCAACCAAAATGAGACAAAATGACACTCTAACACAGTGATACATATAGTTAATATGTTTTTAAATGTATTTATACACTCAGTGTGAAACCTGGGCCTGTTTTGATGAACACAACATAGATATCCTGGCAGGAATGGCAGAAAGACACACACGAAGGTCTTGCTCAACAGCTGACAGTCGGCCCTCTGGGTGTTTTGGACTTCAACTCCCACCATTCCTAACAGCCCGAGGCCCTTTCCTGCTTAAGTGGCTGAGGGAAAAAAAGGAAAAGGGCATGAGGCTGCTAGGAATGGTGGGAGTTGGAGTCCAAAACACCTGGAAGGTCCAAGTTTGCCCATGCCAGCTTTTGATTCCATCGCCACATCTATCTTCAGCCTCTGGCAGTTTGAATATATGTGATTATCTACGTGATTTTCTACCTTGTCGCTATGATTATGGTGCTGCTTTTTAAAATTGTCCGCAAACTGACTGTGTTATTGTGCGGATCCCAGAACTGACATTGGATAACATCGTGAGGATACACTTTGTTTTTTGCACTCATTTTCGTGATTTCCTCAAATATCGCGAGTTTTCCGTAGAGGACCGCTCCGTGAACTCGCTACTTCCTGGTTCGCAGCCTCCTCCGCTCTCTGTGGCGGCCACGCCGAACTACCTTATGTAAGACTTTTTATTTTCTCCTGCAGGATTGGGTACTTTGAATGTGGTTTTTTGCATATGATTATGTATGATTAATTGTGCATTTTGTACTGTGACGTAGCAGCACTCCTTTAATAAGTAAGGGTATTGGAGGTTCCAATTTCCCATGGCACACCTGATGATCATGGTGATCAGATCATGGCACACAGTTTAAATAATGTACCAGTGTGACCACCCTGAGAATTTCGGGGGGGGCACACTGGTTGGGAAACACTGCACTGGTTGGGAAACACTGCCTTACGCGATCTACCAGTAGATCACGATCTACCTAATGAGCACCCCTGCCGATGGCCAACAAAAAATACTGTGTTTCCTGATAGTCTTTGGTGACGATCTGCCACCCCCTCGTGACCCCCCAGGTTGAGAAACACTGCTTAACAATATTCTGAGCTTTCAGAAGGCAGCGGGGTTTACAAAGTTCTTCCCTTCCCTACTTGAGGCCAACTTAAAGGCTTCAAAAGCAAAGGCAGCATTCATGGGCTGCTGAAAAAGAACTCCCGCATTGTGTCCTTACCGACTAGGAAAGGAAGCACTAGGAAAGGGAGAATTTAAGCCTCTCTTCCCCCCCACCCCACCCCTGCCAAATCCTCCCCCTGCTCTTTCCATCTGCGCATAGCTGACCCCTTTCCAAGAGCCAATTCTGCCAGAGCTATTAACCTTCTGCCCGGAGGAGCATTTGCCCAACGGCCGCAGCAACAACAACCCAACAACCGCAGATGATTAGCAACCAAGTGTTGCAAAAGGGGAGGAAGGGCCCCCCTCTTTGCACGCTTCCTCCTCTTCCTTTGCAAAGGCAGAAGTGGCCACACACCAGAGCAACACAACCGCAAGGGGCTCGTGGGACAGGACAAAGCGAGGCTCTTCTGGGAGATTCCCCAGAAGGAAGCAAAGGCCGAGCCTTCCTTTACATGCATGCAAAGGAAGGGAAACCATAGGCCCGCTTTGGATCCTTGCAGCATGTAAACACGGCTTGGACTGGGGTTTGGGTTCCAAGGGAGAGCAATTATGTCACGTTGGCAGGTCAGCCGGGAAGGTTGGGCCGAAAACATGGCCTAGATTTCGGGGGAAGCACAAGAGGACAAAAAAAGAGATCAAGGGTGGTGATCTGAATGGAGCAGAGGCCGAAACCTGAAAAAGGGGCCAAACAAACTGGACCCAAAGCCTGTTCTGTCCCAGTTTTATCTGATGTCAGTCTAGGTGCCCTTAAAGCTACCCACTTCGATATACCGCGTTGTTTCGATTGTAAGACACACCCTCATTTCAGTACCGCAACCACATATGAGACGCCTGCGATTCTAAGGCGCACCCCATTATTTGAGAAGTTTACATAGGGCAGTTTTTCTCAATCTGGGGGTCGGGACCCATGTAGGGGTCATTGGGGTGGGTGTCAGAGGGGTCACCAAAGACTATTAGGAAACAACGTATTTTCTGTTAATCGTGGAGATTCTGTGTGGGACGTTTGGCCCAATTCAATCGCTGCTGGTGTACATAATACTTTTTGATTGTAGGTGAACTATAAATCCCAGCAACGACAACTCCCAAATGCCAAGGCCTATTTCCCCCAAACTCCACCAGTGTTCACATTTGGGCATATTGAGTATTCATGCCAAGTTTGGTCCAGATCTAATATTGTATGAGTCCACAGCGCTCTCTGGATGTAGGTGAACTACAAATCCCAAATTCAAGGTCAATGTCCACCAAACCCTTCCAGTACTTTCTGCTGGTCAAGGGAGTTCTGCGTGCCAAGTTTGGTTCAATTCCATCATTGGTGGAGTTCAGAATGCTTTTTGGTTGTAGGTGAACTATAAATCTCAGCATCTACAACTCCCAAATGTCAAGGTCTATTTCCCCCCAAACTCCACCAGTGTTCTCATTTGGGCATATTGTGTACTCATGCCAAGTTTGGTCCAGATCTATCATTGTTTGAGTCCACAGTGCTTTCTGGATGTAGGTGAACTACAAATCCCAAACTCAAGGTCAATGCCCACCAAACCCTTCCAATATTTTCTGTTGGTCATGGGAGTTGGTGTGCCAAGTTTGGTTCAATTCCACCATTGGTGGAGTTCAAAATGCTCTTTGATTGTAGGTGAACTGTAAATCCCAGCCACTACAACTCCCAAAGGACAAAATCAATCCCTCCCCAACACCAACAGTATTCGAATTTGGGCATATCGGGTATTTGTGCCAAATTTGGTCCACTGAATGAAAATACATACTGCATCTGAGATATTTACATTACGATTACAGAAATCTTTTTAATGACAGGATGCATTTATGATCACAGCCTCATCTTGCAGCAGTGAGTTCCACAGGGTGAGAGAGCTCAACTCCCAAAAGACGTTTGCTGAAAAGAGAAGGAAGATTCTAGGCCTTCCTTAGGAGCGAAGACTGAAGCATTTCCCAGACTTGTGGAGAAGGCATTTCCCAGACTTGTGGAGAACGAACGCAAACACACCCCAAGCAACACAAGTGGAAAAATCACAAGAGACCTGCAATTCCCAAAGCATGTGCCCCAGTTGGATGCGCCCTTGCAAGTGGGTTTATATATCTGTGGAACAATGTACAGGGTGGGAGAAAGAGCCCTTGTCTATTGGAGGCAAATGTGAATGTTGCCATTTGACACCTTGATTAGCACTAAATGGCCTTGCAGCTTCAAAGCCTGGCTGATTGCTGCTCAAGGGAGGCCTTTGTTGGGAGGTGATTCATGTCTGGAAGTATTGATTGTTATTTATTTACTGTCTTGATTTTAGAGTAAATTTTTCATGGTTTCTTCCTTTCTGTTGAAATTGTCCACCTGCTTGTGGATTTCAATGGCTCAATCAGGACCAGCTAACACCTCCCAAGAAAGGATCCCCCAGGCAGCAACCAGCTAGGCTTTGAAGCTGCAAGGCCACTCAATGTTAATCAAGCTAGCCAATGGCAACATTCACACTTGGCACAGTTGGCTGGGAGTCAGCTGCATTAAGATCACTACTGACTGAAAGGTCATGAGTTTGAAGCCAGCTGGGTCAGAGTGAGCTCCCGACCAAAATTGTGTAGCTTGTTGTCGACCTTTGCAGCCCAAAAGACAGTTGCATCTGTCAAGTAGGAAATTTAGGTAACTGATTTACGAGGCCATAAAAATCTCCAGGAAGTATGCAAAGAATGAGGAAGCGACAGCTCCCCTGGTGGCCAGAAGCTGGAATGTTAAATAGCCTCTGAGTGTCTGTCTATATGTGTTGTGTGTCTATGGCATTGAATGTTTACCATGTATATGCACATTGTAATACGCCCTGAGTCCCCTGCGGAGTGAGAAGGGCAGAATACAAATACTGTAAATAATAAATATTAAATAAATAAATAATACTACCACCCTGGACATTCCACAGATATATTTCCCATCAAGCTCACAACCTCAGAGGTTGCTTGCTATGGATGTGGGCGAAATGTCAGGAGAGAATGCTTCTGGAACATGGCCAGACAGCCCAGAAAATGCACAGCAACCCAGAGTCTGGATGGCCATCTGTCAGGAGAGCTCTAATGGTGCTTTCCCTGCCTGGCAGAATAGGGCTGGACTGGATGGTCCTTGGGGATCTCTTCCGACTCTATGATTCTAACTGGGCACCTCGAACTGGGACGCAATGCTTTTGGGCTTCACAGGAAACTCCTGGAGGGGCCCACCATGTTGGGGTCCCGCTGCCCCAGTTTCCCAAAGCAGCTCCTCCATTGCATCCCAGCACAACCAAGTGGGAGTCCGCTTACCATCACGTAATGGCGCTGCATCTCCGTCTTCTCGTTGGCAAGCTTGTCGTACTCCACTTTCAGGCTGAGAAGGGAAAGGAAAGCGCATGTTAGAGACGGGAACGGCAACAAGGCCCGCCGGAGGGATGCTGGGACCTGCTATTTGACAACACTATGGAGCAACATCGGGAAAACCTTCTGTTCCTGGTTTGAAAGTGTTATTTCCTGTTTCATTGTAGTTCTACTCCATAACAACATTGTTTTTCTAATCCATAAACCTCATTTTTGTGCCACAAACTATGTTTGAATTGGTAAAGACTTGATGACGAGAGATCTAGAGCACAATGCGCTGCAGGATGATGTCCCTCCCGCAAAAACAAACTTTTCCCATGTTTTTATGATAGAACCAACTAGAAAATGAGATTTATAACCAAGGAACTAAAATCGTGTTGCATAGTGTTATAATAATGATGATGATAGACTCTGGTACAAGGCAGCCAAGGTGGCCCCAGTGTCAGGCCCGGATCAGCACCTTTTGGTGCCCTAGGCCACAATTTGGACTTACCCCAGCCTCGCACCACCGCATTCGAGAGGCCGATCCTCATTCCCCCCCCCCACTCCCCCCCCCGCCCTTCCTCCTTGACATCCATCCACTCACCGCTGAGGCTCCTCCCCGCACTGGCAATCCCAAAAAACTATGGGTCCCAGGATGCCCCGCGGCTGAAAGGCTGATACCGCCACATCCCGGCAGCCCCCGCAGCCTTGAAGGTGGCTCTGCAGCCTCGCGTTGGGTGCACGGAGGGCAGCGGCTGCAGAGAGTCGGGGCCTTCTTCCACCTCAGGAACCAATCGCGACCAGCATGGTCTGAAGAAAGAGGCCTCCTCGGACCAGCCCATGCTGGTCGCGATGCTCCTCTTCCTCCTCATGCGGCAGAAGCATCAGCAGCATGAGGGGGAAGAGGAGGAGCATCGCAACCAGCATGGGCTGAAGGAAGGGGCCCTCTCCAAGGTTGGCTTCTGAGGTGGAGGAAGACCCCGACTCTCTGCAGCTGCTGCCCTCCTCGCACCCAGCGCGAGGCCGCAGAGCCACCTTCGAGGCTGCGGGGGCTGCCGGGATACGGCGGTGGCGCCAGCCTCTCAGCCGCGGGGCATGCTTCTCCTCTTCCTCCTCATGCTGCTGCTGCCTCATGTGGAGCCCTGGTCATGTGGTGTGCCCTCTGCCGGGTCACGTGGGGGCTGGCTCCCGGCTGTATTGTCTGCAGGGTGCCGAAGAGGGAGACCCACCTTCCTTCCTCCCTCCTGCCTTCCTTCCTTTTGGGTACCAAGCGGCAGGAGCCAATCACGGTACGATTTTTGAAATTATTTTATAACATTAAAAAAAATTGGGGGGGGGGGTGATTTGCACCCCCCTCGGCTCGCGCCCCTTGGCCATGACCTCGTTGACCCTATGGGTAATCCGGGCCTGCCCAGTGGTGATTGGCACACTAGATGCAGCGCCTAAAGACCCTTGCCTGCACTTAAGCACAATCGGCATTGACAAAATCACCATCTGTCAGCTGCAAAAGGCCACCATGCATGGATCTGTACGCATTATTCGCCGATACATCACACAGTCTTAAGACACTTAGGAAGTGTCCAACATGTGATCCAATCCAACCGCCAGCAGAGCGATCTGGTTTGCTGTGGACTCATCTTGTTGTGTTTCTAATAATAATAATAATAATAATAATAATAATAATAATAATAGGAAGAGGGGATGCCAGCTGCTCTGGGGAAACTGGGGGGAGGGGGAAAGAAACTTGGGGCTTTTATCCTGGCATAAGGGCCCGGGGAACACTAAAAAGCAATCCCAGTCCCCATCCCCAAATAAATAATAGGATTTTTTTTTCCTCAGGCGGGGAAAGTTGGCAAAGGATTTTTGCAGGAAGCATATCCACAGCTCTCTCGAAGCCAAAAGAGAGGAAGGAAAAGGACCCCAAGAGTCCAAACAAGAGGTTGCAAAGCTCCTGAGGAAGATGGTGTTTTTTTTAAGTTGAGAAGCGCTGAAATTTTTTGTTTCTTGCGTCAGGAGCAACTTGAGAAACCGCATGTCACTTCTGGTGGGAGAGAATTGGCCGTCTGCAAGGACATTGCCCCAGGGCACGCCAGGATGTCTGGTGTTCCTTTATTATAAATATAGATGATAATTGGCTACGGCTCAAGTCTTCGGGGAGTGGGTTTACATGCCAACATGGCCGCCCCGGAAGGTCAGGTTGACCCGGGGGCCCGTGACCCCCCTGTGGGCAGGGAGGCCGCGGCGCCAGTGCTGGTTGGTGGGGGAAGTGCATCACCAGGAGGCTCCCGTGCTCCAGGTGCAGCCGGACGGGGGTGGGGGGACCTTTGCCGCCGCAGTGCCGGGAGACAAAGTCCCACCCGGCCCCAGAGGAGACTGAGGCGATGGGGGCTGCGTGGCTCTAGCTCCCGCTCATCGTCCCGGTGCTCCCCCATGCGGTCCCGGCCGTCCTTGTACCGGTTTACGAGGACAAAATTGAAGCTATGCCCGATGGCTGCCTGGACACGTTCATTGATACGCTGCAGCACGGGGATCCAGGGCTTCGGGGAGAAGGTGGCTCCCGAATAGGTACAGCTCAGCCCCGCATCCCCACCTGCTTGCGGCAGGCCCAGATAATTACCTTTTGCCGCCCTAGGCCACCGTTCAGAATTACGCCCCCCGCCCAATTGGCTGCCGCCGACGCCGCTCCAGTCCTCCTGCTTCTGCTAAGGCATAGCAGAAACAGGAAACGCTGGCGCGCAGTGGCAGCCAATCGGTGCTTAGCTGCTAATCATTGGCTGCCGCCGCCGCACTAGCTTTTCCTGCTTCTGCTAAGTTAGCAGAAGCAGGAAAAGGTAGCACGGCGGTGGCAGCCAATCGGGGGCGCCTGAGGCAGTGCTCACTGTGGCTCGGCTCCTCCCGCTCCCTCCCTCCCTCAACTTCAAGCCGCCACACGCACAAAGGCGAAAGGAAAGTGCTGTGGCGGCCCGGGTGTGCGCAGCGCTGCACTGCGGTCTAGATTGTATGGCAGAAGTGCCCAAAGGTCGCCATTAAAAAAAAAATTTTTTTTTAAATAAAATAATAATTTTGTTTTTAATTGGGGGGTCTGGATTTTCCGCCCCCCGCCCCCATGGCTGCCGCCCTAGGCCATGGCCTAGGGTGGCCTTATGGATGATCCGGGCCTGGCTTGCGCGGAACGTTGTGCCACTTCCCAAAGACATACAGCTTGGCCAAACCCCCTTGCAAATACTCAATGTCCCGTTCCAGTTCGAGAAGGATCCCATCAGCTTCGCTTTTGCCGAAAAAGGATCCTATAATCGCAATGGAGGCTCTCAGCCCGGACTTCCTTCCACAGGGCTTCCTCCTTCGCACCAACCTTCTCCTCCTCTTCCAATCCAATTGGCTTCCTTTCCTTCTTGATGAGGAACTTCTCCATCTGAAGTTAGTTACCTCTGATGGCTGATGTTTTGCCATCCTTGTGGGAGGCTTCTCTCATGTCCCTGCATGGGGAGCTAGAGCTGATAGGTGGGAGCTCACCCTGCTCCCCGGATTCGAACCGCTGACATGTTGGTCAGCAGACCTACCGGCACTGGGGGCTCCGTTTTGAACAGATCAGTACCAAACTTCCAAACGCATAGGCAGGCCCTACTCCTTGTCCTGGGTTCCAGCCTTCTCCTAAAGGCCTCTTCCTCAGGCATGGGCCAACTTGGGCCCTCTGGGTGTTTTGGACTTCAATTCCCACCATTCCTAACAGCTTCAGGCCCCGCTTAAGCGGCTGAGGGGGGAAAGGAAGGGGCCAGAGGGGGTTAGGAATGGTGAGAGTCGAAGCCCAAAACACCTGGACGGAAGGAGGGCCCAAATTGGCCCATGCCTGCTCTTCCTCCTCTTCTTCCTCTTCCTCACCTGTGGTACTGGGCCTGCAGGAACTGGAACTCGTCCTTGATGCGGTCGCAGGACTCGGCCACCGTAAACTTGAAGCCCGGCTGACCCGGCTGGTGGGGTGCCTAAAGTGGGGCGGAAAATGGGAAACGGGAGTGACTGACAGGCCCATAGAGACACAAGGGGGGGGGGGAGCTGACTCAACACCCCCTCCAGAAGTCTAGCATACCCCCCCCAGAAGAACCCAAGATGGGAGTCAAAGGGGTGACTCGCACTTCCACACTTTTGCGGCAGGAGCCCCCTCCCCATGGGGAGAAGCGGGAGAAACACCCCCCCCCCCCCACACACACACACAAGGACAGAACCCCCAACCCATGCTTTGGGCGCTGGGAAATCATAAATACTTTATTTATAATCCTAGGACAGGCCTGGGCAAACTTGGGCGTTTCAGGTGTTTTGGACTTCAACTCCCACAATTCCTCACAGCCTCAGGCCCCTTCCTTTGGAAGGGGTCTGAGGCTGTGAGGAATTGTGGGAGTTGAAGTCCAAAACACCTGAAACGCCCAAGTTTGCCCAGGCCTGTCCTAGGATATACTGTATTTCCTTTTGGTATAAGAAGACCCTCAAAATGCAGATCAAAAAGGGGGGGGCTTAGTCCAGGCCCCGTGCAAATTAAGAGGGTGGTTGCCATGGCTACATTGAGGTGCATCATCTAGGAAGGGGAGGGGGACGCCACGATCCTTCCACCCTAAAGAGAAGACCATCCCTTCAACTGGATTCAAAGATCAAACTGCAAAGACTCTGGCACAAGCCAGTCAAGGGGGTCCCAGTGGTGATGGGCACACTGGGTGCCGTGCCTCAAGACCTTGGCCTGCACTTAAACACAATGGGGGCTGACAAAATTACCATCTGTCATCTGCACACATTATTCGCCGATACATCACACAGTCCTAGACACTTGGGAAGTGTCCGACGTGTGATCCAATACAACAGCCAGCAGAGTGATCTTGTCTGCTGTGGACTCATCTTGTTGTGTTTATAATAACAATAACAATAATAATAATAGAAATAATAATAGAAATAATAATAATAATAGCTCTAATATCCTAGGCCCTTGGGAAGAGCCCGATATTCAGACACAAATCCCAGACACTTGGACCTAATGTGCATATGTACATGTAATAAAATAATAATAATAATAATAATAGAAATAGGCCTTTAGGGAAGAATAAGGGGCATACTGATGGGGAATTGTGGGTGTGATTCTGGAGGGTGGAGGACTGTGAATATGTATTTATTATATTTTAATCTGTTGGGTGTTTCTTTGTTACCTTACCCCATGCTATATTATTTAATTGTTGTTGTTTGTTTTTAATGTATCGCATTTTTTAAACTATGATCAAAGTGAGGGTTTGTAAGCCGCCTTGAGTCCCCATGGGAAGAAAGGCAGGGGTTAAGTAAATAATAATAATAATAATAAGGGCAGGGTGATAATAGAAATAGTCACAATAATAATAGAAATAACGATGATAATAATAATAATAACAATCACGGCAATAATAATGAAAATGACAATAACAACAGTAATGATTATAATAATAGTAATGACAATAATAATAATGATGATGATGGTAATAGTGACAATAGTGGTAATAATGATGGTAGTGGTGATAATAATAGTAATAGTAGTATTGATGATCGTAATAATGATATCAATAGCAATAATAATAATAATGACAATAATGTTGATAATGGTAATGATGATGATAACAGTAACAATGATTACGTTGATAATCATAGTAATGTTGATTATGATAATAATAATAGCAATAATTATAATAGCAATAATAGTAACAAATGTTGATGGTGGTGATAATAATAGTAATGATGATGATAATGGTGATGATAATAGTGACAATGGGGATAATAATAGTAATGATGATGATAATGATTGTGATGATAATAATAGCAGTAGTAGTAATGGTGATAATAATACTAGTCATGATGGTGATAATAATAATAGTCATGATGATGATAATACTAGTCATGACGGTAATGATAATAATAGTAATGGTGATAATGATAAGAATGATGATAATAGTACTAGTAATGATGGTGATAATAATGATAATAATACTAGTAATTGTGATAATAATACTAGTCATGATGGTGATAATACTGGTAATTGTGATGATAATGGTAACGATAATAGTACTAGTAATGATGGTTATGATGATAATAATAGTAATAATAATGGTAGTAATAGTAATTGGGATAATAATAGTAATGATAATAGTACTAGTAATGATGGTTATGATTATAATAATAGTAATAATAATAATGGTGATAATAGTAATTGCAATAATAATAGTAATGATGATAATAGTGCTAGTAATGATGGTGATGATAATAATAGTAATAATAATGATAATAGTAATTGCGATAATAGTAATGATGATAATAGTACTAGTAATGATGGTGATGATAATAATAGTAATAATAATGATAATAGTAATTGCGATAATAGTAATGATGATAATAGTACTAGTAATGATGGTGATGATAATAATAGTAATAATAATAATGGTGATAATAGTAATTGCGATAATAATAGTAATTATAATAGTACTAGTAATGATTGTTATGATAATAATAGCAATGGTGATAATAATCGTAATGATGGTGATGATAATAATACTAGTCATGATAGTGATAATAGTAATTGTGATAATAATAGTAATGATAATAGTACTTGTAATTATGGTGATAATAATGATAATAATAGTGCTAATGGGGATAACAATACTGGTAATGATGGTAATCATAATAGTGACGATGATAATAATAATGGTGATTAGAATAGTAATGAAGATGATGAAAATGATAGTAACAGAAATAGTGGTAATAATAATAATAGTAACGACAATAATGAGAATGATGGTAATGAGAATGCTAATAATAATAATAATAACAGGAATGCTGCTGCTGTGTGGCCTGAGGCCTGACTCACCGGGTGCCTCCCTTGGGGATACATGGCCAGCCGGCCAGCCGGGGAGAAGGGAGGAAGGAGGGAGCGGGCCTTCCTCTTCCTCTTCCCCTTCCTCCTCTTCTTCCTCCTCCTGCTGGGTTGAGCCTGGGCGGCGGGACAAAGGCGGCGGAGGGAGGAAGGAAGGCAGGCAGGCAAGGCAGGCAGGAGTCTCAGCGCCCTCCTCCTCCTCCTCCTTTTCCTCGGGGTCCCGGGGGCTCTTCCTCTTCTTCTTCCTCCTCTTCTTCCTCTTCCTCCTTCCCGGTCAGATCCACAGGCATCCTACCGGGCCCCTCCGAGGGGGCTCCCCGTTGTTGCCGACCCCTTCCCGGGGAGGGGAAGAAGGCACCCCACGCTTCTTCCTCTCTTCTTCCTCTTCTCCTTCCTCTTTGGGAGTCCCCCTTCCTCTTCCACTTCCGAAGCCACCCACCAGGATCCCGGCGTCCCACGCCGAAGAGCAGGAAGGGAAGAAAGAGGGGCGGAAGGAAGGGAAGAAGGAAGGAAGGAAGGCAGGCAAGGAGCCGAGGAGGAGGAGGAAGAAAGGAAGAAAGGGAAAGGAGGGGGAGGCAGAGGGAGGAGGGGAGGGAGGGGCGTCTCGGAGTCAAGGAGCCAATGGCGGAGGGGAACCCCCACGTGGGGGACGAAAACTCGGGCTGGGATTGGGCGGGAAGGGGACGAGGTGGGAGGGGGGGAGAGGGCACTCCAGCCCCGTCGCTGCTGCTGCTGTTGCTGCTGCCCCCTGCAGGCCGGCGCTGGGAGTGCACCGCAGAAGAGATTGGGAACAGTAACAACACAGCTCAACAGTAACAACGCCCGCAATTGCAACAATCATCACAATGGGCGCACTGGCAATATAGTGACACGAATAGGAACAGTAACAACGCCAGCACTTGCAACCCTCATCAAAATAATAATAATAATAATAACAATAATGGGTGCAATTATAACAGTCACATTCATAATAATAACTGCAGCAACAATAATAAGTGCACTGGCAATAGCAATAATAATAATAATGGGTTCAATTGTAATAGTTATATTCATTATAATAATCTTTGCAGCAACAACAATAAGTGCACTGGCAATAGCAATAATAATAATAATGAGTGCAATTGTAATAGTTATATTCATTATAATAATACTTGCAGCAACAATAAGTGCATTGGTAATAGCAATAATAATAATGGGTGCAATTGTGATAGTTGCAATAATAATAATAGGTGCTCTAGTAATAGTCACATTAATAGTAATAATTGCTATTATTTTTACCTTTACAAGTGCATCTGCTATTATTATTGCTATTATTTTTACTATTACAAGTAATAGTCACATTAATAATAACAATAATGTGTTCTAGTAATAGTCACATTAATAATAACAACAATAATAAGTGCTCTAGTAATAGTCACATTAATAGTAATAATTGCAATAGCAACAATCACAATAATTCCACTTGTAATAGCAGTAATAATAATAATGGGTGCAATTGTAATAGTTATATTCATCATAATAATAATAATTGCAGCAACAACAATAAGTGCACTGGCAATAGCAATAATAATAATAATGGGTGCACTTGTAATAGTTGCAATAATAATAATAGGTGCTCTAATAATAGTCACATTCATAATAATAATTGCAATAGCAACAATCACAGTAAGTCCACTTGTAATAGCAGTAATAATAATAATGGGTGTACTTGTAATAATTACATTAATAGTAATAATGGGTGTTCTAGTAAAGTAACATTAATAATAATTGCAATAACAATAATAATGGGTGCACTAGTAATACTAATATTATTAATAATAGGTATTCTGCTAATAGTAACATTATTATTAATATGTGTTCAAGCAATGTAATTATTACAAGTACACCCATTATTATTATTATTACTGCTATTACAAGTGGACTTTTTGTGATTGTTGCTATTATTATTACCTTTACAAGTGCATCAGCTATTATTATTGCTATTATTTTTACTATTACAAGTAATAGTCACATTAATAATAATAACAATAATATGTGTTCTAGTAATAGTCACATTAATAATAATAATAACAATAATAAGTGCTCTAGTAATAGTCACATTAATAATAATTGCAGCAACAACAAGAACAATAAGTGCACTTGTAATAGCAGTAATAATAATAATGGGTGCACTTGTAAGTTACAATAATAATAATATTACTATTACTATAATATATATTACTAGTAATAGTAATAGTATTAATAATTGTAGCAACAATAAGTGCACTTGTAATAACAACAACAATAATAATAATGGGTGCACTTCTAATAGTAACTATAGTAATAATAATGGGTGCTTTAGTAAAGTAACATTAATAATATTAATAATAATAATTGCCAGCATATATATCTCGTTCGCTGTGTCATACAGTGTTTTTGTGTCAGTAAAGCAATAATAATAATAATAATAATGGGTGCACTAGTAATAGTAAGGTTAATAACAGTAACAATTGCAACAATAATCCTAATAATGGGTGCACAAGTAATAGTAACATTAATAATAATTGCAACAAGAACAGTTGGTGCAATTGTAACAGCAACAATAGTAACAATAATTGCAACAACAATAATGTCTGCACTTGTAATAGTAATAATTATAATAACATCAATAATAACGGATGAGCTACTAATAGTAACATAAATAAATAAAAATAGCAACTGCCACAGCATGCAAAAGCAGGGAGGGGCGATACAATGCTCGCTGTTTTGCATATGCAAATTCTGCAGGGGTGGGAGGGGGAGCAATTAAGGGGAGCACTCCTCCCCCCATTTTGAATAAGCACAAAATGGCCTCTCTCTCTCTCTCTTGCACGCACGGTGACGTCACGGGACAAAAGAGCCCGCCCCTCCCCATTTTTTTCTAGGCTTTGATCCCACGTGGGGTAGAGGAAAAAGCAAACCCCGCATGCGCACTGTAGCCTGCCGAAGGGGAGGGGGGTGAAGAGAGTATGGGAGCGAGAGCGCTGGGCCAATCAGGAGGAAAGGGAGCTGCGTCCTCGGCGCTCATTGGCTCGCCACCTTCCAGGCTGTCACTCCAGTCCGGGGCGCCTGTCAATCAAAGCCACGCGGGAGCGAGGAGAAGGGACCAATCAGATGGCTCCTTTCTTTGCTCGCTCTTTCTCGCGTGGGAGGGGGGAAGAAAGGGAGGAAAACAAGGGGGCTTCATTCAGGCCCCAGGAATCACAACAGCAACCACAACAACAAAAACAACTGCATCAATTATAACAACAACAACAACAATAGTAACAACAACAACAATAATAACAATAATAATAATTGATGCACTTGTAATAATAACAATAATGGATACACTTGTAATAGTAACAATAATTATTATTATGGATGCACTTGTAATAGCAACAATAATAACAATAATAATAACGGATGCACTTGTAATAGTAACAATAATAATAATGAAGTCACTTATAATAATATATTATTAATTATTATTAATAATAGTATAATTTATTGTTTATTATTATTCACATTTGCACCTGTGCTTTCTCCAGGGAAGGGAAAAACTCCGGGGTTGCATCTACACTGCAGAATTAATGCAGTTTGACCCCACTTTAACTGCCATGGCTCAAGGCTATGGATTCCTGGGAGTTGTAGTTTGGCAAGGTCCATAGCCTTCTTTGCCAAAGCATATATATTCATGCCTCACTGAATTACAAATCACAGGATTCCCTTTCCTTCCAACTCTAGGCCTCTAAATACCCGTACGTCTCCATAAAAACTGCTAATATGTTGCGTCAACTTGCCTGGCTGCCTGTTTGCTACCGGGCACAATTCAAAGTGCTGGCTTTGGCCTATAAAGCCCTAAATGGCCTCGGCCCAGTTTACCTGTCCGAACACATCTCCCTTTACGAAGCACTGTAGAAACTAAAATCTGGGGAGGCCCTGCTCTCGGTCCCACCACCATCACAGGCATGTTGGGTGGGGGCGAGAGACAAGGCCTTCTCAGTGATGGGCCCCCGGTTATGGAACTCCCTTCCTGGCAATATTAGATCAGCCCCCTCCCTCCTGTCCTTCAGAAGGAGGGTGAAGACCTGGCTGTGGGACCGAACCTTTGTGGCGATGAGGCAAAACGGTGTCCTGAGTTGGTTTTTACACAACTTATTTTAAAGTTGATATAAGAGATTTCTATGTTTGTATATATTTATGGTTTTATGTCCGGACATTGAATGTTTACCATATATATATTGTGCCCCGCCCTGAGTGGAGGGTGGAATAGAAATGTGTGTGTGTATATAATAATAATAGTAATAATAATTAATATTAATAATATTAATAATAATGTGTATATAATAATAGTAGTAATAATAATTAATATTAATAATATTAATAATAATGTGTGTGTATATAATAATAATAGTAGTAATAATAATTAATATTAATAATATTAATAATAATGTGTGTATATAATAATAATGTGTATATAAACATAATAATAATGTGTATATAATAATAATAATATATATGTGTGTGTGTAATGTTCATTTGTGGGATTAACATAACTCAATAACCACTGGGCAAATTGATACCCAGTTTGGACACAATACACCTATCAGGCCAACAATGACCATCACTCATAAAAACACTCAAAAACACAGCAGAAGTTATTTTAAAAGCCAAAAAATAAAAAATACATTCCAATGCATGCATATATCCACATATCCACAGACTGGGACACAGCAATGTGTGGCAGGGGACGGCAAGGCGCATATATATATATATATATATATATATATATATATATATACACACACACACACACACACACACACACACACACGTGTGTGTGTGTGTGTGTGTAATGTTCGTTTGTGGGATTAACATAACTCAAACCATATCTGACCTCCTTTCTCCACCATCGGTCTCAGCGTGTGAGGAGGGGCGAGGTGGTCTCCGAGGGCTCCGCGTTAGTCTGCGGAGTCCCTCAGGGGGCCATTCTCTCCCCTCTGTTATTTAACATCTATATGCAGCCACTTGCACAGCTGGTACGGAGTTTTGGGCTTGAGTGTCACCAGTACGCTGATGACACTCAGCTCATTCTGAGGATGGAGGGCAGGCCTGAATCCGTCCCCGATAATTTCCAACGCTGCCTTGAGGCCGTTACTGGATGGCTGTGAGCCAGTAGGTTGAGGGTGAATCCAGTGAAGACGGAGATCTTGTGGCTGGGCCGTCCGGGTGATAGGGATGTCCAGCTTCCGACCCTGGACGGTGTGGTGCTATGCCCATCGCCTGTAGTAAAGAGCCTGGGGGTCCACCTGGACTCCCAGCTGACCATGGAGACCCAGGTGTCCATGGCCTGCAAGGCTGCTTTTTTCCATCTTAGACAGGCGAGACGGCTGGCCCCCTATCTATCCTGGAACGACCTGGCCACGGTGATCCAAGCCACGGTCATCTCGAGACTGGACTACTGCAACTTACTCTACATTGGCCTTCCTCTGTCAGTGATCCGGAAGCTCAGGCTAGTGCAGAACTCTGCCGCCCGACTCCAGTCTGGTACACCAGCTGGTAGTCACATAACACCTGTTTTGCAGGATCTGCACTGGCTGCCAATTGAGCACCAGATCACCTTCAAAGTGTTGGTTCTTACCTTTAAGGCCTTGGGGCCAACGTACCTGAGGGACCGTCTCTCCCCTTATTGCCCAATGAGATCACTGCGGTCAGAGGGAGCCCACCTCTTAGATGTCCCCCCGGCGAGGCTCGTGCGCTTGACCTCAACCCGCAGGAGGGCGTTCTCTGTCATCGCGCCCACACTGTGGAACGCCCTCCCGGCAGAAACACGTGTGATCCAGGACTTGCTTGCATTCAGACGGGCCTGCAAGACCCATCTTTTCCGCCAGGCGTTCGACCTCTAGGTCTTACCTTGTGCAGCCGCTGTTTTTAAGTGCTATCTGTGGTAGCGTGTTGCATCACAGTTTTAATGATTTTATGGTGTGTACTGTTTTTAGCTAATTTGCTGTTGTTTTAATCATTGTCATTGTTTTCATTGTTTTTATTGTGCCTTGTTTGGCTCCTGTGAGCCCTCCCGGGAGTGGCGGCATAGAAGCACGCTTAATAAATAAATAAATAAATAAATAAATAAAAACCACTGAGCGAATTGACACCAAATTTGGACACAAGAATACACCTATCAGGCCAATGAGTGACCATCACTCATAAAAACACTGAAAAACACAGCAGAAGAGACTTTAAAAGCCAAAAAACTAAAATATATTACAACGCAGGCACAAAGTCATACATATACGCAAACACATATATACACACACAAAACACATGTACACAGACTAGGCGACAGCAATGCGTGGCAGGGCACAGCTAGTGTGTGTGTGTATGTATATGTTTATGTATGTGTATGTGTGTGTATGGAATAGATAGAGTACATGGTAACATACAAGTGGCACAGAAAGTCAAAGGAAATAGATACAATTTATGAAAGAGTTAGAAACAATAAAGTCTTGGGAGGGGTGAAATTGCCGCCCAATCTCCAATGCTTCCAACCCATGAAAAAACAGAGCCCTTGGTGAACTGTAGCTCTTTCGAGGTGGTGGGCATTGTGGTTTGACAACATCCAAATGGAAGAGGCTTTCCTCTCCTTATTTCTGCTCTCCCTCCCCTCCGGAACGAGAAGGCAAGACGAAGTGAAGCCTTTTTCCTCTTGGAAGGAATTAGTCCTCCAAGCAATGATTTATTGGACAGGCTCCTTGACATCTAAGGCAGAAAGTGTCTACATGGGCCACTCCATTAAATCATTAAGCAGCGCCTGCCTCGGTGATAGCGCAGCTTGGTGGCGGCTGAGCCCATTAAATTCCGTGTTGAACGGCCTTCTCCGCCTCTTCGAGTTGGGCACATTCTCTTTGAGGTTCACAACGGCCATCGGAGGAGCCCAGCCAGCAGTTAGCACAGATCATTGCCTCCAGAAATAAGAGTATATGTGGGCCTATGGACCTTATCCCGTGTGTGTGTGTGTGTGTGTGGGTATGTAATTGTGACATTTAGTCCTTTAGCAAATCACTATGTTCCATTATTCATGACCTATCACATGGCATCTGAATTTGCTGGTTTCTCCTTTACTAACCATTTTCATACCCCATGACATTTGACAGCAAATACTTTTTTTGGTTTCACGATCTTGAAAACAGGTGCGCATTAGATTTGACGGCACATGAGACTCCAGACCAGGGGTAGGGAACCTATGGCTCGGGAGCCAGATGTGGCTCTTTTCATTATGGCATCTGGCTCTCCAGAGCAGCCCAGGCCTCGGTTTCCCAGCATGGACCCTTTCCTTCTCCTTTCCTTCTCTCCTTCCTTCTCTCCTTCATTCCCACTTTTCCTTCCTTCCTTTCTTTCTCCCCCTTCACCCTTTCCTCCTCCTTCTCTCCTTCTTTCCTCCATTCTCCCTCCCTCCTCCTTCCTTTCTTTATCCCCTTCATCCTTTCCTTCTCCTTCTCTACTTCCTTTCCCCTCCCTCTCTCCCCTTCCTTCTTTCCTCCATTCTCCCTCTTCCTTCCTCTTCCTTCCTTTTTTCTCCCCTTCATCTTTTCTTCTCTCCTTCCTTCTTTCCTCCATTCTCCCTCCCTCTTCCTTCCTTCCTCTTCTATTCTTTTTCCCCCAAGCCTTCCTTTCCTTCTCCTTCCTTTCTTTTCACTTCTCTCTCTCTCTCTCCCCTTCTTTCTTTTCTTTTTTTCACTTCATTATTTTACTTTTTCCTCACTCCCTTTCCTTTCTTTTCCCCACCCTTTCTTTTCCTCCCTTTCCATTTCCTTCTTTCTTCTCCCCTCCTTGTCTCTCTCCTGCTTTTCTTTTCTTCCTTTTCCATAGTTCGTTCTTCTTTTCCTTCATCCTCTCCCCCTCCCCCTACCTCCCTTATTTCCTCTGTCTTTCTTTCTTTCTTTCTTTCCTCCTTCCTTCTGTCTTCTCTTCCTTCCCAGAGTCCTGAGCATGCCTTTTGCAGAGCCAGGTCTGAAGTGTCCCCTCATTCTGCTGTGGGAATCCTTTCCTCATAGTATGTACGTATATACTCACATTTAGTTGAATTCAGTCTTATACTATATATATTACATGGCTCTTACTGAAATAAATGTCCAAATATTTTGCTTTTATGGCTCTCTGAGTCAAAAAAGGTTCCCGACCCCTGCTCCAGTCGATACAGTAATTTGAGGCTTCCAGAAATCAGAGAAAGCCCATTTTGCTCCTTCTTCATCCACAGTCAAACCATGCCCGGATTACCCATAAGGCCACCCTAGGCCATGGCCTAGGGGTGCAAACCAAGGGGGGCACAGTTCACACGGACCAAAAAAAATGTTGAAACAAAACCGCAATGAGTAGCACGGAGATGACTCTCTCTCTCTCGGGGCAGGGCGGGGGGAAAGCCCTGGGAGGGGGCAGGGGAGGGAATGGCACCCCCCTCACCATCGCCCTCACCCCCTTGTCAAGGAAGGAGGGCGCAAGGAGGAGGAGGAAGGAAAGCCCCCGGGCTCGGCCGCTCCCAGGCATGCGCGGCAGCCAGGAACATGGTGGAAGAGGCAGAGGTGCTCATGTCCTTCTGCTGCGCATGCCCGGCAGCAGCTCCGGGGGCGGGGCTTCCCTCCTTCTCACGCCCTCCTTCCTTGACTCAAGGAAGGAGGGTGCAATGCGACGAGGGGCAGGCGGTGGGAAGCCCCGCCCCCAGGGCTGCTGCTGAGCATGTGCAGCAGGAGGGTGCGAGCGCCTCTGCCTCCTCCATGTTCCTGGCTGCTGCGTATGCCCGGCAGCGGCCCCGGGGGCGGGGCTTCCCTCCGCCTCTTTTTCCTCGTGCCCTCCTTCCTTTACTCAAGGAAGCAGGGCGCGTGGTACCGCGAGGAGGAGGAGGTGGCAGGGTGCGGTAGAGGTTGGTTTGGAGGCATAATTCCAAAGTGTGGCCTAGGGCGCCAAAAGGGGTTAATCCGGGCCTCAGTCAAACCACTTGATCTTTGAGGTTTATATGGTGCTTTTAAAGCACCTTTCAGTATATTTCAATACTTTGTTTAAAAAATCAACCCAAAGGCAGCTTTGCATAATAACTCCTAGATCTCAACCTGGTGTCGTCATCCGTCCCCGCCCCCCCCCCCCCAGGATTTTGCTTTGTCTGTTTATGAAGCACCCCTGCGTGTTCTGCGCCGAAACCTATGAAAAGCTCCGTTGGCCCCAGGTCTGCCTCTCAGGGTTTTATGACTTTGAGGAAAAGCCCTAAATCTACAATGAAGAGGTTAATGACTGATGGAAAAGTCCACACGTATCGCATGTTGTGCTTCTCTTTCTTTAACTGCTGCGTTGGCCCAACAAAGGTATCTTCGGAGTTTGGTCTTTGGTTTGCTTTAATTGTTTTATGGCCAATAGGACTAACCCAAAAATGCTTAGGAAGCAGCAGGGCAAGGTCTCCAGGCTAATGGGTGGCGACACAAAGGTCAAGATCCTTCATTGTTTCGCACAGAATGAATCTCCTCCAGAGTTGCTCCTCATTGGCTGCTGGACACAGTGCTTCTTTGTAGTATCTAAATGGGGTGATCAATTGTGGATCTGACACTGGGGGGAAAAAAGCAAAGGGGCTGATTTGGAGTTCCCAGAGAATCAAGTGGAAAATGTTTTAAGAGAAGGAACTGGGACAACAACAATAACAACAATTGAGACTTGCTTAAGAGAAGAAAGTGGGAAAACAACAACAATTGAGACTTGTTTAGGAGAAGAAAGTGGGATAACAACAACAACAACAACTGAGACTTGCTTAGGAGAAGTAAGTTGGATAACAACAATAACAAGGCTTGCTTAGGAGAAGAAAGTGGGATAACAACAACAACAACTGAGACTTGCATAGGAGAAGAAAATGCGATAACAACAACAACTGAGACTTACTTAGGAGAAGAAAGTTGGATAACAACAACGAGACTTGCTTAGGAGAAGAAAGTTGGATAACAACAACGAGACTTGCTTAGGAGAAGAAAGTGGGATGATAATAATAACAACAACAACAATAATTGAGGCTTGCTTAGGAGAAGAAAGTGAGATAACAACAACAACGAGACTTGCTTAGGAGAAAAAAGTGGGATAACAACAACAAGTGAGACTTGCTTAGGAGAAGAAAGTGGGATGACAACAACAACAGCTAGCATTCATACCTGAAGTTCTTCAGATATGTGTATAGGATTCTGTGAAGAACTGATTCATTATTCAAGGATTTTTATCTTTAGGATTCCTTTCTCCAGCTCACTTCCATCTGAGAAAGCCACCCACTGAATGTCTCTGTGGCAATGCTCTGGCCCTTTGAAAGGGACTCCTAGATTGTCTCCATGCTGACATTCTAACCCTGTTCCATTTCTTATCACTCCCTCCAAGGAAGCATTCTTATATATATACTGCCCTCTTGTGGCTGCATCCGAGTACTGCGTACATACATATCTATTCATTTACGGAGATCTTAACCCTAAATGTAGTTGATTTTTAAAAATTGAAACCACACCAGTATTTTAAGTTGGATCATGATGGGTATATGTGCCAAGTTTGATCTAGATCCATTAAGTTATGTAGGAAACTTTACGGAACAAACATCTGTACATATTTATATACTTATAGATAGTTATATACTTATAGATAGCCCTATATAGATAATGAAAAGAAATCATGTTAGGCATTGACAAAGAGTTACTGTCCCAGGATGCACAACTGCATGGCTAGGAACCAATTGTTAGGCCCAACGAAAGTAGATCCATTTAACTAATGTGTGAATTGGGAGTCAACAAATCAGTAAATCCAGTTGATGCAATGACTCTGGCTGTTCCATGCAATGGTGATACTTGTGTAACTCACACACAACTGCACATGCTGGTGAAGGAACATGCATGAAGGAACATAGGCAGGAGACACCCCAAAAGTTCCTTGGACACTGTCAAAATGGAGAAGCTTGATTCAGGCTCAAACTTTCATATCCCGTATGTAGTGATAGGCATCTGTTTGCTAAAGTACAGGATGGAGCAACAAACACTTAGGTGCTGTTCTCTAAGCTCTAATTAATATTTATGACTGTTGTAATAGGGCAGGGATTAGCCGACGTCAGGACACAACAGGCCTCTTTGACCCAGCATCTGCAGAGGCTTCAGCTTTGCCTCAGACAGCCACGTGTCTTGGGCTACATCGATGCATTAAGATCAGCAAGAGCATGGATTTTGTGGACATTGCAAGTCCCTTCTACATTATGTAAGGCAGTGTTTCCCAACCAGTGTGCCGTGGCACACTAGTGTGCCGTGAGCGATCATCAGGTGTGCCGTGGGAAATTGGAACCTCCAATGCCCATTCTTCTCCCTCCTGCCAAACACTTTTCTTCTTCATCTCCAGCCTTGCTCTGCTCCCTTCTTTGCTCACCAGCCTCATAAGGCCACCTAGGCCTGGCCTAGGGCAGCACCTTTGGGGGGCGCTTTGCCAAAAAAAAATTCGCTTTGCTCATGCTGCTCCCCGCGGCTCTGCGGGAGGGGGGGGGAGGAGGAGGAGGAAGCCCCATGACCCATGCGGGCACTACTGTGCAGACTCCCTCCCCTAAAGCCGTCTGACTCCCTCCCCTCTTCTCAGTGGTCTCTGGATATAGGTGAACTACAACTCGGCTCAACACTTAAGGTCAATGCCCATCCCAAACTCTTATAGTGCCTTTTCTCTTGGTTATGGCAGTTCTGTGCTCTCTGGAAGTTTGAACTCCATTCCAACATTGCCCCATCACTGGTGGAGTTCTGTGTGGGAATGCATTCCATCACTTGGAGTTCAGAATGCTCTTGGATTGTGGGTGAACTATAACTCCCAGCTGTTGAGCAAGACCTTCATGTGTGTCTTTCTGCCATTCCTGCCAGGATATCTATGTTGTGTTCATCGAAACAGGCCCAGGTTTCACACTGAGTGTATAAATACATTTTAAAAACATATTAACTATATGTATTACTGTGTTAGAGTGTCATTTTGTGTCATTTTGGTTGGTGGTGTGCCCCAGGATTTTGTAAATGTAAAAAATGTGTCGTGGCTCAAAAAAGGTTGAAAAGCACTGATGTAAGGAATCGCAAATGGTTCCCGGTAGCCGGCCAAAACGGTGATCCTCCTGGATGGGAATCCTTTGTGGTGCCTCTTCCTTTTGCCCATTTCATTTCCAATTAGCGTCTCCCATGGAACGAGTGCCACGTTTGCACACCTGCTTCGGAAGGGTGTAGTTCAAAAGGATTAATTAATTGATGTTTGCAACGTCCCGGATTGGTGCCAAGGAGTGTTTGGAAACCGTAGGCTCCAGCTCTGCCAACATGATGCCCCCAGAGCCTGCAGCTGCCTTTGCCAGTGGTTCGTTTCGCCTTTTGCCATTGTTGTTGGACTGTTTAGGAGTGGAAGCGATGGATGCACACAGGGACAGTTCAGGGATGGTGCAAAGAAGACACTTGGAGGGAGCAGGAAAAGAGCTGAGAAGTAAACCCAATTGCTCCATGTCGATGCAGCAATGAATCCACTGTGGGTTCTAGTCTGAACTTTAAGGGGGCTGAACTCATCTTGTTCATGGCTCTCAGCACTTTGGATAGCTCCTTTAAAGCACATTCAACTAACGTAGTGTTTTTCAACCTTTTTTGAGCTGCAGCACATTTTTTACATTTACAAAATTCTGGGGCACACCACCAACCAAAATGACACAAAATGACACTCTAATAGCATTGAATGTTTACTATATATACACACACACACACACACACATTGTAATCCACCCTGAGTCCCCTGTGGGGTGAGAAGGACGGAATATAAATACTGTAAATAAATAAATATTATTATTACTATGTATTCCTGGACTTACATTTCGAGTAGACTTTTGACAAGGTCCCCATGATATTTTCACAAATGAATTACAATACTACTAATAATAATGTTGTTGTTGTTGTTGTTGTGCATCCCTGTTTATGTCTTCCTGGACTTACAGTTCACCCTCCACCTTCTTACAGTGCTGAATTTTTTCTTGGCAGCTAGTGACCACCTGGCCCTGCTGTTCCTTCATGCGACCCCACTGATTCTCCCCTCCGTGGTCTTCTCCTCCTCTACCCTCTGGAGAGGATGGAGGCCTGCCTTTGGGGCTCATTTGGACCCTTTCTCTGTAGATGTTCTCGGGCTCTCTTCACACAAACGGGCTCCTCTTCTTCCTCCTCCTCTTTCTCTGCCTCCTCTTCAGCAAGGCGCCTGAGTCCTATAGAAGTGTTTGTAGAGGGCCAAGCGCCGGCTCCAGAGCCTCATGGAGGGCGCCGATAGGGCCCAGCCGAGAGCCGCCGCCGCCAATGAAAGAAGCATCTCACACTCGCATCCTGAGCCAGGCCTCGCCAATGCCGTGCTCAGGAAAGGTCGAGGATTCTTCCCCTTCTCCTTCCCTTCCTCCTCCTTCTAGGCCCAGCCAGACGCTGTGCTGCTGAACCTTCTGGGAGGAAGAGGAGAAAGGCCCCCTTCTGCCCCCGCCATCCATGAGGAGAAGGTGGCTCCGGTGGCGAGGCCTGAGGGGAAGACAGCTGTCACAACCTCCTCTGGAAGTGAGTTCCATAACCCAATGACCCTCTGGGTGAAGAAGTATTTCCCTTTATTAGTCCTAACTTTCCTACCTTGGGGCTTTAGGGAGTGCCCCCTAGTCCTAGTGTTGTGTGACAGAGAAAATATTTTTTCTTTATTCACCTTTTCTATCCCATGCATGATTTTATACACTTCGATCAAGTTACTGCTGCTGCGCACTGGGTTGACATCTTCATTGAGCTGTCCACCAAAACCCCAAGATCCCTTTCCTGGTTTGTCTCGGAAAGCTTTGACCCCATCAGTTGGTAGGTGTATTTGGGGTTCTTTGCCCCGATGTGCATGACTTTGCACTTGTTTAGGGTTAAAATGCATTTGCCACTTTGTTGCCCATTCACTCAATTTCGAGAGATCTTTCTGGAGCTCTTTACAATCAGTTTCATTTTTAACTACCCTGAACAAGGTGGTGGAGTCACCGCCTCCACCACCTCTTTCTCCTCAAAGGTGGCCTCCTCCAGGCCCTCCATGCCGCCACTGAGTGAGGAGGGAGAAGAAAGGGCATTTCCTATGGCACACCTGATGATCGCTCACGGCACACTAGTGTGCCGCGGCACAGCAGTTGGGAAACACTGACATAGGTAAAGGTAAAGGTTTTCCCCTGACATTAAGTCCAGTTGTGTCCGACTCTGGGGGTTGGTGCTCATCTCCATTTCTACGCCAAACAGCCGCCGTTGTCCGTAAACACCTCCAGGGTCATGTGGCCGGCATGACTGCATGGATCACCATTTACCTTCCCGCTGGAGCGGTACCTATCTATCTACTCACATTTGCATGTTTTTGAACCACTAGGTTGGCAGAAGCTGGGGCTCACAGCGAGATCTCACTCCACTCCCCGGATTCAAACCGCAGACATTTTGGTCAGCAAGTTCAGCAGCTCAGTGGTTTAACTTGCTGCGCCATCGGAGGCTCCACTTGTAATAGTAACATTAATAATAATAATAATAGTTAAAATAATGGGTGCTCTAGTAAAGTAACAATAATAATTGCAACAACAACAGTAACAATAAGTGCACTTGTATGGAAGCCCCCAAACCCTGGAGAAAGCTCTCCAGGGAGAAAATGGAAAACATGGAACATAAGAGTAACTGGAGGGCTGTACTGACAATGGAGCACATGGAACATACAAATGTAATGGTGTCCCTGTTGAGTCCAACACTAAACGCCAATTAGACCCATCTGCTGTTCTCACATTTTTTGCCTATGGAAGAGCATTGTGTGACTCTCCGACTGCTAGCAACTGATAAGACAGCCTCTTTAATGCTGGAAGTGATATGTATGCATCCTGATGGTATCCTGATGGTCCTGTCCTCCTCCACGAATGTCTCCGGTTCCCCTTTGAAACCCTCCAAGTTGGCAGCCATCTTTGCATCAAGTGGAAGGGAGTCCCACAGTCCCAACGACCAGCTTTTGCTTGTTATCTGTCCTGGATCTTCTCACCATTCAGCTTCAACCAACAACACCTTTCGGTCTTGGATTACGATGGAGAAAAGAAAGTGTCCAAGATGCGCAGAAACACCCTTCCTGAGCGCACAGCATGTATGGCTGCCTCTTTGATGTGGTACATGGTTCCCTTTCACCCAATGATGGAGATTTGCCTTTCGTCACCTTTTTCCCAGTGATTACAGAGTCCTCTTTGCATCGACTCCCTCGAGGCTTACCAAAGTGGCTAAACCTCCGCTACAATTTGCCAAGGTTTGCAGGTGCATTTCCCATTGCAAAACATCTCCCATGGAGAGCCCCAGAAGCCATCAAGGAGCATGGGATCTCCGGTCATATCTAGTGACGCTTGCTTGCCTGCATCACTGGATTGGGCACCATTCCTGAATGCTGGCCAAGATCTGGGTGGTGTAGTCATAAAGCGGTGGCAAAGTTGCACAACCGAGTGTGTAATAACAACATTCAATTCAACACTTTCCAAACAGCCGAAGGCACTGCCTCTGCTTCACCCCACTTTGCTGGCAAGCGCTTCTTGTCCTCATGGCTGTGTCACCTCTGCAAAGCTGGCACATTGTGGGATGATGCTTGTGGCTGAGATTGACTTTTCGTCAGGAAAGATGCCTTCTCTGAGAAGACAAGTGCCAAGCATGGAGAGCCTTCTTCTGCAAATAGGAGGCAGTATTGCTATTGCTATTATTATGTTTATTATGTTTATGTTTATTTATACCCTGCTTTTTCTCTCCATAAGGAAACTCAAAGTGACTATGTATCCCTTATTAGTATTAGAAATTATTATTAGTATTAGAAATTATTATTAGTATTAGAAATTATTATTAGTATTAGAAATTATTATTTGATACACAACAAGATTAGCAAACAAGATCACTATGCTGGCTTTTGTATTTGATCACACGTTGGTCACTTCCCAAGTGTCTAGGATTGTGCGATGTATCAGTGAATAATGTGTGCAGATTCGAGTAGAGTGGCCTTTTATTTATTTATTTATTAAGTTTTTATTGGTTTTTTCCCCTCTCCCCTCTTTATTTATTAATCACTAGCTGTACCCGGCATGCGTTGCTGTGCCCTATTTAGGAGATGCGAGAAAGTCTGAGTATGTAAGGGTTGGAATTGATGTTACTTATGGTCTTGGTGGGGTCATGGCTGTGTCGTTGTGGGTTGTTCTGGTGGGTGGGATGTTGAAGTCCTGGGAGTTGTTGGTGTGTGGTGTTGCTGGCGTTCTGCAGAGCTTGTGGATATACAATGTTTTTTGTCTTTCCGTCTGCTGTGTTGACGTAGAGGTTGATGCTTGTGTGGGTGGGGTACTTTGGAAGTGAGTGGAGGTACTTGAAATCCCATCATCCATGGTGTGCCCTCCTCTAAACTGCAGTTGGATGGAGTGTGGGTCATGGGGGCACTGTGTGCCAAGTTGGGTCTTTATCGGTCTTGGTTCTGGGCCACAGTGGTCTGTGGGGAATGAAGGGTTTGAAAGTACTACAAATCCCATAATCCATGGAGGTACATCAAATCCCATCATCCATGGTCCACCCTCCTCCAAACTGTAGTAGAATGTAGCGTGGGTCATAGGGGCTCTGTGTGCCAAGGTAGGTTACTGTAAATTCAGGCCATACACAATGTCCCATGAGCTGAGGCCTAGTCGGGAAAATCAAGTTAATGAAGCCTTACTGTCAATTTTGGGCATGGTCTGTGATTTGTAGGGGTTTAAATTTTCTGTGGGAAGTGAATTGGGTGTTTGTGTTGGCGACTGCCTCAGGCCTTTGCCTTATCCTCCTCTGACAGTTTAGAGGGTCGGAATGTTCATGTTGGCTGGCCAATAGAGGCATTATGCAAATACTCTCTCACTGGCAACCAATCATGTTGTCAGAATGTGGAGGCTGGGAGATTTGCTGGCGGCCTCAGAGAATGCTGGGAAATGTAGGTTTTTTTGTATCGTTGTTTTGGGGGCCTTCTAGGTTTTTTGGGGGGAATTTTCTTTGCTAAAAACCTACCTTGCCTGAGGCCTATTTTTGTTGCCAAGTTTGGTGTCTCTGCCTTGTAAGGTTTCTCTGCCTAGGACAGTCGTTCCATGACGGGACCTCCTTTATATAATAGATTCTTGTATGCCGCGACTCCCCGAGGGCTCGGAGTGGCTCACAATCACAAGCATAAAACAGATAAAAACATCAGACAAACTATTCTAAATTCAAACTAAAACTAACTCTGCAGGTTTACAAAAATCAGCAACTAAATGCCAGTTTGAAGAGATAGGTTTTACAGGCCCTGCGAAAGGCAAGGAGGTCTTGCAGGGCACGCACTTCAGCTGGCAGAGTATTCCATATAGTTGGAGCCATCACAGAGAAGGCCCTATGCCGGGTCGAGGCCAGATGGATGGTCTTGACATCAGGCACCTCGAGGAGATTCAGATCTTCAGAGGGGAGTGATCTCTGGGGTTGATAGGGGGTGAGACGGTCCCTCAGATACATCGGCCCCAGACCATATAAGGCCTTGAAGGTTAACACCATCACCTTGAAAGTGATCCAGTGCTCGACCGGAAGCCAATGAAGCTGCTGTAAGATGGGAGTTATGTGGCTCCTCGCCGGCACTCCAGCAAGGAGTCGAGCAGCGGCGTTCTGGACGAGCTTAAGCTTCTGGATCACGGACAAGGGCAGGCCAATGTAAAGGGCGTTACAGTAGTCTATCCTTGAGATGATTGTGGCTTGGATAACTGTGGCTAGGTTGTCTCTAGATAAGTAGGGGGTGTAAAAAGGCGGTTTTGCTGACAGTGGAGACCTGGGCCTCCATAGACAGCAAAGGGTCAAAAACAACCCCCGGGCTTTTTACTGATGATGATGGGCAAAGTGCCTCGCCATCCAGGGTGGGAAGCTGGACCACCCCACAATCCGGTCGACCCAGCCACAGTATCTCCGTCTTCGCTGGATTCACCCTCAATCTACTGGCACGCAGCAATCCAGTGATGGCCACAAGGCACTGATGGAAACAAGAGGGTACGGAGTCCGGCCAGCCTTCCATCTTCAGAACAAGCTGAGTGTCGTCAGCATACTGATAACATTCCAGCCCGAAACTTCGAACCAGCCCAGCAAGTGGTCGCATGTAGATGTTAAATAACAGAGGGGAAAGTATGGCCCCTTGTGGGACCCCACAAGATAGAGGGGCCCTCTCAGAGACCAGACCTCCCCTTTCCACTCGCTGTCCCTGATTGTGTAGAAAGGACAACAGCCATTTCAAGCCTGTTCCCCTAACTCCAACAACGGCAGGGCGGTGGGCCAAAAGATTGTAATCGACCGTATCAAATGCTGCTGTGAGGTCCAATAACACAGGGCTGTCCAACTGGCGGCCCCGGGGCCGGATCCGGCCCCGTAGCCTGTTGGACACGGCCCCACCTATGCCTTCAGCCGCCATTTTTAAATTTAAAAAAATCGATTTTTTTAAATGGCGGCCGGGGGAGGGGGGAGGCAGGGCAGGGAGGAGGAAGAGAGCTAGCTCCTCCTTTTCGGCGCCCCCTCCCTACCTAGGGCGGGGAGCTAAAAGGGCAGAAGGCGGCGCCAAGAGCAGCGCGTCACAGGCCTGGCGTGACGCGCTGCTCTTGGCACCGCCTACTCCTCTTCGGCGGCCCCCGGCCTAGGGAAGGGAGGGGGTGCCGAAAGGAGGAGTAGGCGGTGCCAAGGGCAGCGCGTCACGCCAGGCTTGTGACGCTGTCGCTGGCGCCGCCTTCTGCCCTTTTCGGCACCGAGAGAGGACGAGAAGCGATCCAGGCAGGGAGGAGGAGCCAGCTCTCTTCCTCCTGCCTGGATCGCCTTCTCCCTTTCTCGGCGCCGCCGCTGCGAACTGCCTCGCAACGGCGGCGGCGCCGAGAGAGGGACGGAGGGCGATCCAGGCAGGAGGAAGACAGCTGGCTCCTCCTCCCTGCCTGGATCGCCCTTCTCCCTCTCTCGGCGCCGCCGCTGCGAGGCAGTTTGCAGCGGCGCCGCCGAGAAAGGGACAAGGCGGCGGTACAGGGAGGAGGGGCCAGCTGTCTTCCTCCTGCCTGGATCGCCCCCTCCGTCCCTCTCTCGGCGCCGCCGTTGCGAGGCAGTTTGCAGCGGCGCCGCCGAGAAAGGGACAAGGCGGCGGTACAGGGAGGAGGGGCCAGCTGTCTTCCTCCTGCCTGGATCGCCCCTCCGTCCCTCTCTCGGCGCGCCCGTTGCGAGGCAGTTTGCAGCGGCGCCGCCGAGAAAGGACAAGGCGGCGGTACAGGGAGGAGGGGCCAGCTATCTTCCTCCTGCCTGGATCGCCCCTTCTCCTTTCTCGGCGCCGCCGCTGCGAACTGCTTCGCAATGGCGGCGCCAAGAGAGGGACGGAGGGGCGATCCAGGCAGGAGGAAGACAGCTGGCTCCTCCTCCTTCCCCGCACCGTGGCGCGTCCGCGGGGGAGGAGGATGGAGGAGGAAGGCAGCCCGCCCCGCCCCCCGCCCCACCCCGCCCCCGCTATCGGCCCCGCCCCCTGCTCACTGATCACCTGCGGCCCCCCAGGTGATCAGTGACACTTCTTCCGGCCCTTGGGCCGGAAGAAGTTGGACAGCACTGCAATAACACAAGCAGCGCTGATCCGTCCTTGTCTAGCTGGCAACGAAGCTGGTCTGAGATCTCATCTTTGCAGTGGGCAGATGATAATTTTGTCAGTGCGGATTGTTTTCAAGTGCAGGCCAAGGTCTTTAGGCACCGTACCACCCACTGGGACCACCTTGACTGACCTGTGCCAGAGTCTTTGCAGTTTGAACTTTAAATCCTTGTATCGTGTAAGCTTGGTGAGGTCAGGAGTCTTGTGCTCCAAAACTCTGTCAGTCTGAATTCGGAAGTCCCAGAGTAGTTTGACATGTTCATTTTCCATAACTTTTTCAGGTTTGTGATCTTACCAGTTCTTTGTCACAAGCAGATGGTATTTGTGGCTCGAGTTCCAATGGATCATCTGACCAACGATGTTATGCCTCTGCTTGTAGTCCATCTGTGCAATCTTCTTGCAGCAGCTGAGTACATGATCCATCATTTCGTCTGCTTCCTTGCAGAGTCTACACTAGGAATCTGTCCAGGGACGGTCTAAGGTAATTTTAAATGGTAAGTGAACATTATTTTGGCGGGCCCCCAAAACATTATTTTGGCGCCCCCCCCCTCTGCGCATGCCCAGAAGTTCCTGTGCACAGGCGCAGAAGCCTGTAAACACAGCACTCCCTATTTGGCACCCCGCACATGCTCAGAAGCTCCTGTGTGCAGGTACAGAAGCCTGTAAACACAGCACTCCTATTTGGCACGCCCCCTCGCACATGCCCAGAAGCTCCTGTGCACAGGCGCAAAAAGCCTGTAAACACAGCACTCCTTATTCGGCACGCAGGGAGGTTTGCTACGTCGGAGCGCACAAGGCCCAAAAGCGGAACATTGGCCAGACGCTGTCTGCCGGGCGGGGGAATGCGCCCTTTACCCAGATGGTGCCCCATGCAGTGGCGTCCTTCTCCTACTGGTAGGATCGCCCCTGAATCTGTCATCGACTTTTCAATTCTGGCTTTGATGGCATTTGTTCTAATTTCTTATTCTTGGGCTGCAAAAAATCAGACCCCCCCCCCCATCTCCTTTTCCAGAGTTCCATTTGTGAGCCACATCCATGTTTTTTCCTTGTCCATTTAGCTCTCAGTGTTTCCCGGGAACTGCCCACAGAGAGCCCTTTTGTGCCAGCTTTCTCTTCTGCTCTGCATTGTATTTTTACATTATTCACTCTTTTGCATGTGAAGCGGTTTTCTCTTATTGACTTCCCTCAATGTTGGTTCTTGACTGCCTTTCACATCATCTTCCAGGGCATGTTTCTCTTCTTCTACCATTGGTTTCACTTGCAGAAGCCCTCTCTCTGCCTCCTGATTTTCTGGGCAGGTCAAGTCTGTCGACATCACTGCCTGGGTATCATGAGGAGAGGATGGTCATCAGTTTTATTTTTCTCTCCAGATCTTCCAACTCTGCTTGCATCTAGTATAGTATTATTATTATGTTTATTTATACCTTGCTTTTTCTCTCCACAAGGAGACTCAAAGTGTCTGTGTATCTATTATTAGTATCAGAATGTATGGTGGTGGTGGTGGTTGTTGTGTTTATGTTTATTTATACCTTGCTTTTTCTCTCCACAAGAAGACTCAAAGTGTCTATGTATCTGTTATTAGTATCAGAATGTATGGTTGTTGTTGTTGTGTTTATGTTTATTTATACCTTGCTTTTTCCCTACACAAGGAGACTCAAACTGTCTATGTATTTATTATGGATTCCTTGGTCGCCCCTTCCAGGTGGCTCGGGGCGACTCACAGTCCCAAACGGTTACAGTCAATAAAAACACAGTAAAAACACAGTAAAAACAGTACAGTCCATAAAATTACAATAAAACACAATAAAAGAACAAACCTTGCTTTTTCCCTACACAAGGAGACTCAAACTGTCCATGTATTTATTATTAGTATCAGACTGTATGGTTGTTGTTGTTGTTGTGTTTATGTTTATTTATACCTTGCTTTTTCTCTACACAAGGAGACTCAAAGTGTCTATGTATCTATTATTAGTATCAGAATGTATGGTTGTTGTTGTTGTTGTGTTTATGTTTATTTATACCTTGCTTTTTCTCTCCACAAGGAGACTCAAAGTGTCTGTGTATCTATTATTAGTATCAGAATGTATGGTTGTTGTTGTTTTTATTTATACCTTGCTTTTTCTCTCCACAAGGAGACTCAAAGTGTCTATGTATCTATTATTAGTATCAGAATGTATGTTTGTTGTTGTTGTGTTTATGTTTATTTATACCTTGCTTTTTCTCTACACAAGGAGACTCAAAGAGTCTATGTATTTATTATTAGTATCAGAATGTATGGTTGTTGTTGTTGTGTTTATGTTTATTTATACCTTGCTTTTGCTCTCCACAAGGAGACTCAAAGTGTCTGTGTATCTATTATTAGTATCAGAATGTGTTGTTGTTGTTGTTGTTATGTTTTATGTATACCTTGCTTTTGCTCTCCACAAGGAGACTCAAAGTGTCTGTGTATCTATTATTAGCATCAGAATGTGTTGTTGTTGTTGTTATGTTTTATGTATACCTTGCTTTTGCTCTCCACAAGGAGACTCAAAGTGTCTATGTATCTATTATTAGTATCAGAATGTATGGTTGTTGTTGTTGTTATGTTTTATTTATACCTTGCTTTTGCTCTCCACAAGGAGACTCAAAGTGTCTGTGTATCTATTATTAGCATCAGAATGTGTTGTTGTTGTTGTTATGTTTTATGTATACCTTGCTTTTTCTCTCCACAATGAGACTCAAAGTGTCTATGTATCTATTATTAGTATCAGAATGTATGGTTGTTGTTGTTGTTGTTGTATTTATGTTTATTTATACCTTGCTTTTTCTCTACACAAGGAGACTCAAAGTGTCTGTGTATCTATTATTAGTATCAGAATGTGTTGTTGTTGTTGTTGTTATGTTTTATGTATACCTTGCTTTTTCTCTCCACAAGGAGACTCAAAGCAGCTATGTATCTATTATTAGCATCAGAACGTGTTGTTGTTGTCATGCTTATTTATACCCTGCTTTTTCCCTCCAGAAGGAGACTAAAAAGCCGCTTACATTAAAAGCATTTTGCAGCAATGTAAAATCTACAAATATACAAACGTTAAAACAAAATTAGTTCTCATTGGTATTTAAAAATTCAGTTAAAAGGATGGAAGGCTGACCACATGACGGCACTTTGCATCGGTGGTCATGGCTCATCATGGCTTTGGGTGAAGCTTTGGATGGAGTCAACAGGAGGGGGTCACGCTGCATACATCCCTTGGTGCTTTGAGCATAATGAGCACATGGAGCAGAAAGGGCTGCCGGCAGGACACACCAAGGCTCCCCATGGATGGAAAGTGC
Organism: Anolis apletophallus; assembly: GCA_030556195.1. Classification (NCBI taxonomy): domain Eukaryota; kingdom Metazoa; phylum Chordata; class Lepidosauria; order Squamata; family Anolidae; genus Anolis; species Anolis apletophallus. The sequence goes on from JARBWK010000015.1 coordinate 12,390,807, forward strand.
TTTGGGGGAGAAAACATTCCAAACAAATCCCTTGCCCTCACATGACCCCCATGTCTCTATGGATGCGGATGGCATTTTCACTATGGAGCATTGCAGACCCAAGAGAGGCCTCTTTGGAAACAAGGAGGTCATTTCAGATCATTCCCCATTGTTTTTCACAAAAAGAGATTATAATGCCCAGAGAGGGGCGATATGGCAAAAACTGCCCCTTTGAGGACAGATAACTTTTCATTGTAGAGGGGCTGCAGAAGTGCCCTCAAGGTCTCCAACAGTCCAATGTCTCTTCCAAGACACGGCGGATCTATAGCACCATGTAACAAAAATTGAAAAATGTTCTGTTCCTGGTTTGTAAGTGTTATTTCCGGTTTAATTGTGTGGTCCTGACTTTGAAAGTAGCTGTTATCCCCCAGAAGCTTTGTTTTAGTGGCATAAACTATGTTGAATTGGGTTGCTGTGAGTTTTCCGAGCTGTATGGCCATGCCCTAGAAGCATTCTCACCTGACATTTTGCCTGCATCTATGGCAGGCATCCCCATAGGTTGTGAGGTCAGTTGGAAACTAGGCAAGTGGGGTTTATATATCTGTGGAAGGTCCAGGGTGGGAGAAAGAACTCTTGTCTGTTGGAGGCAAGTGTGAATGTTGCAATTGGTCACCTTGATTAGCAGTGAATGGCCTTGCAGCTTCAAAGCCTGGCTGCTTCCTGTCTGGGGGAATGCTTTGTATGGAGGTGTTAGCGTTGACATTATTTCCTGTCTGGAATTCCTCTGTTTTCTGAGTGTTGCTCATTATTTACTGCAGTGTTTCCCAACCTTTTTTGAGCTGCGGCACATTTTTTACATTTACAAAATCCTGGGACACACCACCAGCCAAAATGACACAAAATGACACTCTAACACAGTAATACATATAGTTAATATGTTTTTAAATGTATTTATCTCTCTCGGCATTACTTCGCGAACGAAGATTCAGGAAGGACTCATCCCACGCTTTTTACAAGCGCGTTGATGACTAAAAAGGCCAATCTGAGATAGGCAAGTTCGGTTGCAGAAAGCGCAGCAGAAAGTCTCCTTGGGTGATGTTTTTTCCAAGTTGCGGTTCTTTCTGCGTTGTCGTTTCTCTTCGAGACCCATTCGGCGTGTCTTCTCGAAAGAGGCCGCAGCATTGTGGATAGTGCTTCTCCATGCCTCCCGATGTGAGGCCAGGGTGGACCATTGTTGGTGATCAATCTGGCCAAGCCTGAGATGTTGTTTCAGGGAGTCCTTATATCTCTTTTGGGGGGCGCCTCTCTTGCGCTGACCCATGGCGAGTTCACCGTAGAGTAGTATCTTTGGGAGGCGGTGGTCCTCCATCCTAGAGACGTGTCCTGCCCAGCGCAGCTGTGTTCTCAATAGCATGGCCTCAATGCTGGTGATCCCTGCTTGCTCAAGGACAGCAACATTCGTCACATAGTCGGTCCAGTGTATATTTAGGATTGTGCGAAGACAGCGCTGATGAAAGCGCTCGAGGAGTCGTAGGTGTTGGCGATAGGTGACCCATGTTTCAGACCCATAGAGGAGAATGGACAGTATGATAGCTCTGTACACACTGATTTTGGTGCTTTGTCTCAGGTGCTTGTTGCTCCAGACTCTTTTGTGAAGCCTTCCGAATGCACTATATGCCTTTGATAATCTGTGATCTATCTCTTTGTCAATCTTGGCGTCTGAAGAGATGATGCTTCCCAGGTAGGTGAACTGCTGAACGGACTTAAGCACAGATGTGCCTATGCTGACGTGAGGATGGTGGTGTTCTTCCTGTGGTGCGGGCTGGTAGAGGACTTCTGTTTTCTTCAGGCTGACTTCCAGCCCAAACAGCTCTGCAGCTGTTGCAAAGCAGGATGTGAGGCGCTGCAGGGCTGCTTCTGAATGGGCGACAAGGGCAGCATCGTCAGCAAAAAGTAGCTCACGGACTAGATAGTTTAGAGTCTTAGTGCGAGCCCTCAGACGGCTTAAGTTGAACAAGCTACCATCAGTACGATAGCGTATATATATGCCGTCTTCTTCTTGTAGGTCTGCCATAGCCCTTTGGAGCATCATGCTGAAGAAGATTGTAAATAGGGTTGGTGCAAGAACACAACCTTGTTTCACTCCATTAGTTATGAGAAAGGGCTCCGAGAGAGCATCGCCATATCTGACTTGACCGTGCTGGCCCTCATGTAACAGGACAATCATTTTGAGAAACTTGGGGGACATCCTAGACGTTCCAGGATCTGCCACAGACCTTTCCTGCTCACAGTGTCGAAGGCTTTGGTGAGGTCGACAAATGTTACATAGAGTCCTTTGTTCTGCTCTCTACATTTCTCTTGCAGTTGTCTAAGGGCAAAAACCATATCTGTGGTGCTCCTATTTGCTCTGAAGCCGCATTGGCTTTCAGGGAGAAGTTCTTCTGCAATAGCCGGAACTAATCTGTTCAGGAGTATCCTTGCAAGGATTTTTCCAGCAATGGAGAGCAGTGTTATACCTCGATAGTTTGAGCAATCGGATTTTGTTCCCTTTTTCTTATACAGGGTGATGATAACTGCATCTCGGAGATCTGATGGCAGTTCACCTTTTTCCCAGCAACTCACAAGGAGCTCGTGGAATTTAGCATGCAGTACATGACCTCCCTGTTTCCAAGCTTCAGGTGGGATTCCATCGATCCCGGCTGCCTTGCCATTTTTCAACTGCTGTATGGCCTCAATGGTCTCTTCCAGAGTGGGAGCTGTGTCCAGTTCATTTTTCATTGGTTGTTGTATCATGTGTTGGATAGCTGAACCTTGGACTACTCGGCTGGCATTAAAGAGACCCTGAAAATGTTCAGCCCATCGGTTCAGGATGGAGGTTTTATCAGTAATTAGTGTTTGACCATCTGTACTGTATAAGGGGCTTTGGACCTGATAAGTAGGTCCAAACACTGCTTTGAGAGCTTCATAAAAACCTCTGTGATCACCGAGATCTGCACAGCGTTGTGTCTTTTCTGATAAATCAATCCACCACTTGTTCTGGATGTCTCTGAGTTTTTGTTGGAGTTTACTACATGCGAGACGAAAGGCTGCTTTTCTTACATGGCAAGATGGCTGGGCGAGGAATGCCTGGTGAGTGGTTCTCTTCTTTGCCAACAGCTCCTGGATCTCTTGGTTGTTTTCATCAAACCAGTCTTGGTTTTTCTTAAGGGAGAATCCTAGGGATTCTTCAGCAGACTGCAGGATACTGTTTTTGATGTGTTGCCAGAGCGCTGTAGGAGAAGAATCTGTAGGGTGGACTTCAAGTTTTGCTTGCAGATTTACCTGGAAGTTGTCTCTCACAACAGCCTGTTGAAGACTGTTGACTTGGAGTCTCCTCTTTAAGATGCACCCCTCTTAGGTTTGAGCTTAAGGTGTAGATTTAGTTTACATCTTACAAGGCGATGGTCTGTTTGACATTCTGCACTGGGCATCACTCGAGTATGACGGACATCACGAATGTTTCTCTGGCGCACTAAAACATAGTCAATGAGGTGCCACTGCTTGGATCGGGATGCATCCAGGTGGTCTTCAAGCTATCTTTCTGCTGAAAGATGGTGTTTGTAATAGTCAGCTGCTGTTCTGCACAAAACTCTAGCAGAAGGCGCCCATTATCATTACAGTTTCCAACACCGTGCTTGCCTAATACACTCAGTGTTTATACACTCAGTGTGAAACCTGGGCCTGTTTTATACACTCAGTGTGAAACCTGGGCCTGTTTCGATGAACATAACATAGATATTTATTTATTTATTTATTTTATTTACTCGGCTTCTATGCCGCCACTCCCAAATAGGCTCGGGGCAGCTCACAGCCAGAAAGCAAGACAATACACAATAAACAGATATCCTGGCAGGAATGGCAGAAAGACACAAACTTCCCACAGAGAACTCTCATAACTAAGAGAAAATACTACATCAGTTTGGTGGGCCTTGGGTTTTGGAGTGGTAGTTCACCTACTGTATATCCAGAGAGCACTGTGGACTCAAACAATGTTGGATCAGGACCAAACTTGGCATGAATACTCAATATGCCCAAATATGAACACAGATGGAGTTTGGGGAAAATAGACCTTGACATTTGGGAGTTACAGTTTCTGGGATTTATATTTAATAACAATCAAAGAGCATCCTGAACTCTTGCAACAATGGAATTGAACCAAACTTGACATATTGAACTCTCATTACCAACAGAAAGTACTGAAAGGGTTTGCTTGGGAATAGACCTTGAGTTTGGAAGTTGTAGTTCACCTACACCCAGAGAGCACTGTGGACTCAAACAATGTTATGTTATGTTGTTGTTTGTTTTCTATCCAGAATCACAATGTTGGAAGGAGGCTCACCACTTTAAGGTCCCTAAAACAGGCATGGGAAAACTTCAACTCCCACCATTCCTAACAGCCTGAGGCCCTTTCCTGCTTAAATGACTGAGGGGGGGAGGAAAAGGGCCTGAGGCTGCTAGGAATGGTGGGAGTTGGAGTCCAAAACACCTGGAAGGTCCAAGTTTGCCCATGCCAGCTTTCGACAGAGGCCTCTTCCTCCCCCCTTCGTGCCCTTTCTTCCCTCTCCTGCTGAACACTTACTTTTTCTTCTACACTGCCGCTTCTGCCGCCATTTTGATCCGAGGGGGCAGCGTGAGCATGTTCAGGAGGGGAGGGGGAGGTAGGAAGGCGTGACCCGTGCAGGCGCTACTGCGCAGACTCGCCCCAGAGCAAAGCGAGGCAAAGCGAGCAGAGCGAGGCTGGGAAGAAGGGAGCCCGGGTGGAGAAGAAAAAGTGTTTGGCAGGAGGGGGAAGAAAGGGGATTGGAGGTTCCAATTTCCCACGGCACACCTGATGATCGCTCACGGCACACTGGTTGGGAAACACTGGTTTACTGTACTGACTTGAGAATTTTCTTCAATTACTGGTAGCCAGATTTTGTTCATTTTCAGCTTCAAAGGAGCCATTGAATGCTAAACAAGGATAGGAATCACACAATTGTTGCTGGACTGTAAGTCCCAGTAGTCGGGAAGCCTGCTGGGAGCTGCCGCCCATCCCTTTTGCCTTTTCTTTGGCCATGCCAAGGCCCTGCTCCCCACCAGAGCCTATTGTGCAGCGTATGAGAGGGGCGCCTGTTCTTGCTCAGCGTGCGTGACTTGGCCAGCAACTTCTCTTTCATTGAGGCGAAAGAATGAGGCGAAGTTCATAAAGGACAAGGAAATAGGGGCAAAAAAGGAGGCCTGGTTGCTTTTCCTTTAGAGGAGAAAGCAAGGCCAATGCTTGGAGATGGTCAAAGGGTGCAACTGTCTTGATTTGGCAAGCACCGTCCCAATTAATCCCCTGCCCTCCCACTTTTTATTAAAACGTCCCGGTTTCCTCACCCCCTTCTTTCCTTTTGTCCTCTGTTTACTGTAAATTGAGTCCAAAGCCCAAAAGGGAGGAATGGAGACAGAAATATCTCATGGAATCGACCCCGAAGGATCTCATGTCCAACTGCAAAAAGGAAATAAAGAGCAACACTTTAAAAAAAGGTGAATTCCTGATAAGAAACAATCAGGGCCAGCTAACACCCCAACAAAGGATTTCCCTAGGCAGGTAGCAGCCAGGCTTTGATGCTGCAAGGCCGTTCAATGCTAATCAAGCTGGCCAATTGCAACATTCACACTTCCCGCAAGCAGATAAGAGTTCTTTCTCCCACCCTGGACATTATTCCACAGGTATATATACCCCACTTACTTAGTGTCCAACAGACCCCCACAACCTCTGAGGATGCCTGCCATAAATGTGGGTGAAACGTCCGGAGAGAATGCTTCTGGAACACTGGGACTGCAATGGGACTGTGGTGCAGCTGACTGGGAGTCAGCTGCATTAAGATCACTACTGGCTGAAAGGTCATGAGTTCGAAGCCAGCCTGGATCAGAGTGAGCTCCCGACCAAAATTGTGGAGTTTGTTGACCTTTGCAGCCCGAAAGACAGTTGCATCTGTCAAGTAGGAAATTTAGGTACCACTTTGTGGGGAGGCTAATTTAACTGATTTACGAGGCCATAAAAATCTCCAGGAAGTATGCAAAGAATGAGGAAGCGACAGCTCCCCTGGTGGCCAGAAGCTGGAATGTTAAATAGCCTCTGAGTGTCTGTCTATATATGTTGTGTGTCTGTGGCATTGAATGTTTGCCATGTATATGTACATTGTAATCCGCCCTGAGTCCCCTGCGGGGTGGGAAGGGCGGAATATAAATATTGTAAAGATCATCCGGAGTTTCGGAGTAAGGTGTTATCTGTACGCAGATGACGTCCAAATCTGTCACTCCTTCCCACCTGTTACTAAGAAGGCTGTCCAGACCTTGAACCGGTGCTTGGCTGCTGTGTTGAATTGGATGAAGGCTAGCAAATTGAAATTGAATCCAGACAAGACAGAGGTCCTCCTGGTCAGTCAAAAGGCCGAACAGGGCATAGGGTTACAGCCTGTGTTGGATGGGGTTACACTCCCCCTGAAGGCGCAGGTTCGCAGCTTGAGAATGATCCTGGATTCATCGCTGAGCCTGGAACCCCAGGTCTCGGCGGTGGCCGGGAGAGCTTTTCCACAACTAAAACTTGTGCGCCAGCTGCGCCCGTACCTTGGGAAGTCTGACTTGGCCACGGTGGTCCACGCTCTGGTCACATCCCGAATAGACTACTGCAACGCACTCTACGTGGGGCTGCCTTTGAAAACGGTTCGGAAACTTCAGTTGGTCCAACGGGCGGCAGCCAGAATGCTAACTGGGCCGACATACAGGGAGCATACCACCCCCCTGCTGTGTCAGCTCTACTGGTTGCCTGTCCATCTCCGAGCCCAATTCAAAGTGCTGGTATTGACCTATAAAGCTCTATACCAGGGGTGCTCACACTTTTTCAGCATGGGAGCTACTGATTAAAAAAACAAGTCCCAAAGATCACCTACCCAGAAATGTAAAATGTATAATTATTTTCTTATTTATTTACTGTATTTATATTTATTTATTCATTTTTATGTACCGCTCCTTCCAGCAGGCTCGGGGCAGTTTATATAAAATGAAGTTATAAAACATCAACATTTCAATTTAATAACAACAATATAAAACAGAGCATAAAAATACATCCAACCACCCCATTTCTCCCACACTGCCATATTACCACAAATATTATCAGCCAGAAAGTAAGAAGAGAGGCTGTTGAACTGCAAGGCCATTTAATACTCAGCAAGGTAAACAAAGGGGCATGCAAAAATACATCCAACCACCCCATTTCTCCCACATTTCCATATTCCCCAATATATATTTCTCAAGGAACAAAGCAAGCAGAGAGGCTTTGGAGCTAAAAGGCCATTTTTAAACATTAAAAATAAACAAAGAGACATGCCACAGAACAATCAAGCACCCACCCCAAAGTAAAAAGACCGACCTTTGAGATGCGGTAAGGAAATGACCCCAAAGCGTCCTTCTCCTCCTCCTCCGTCGTTGCTCCTATTTCCACGCTGCCAGCATGCGTGCCGCCTCCAAGAGCTCACGAGAAGTCCGAGAGGCAAAATGGGCGCTTCTGCGCATGCGCGCGGGGCCAGCCATGCATCGCGTCATCCAGGACCGCCCCCTTTGGACTCCTACGACTCTGAGTGGCTGGAGAAGGATGGAGGGAGGAGGAGGAATCCAAAAGAGGGGGCCCATTCTGCCTCTTGGACTCTGGAGCTTTTGGAGGCGGCGCGCGAGCAGGGAGCGGGGAGGAGCAACGACAGAGGACTTCTTTGCAGCGTGCAGGGGCGCGTGAAGAGGACCAACAGCAAAAAACCTGGTCAGGGGCCTGAAGATCACCAGGATGAGGCCCGAAGATCCCCCTGGTGATCCCGATCACCATTCTGAGCACCCTGCTCTATATGGTTCTGGCCCAGCTTACTTGTCTGAACGCATCTGCCTCTATGTCCCATCTCACAGTCTAAGATCATCTGGGGAGGCCCTGCTCTCGCTCCCGCCAGCATCGCAAATGCGGCTGGTGGGGACGAGAGACAGGGCCTTCTCGGCGGTGGCCCCTCGCCTATGGAACGCACTCCCAAACGAAATAAGATCGACCTTTGGATTTGACTGGATTGACACTTTGGACTTGACTGGACTGAAAATATGTGTTCCGCTTGATGGCTTCAATTAATTATTGTTGTATGTAGTGGTTTTTAATGTAATGTTTTTTAAAATGTTTTTAATGCTTTTTAATGATGTATTTTTATATGGTGTATTTTAAATTGTCTTGTGGTGTTGCGGCCTGTAGTGCTGCAAATCTAAGCCGTGCGGGGGTGAGAAGCTACGGGGTACAAATACCATAAATAAATAAATAAATAAACAAACAAACATGGACAGACAGCCCGTAAAACTCACAGCAACCCAACCGAAATAAGGACTTGTAGACCTCCTTTTCTGGAAGATGCAGCGCCAGGGAGAGGAGTCGGCGCTGGCCTCCCCCTTCCATCCTCCCAACTGGAGTGGGCTCATTATCCTTCTCATTACGCCCTGTTTTTATTTCCTCTTCTGCAAGAGCAGATGTTAATTATGGTGCTCATTTGTGAGATGGAAAGCGAGAGCAGGCAGCAAGTCATGCAGCAAACCCACGGAGGCAAGGGAAAGCCTGCAGAAAAGGAGTTGCAATTCGGTGGCGCGGATGATGCTCTGCGGGGCAAGAGCATCATCCAAAGCAGTGTTTCCCAACCTTTTTTGAGACGTGGCACACTTTTTACATTTGCAAAATCCTGGGGCACACCACCAACCAAAATGACACAAAATGACACTCTAACACAGTCATACATATAGTTAATATGTTTTTAAATGTATTTATACGCTCAGTGTGAAACCTGGGACTGTTTCGATGAACACAACATAGATATCCTGGCAGGAAGGGCAGAAAGACACAAACTTCCCACACAGAACTCCCATAACCAAGAGAAAATGCTATGAGAGTTTGGTGGGCATTGACCTTGGGTTTTGGAGTTGTAGTTCACCTATATCCAGAGAGCACTGTGGACTCAAACAATGCTGGATCAGGACCAAACTTGGCATGAATACTCAATATGCCCAAATGTGAATGCAGATGGAGTTCAGGGGAAATAGATCTTGACATTTGGGAGTTGTAGTTGCTGGGATTTATAGTTCCTCGACAAAGGACTGGACTTGGCACAGAAATCGTCATGACCAACTGATCATACTGGAGAGGTTTGGGAGGGAACTGACCTTGATTTTTGGGAGTTGTAGTTCCCCCGCATCCAGAGAAACGGTGGAGAGAGAGAGAGAAGGGCCTGGCTTGGCTGTCCTGCCACTCTCAGAATGCAAGGCCAGGCCTGCCATCTCTGGCCCCCATTATGGTGCATAACATGGCTTCTCTTTCCCCAGCCCCAGCACTCTCACCACCAAGCCACCCCCGGCTTGGAGACCCCCCCCCCCCTGCTCCTCTTTGAAGTGGGCGACAGGTAAAGCCAGGTGGGCTCCCATTGCCCGCTCCCAAATACCCAATACGCCCACATTTTAATACTGGTGGGGTTGGGGTGGGGATTGATTTTGTCATTTGGGAGTTGTAGTTGCTGGGATTTATAGTTCACCTACAATCAAAGAGCATTGTGAACTCCACCAACGATGGAATTCAACCCAACTCGGCACACAGAACTCCCATGTCCAACAGAAAATACTGGAAGGGTATGGTGGGCACTGACCTTGAGTTTGGGAGTTGTAGTTCACCTACCTCCAGAGAACACTGTGGACTCAAACAATGATGGACCTGGACCAAACTTGGCATGGATAATCAATATGCCCAAATGTGAACACTGGTGGAGTTTGGGGAAAATAGACCTTGACATTTGGGAGTTGTAGTTGCTGGGATTTATAGTTCACCTACAATCAAAGAGCATTCTGAACCCCAGCAACGATAGAATTGAGCCAAACTGCCCACACAAACCCCCCATGACCAACAGGAAATATTGTGTTTTTAATGGTTTTTGGCAACCCCTCTGACATCCCCTCGTGACCCCCCCCCCAGGGGTCCCGACCCCTGGTTGAGAAATCCTGATGTAACTGTTGCCAAAACTCCCAGGCTCAGCCAGCTTCTGGGCGTAGCCCAGCCAATCAGCTTCATGCTTTGCATTTTTCAGTTAACACACTCACCAACTGATTTTTACATGCTCCAACAGTGTTGTCATGTTCATTTGAGCTGTTTCTGGCTCTATTGTTATTGGGTTTTCTGGGCGGGATTTGTTCCAAAGGTTTTGCCTTCCGAGTCTTCCTCCGAGGCTGAGATATTATGATATCACTCAATGAGTATTCATAGTTGAGTATGGATTCGAATCCAAGTCTCCTGGAACCTGAGGCCCCATTTACACTGACCGTATATATAATGCAGTTTCAAACTACAACATAGGGCAGTGGAGTGGGGCCTTAGTTCAACACCTAGGCTGCTAGGCCATGCTGGTGCTTGTGTTTCGGACAGTGATCCTCATTCCTTTTATAGATGCTGCAAAAAAAAGGAAAGAAAGAGAAACAAGAACGATGGATCCCATTCTTCCCTTGAACACACATAGGTTCCTCTAAGGAAGCAGTCGGGCATTTGTACCTGGCGCAGAATGGCTGCATTGGATCTCGAGCAATAATTTGGTGGTCTTGCCGTGAAGAGCCATGGATGACAATCAGCTTATCTCCATTTAAAGTTTATTTATTTCTGATTTTAAAAGGTTATTCCCGGGGTGTAAGGGCCCAAAGAGCAAATGCGAGATAGCAGTTAGTCTTATAATTAGCCTAGGAAAAATATGGCACCGAAATTGAGGCGATCCATTGACCCGCGGATATGGGGCCCTGATGGGTTTCCGTATCTGCGGTTCAGAGGAACGCAGTTTCGGCCTTCCCGGGAACGCTGTAAGAGCATCCTGGGTGAGCCGTCAGTGATCTGTGGCTTGGGAATGGAAAAGTTCATGCTTTGAGAGAGTTGGAGACAGTAAAGGACACAATGTATCACTAAGGAAAGGGAAAAGTTACAATTAAATGATACTTTATTGGGCGATTTGTTACAATGTTAGGGTCAGGGGAAGAAAGCAAAGTAAAGAAAGATAGCTTTGTTGAAACCACTGCTGTAGCCACACTCCCAGCGATGTTGGCCCAATGGGGCATCCAGGAACTGCGGAACTCCCTGCTGCAGGTCAGATTAACTTGAACGCAGGGGGCCCTTGGTTGTACGCTATCCCTTTCAGTTCAAAGATCCAAAAGCGGAGATGCACGGATGTTTCATGCTGTGCTAGCAGTCATGCATTGTGCACATTTTGAACGTTGCACGTCCTTCCATTGCGCAGCACTGCCCATTGTGTTGGGAGCATAGAGACGTATTCCTTCTCCTTGAGACGTGATAGAAATGCCTCCAAAGCCCGCAGCCTCCTTGTGGGGCTGCCCTGCATGCTCATCAGGCGCAAGGCGAAAGGGCGGCAGCAGCAGGAAAGGGATGACTCAGGCTTTGCACCCAGGGCTTCGCTGCCAGCCCCGTACAAACGTGTGTCTCTTGATGCACAGATGGCAGGAGGAAGAGAGAGGTCCTGCCCTGTCTATTTATAGGGGCATCCAGCATCTCCAAGCGACCATATGGGCATCCGCAATGCCAGCATGAAGGCCATTGCTGCCAGCCTCCTCCAACTCGCTCCCTTCCTAGGCTTGACTTGCAGAGCCTTCCATTGTGATGACTTCGGACCTTATCCCATTGCAATGTACAGGACGTCCCCAAGTTACAAACATCTGACTTATAAACGACTCAGTCACTAACAGGGATGAGAAAACAGGAAGTGAGAGGAATCTACTTCTTAAAAAAGGGAAATGCACTCCAGGAAGGGTCTCAACTGAAGCGTTATCTCCAATCCTTGTTTCCACAACAAGCCACATTTTCCAGAATTCAATTCTCACAGGGACAGAAATCTCCTGAACAGAGGCACAGACAGCAAAGGAAACACTACAGAGGTACGAACCCTTCCCTATGCTATCCAACAGGCTAGCTAGGCCAAGGTTGCCCAGGAAGTAAATCGCGACCGACCAGTTGATCCCGGGACAAAAGTAGGTCGATCCCAGCGGGATGGGGCGCTTCTCAGAGGAGGACAGAGCCAGACCACGCCAAGCCCACCCCCTCCCCCGGCTTCTGCACTCCCAGCAGTTTCTCCAGGCTTGAAGATGGCAGTGCCAAGCCAGCCTTGTGCTAGCTATGCCACCACTGGCTTGGCACTGCCATCCTCAAGCCTGGAGAAGCTGCTTGGAGCTCCAAAGCCAGAGGGGAGGGGCGGGGCTTGTTATGGCCTGGCTCCGCCCCCTGGCTTCCGCTTTACCAGCAGCTTCTCGAGGCTTGAGGATGGCAATGCCAAGCCAGTGGTGGCATAGCTAGCACAAGGCTGGCTTGGCATTGCCATCCTCAAGCCTGGAGAAGCTGCTGGGAGCTCCAAAGCCAGAGGGGATGGGCGGGGCTTGTTGCGGCCTGGCTCTGCCCCCTGGCTTCCACTCTACCAGCAGCTTCTCCAGGCTTGAGGATGGCAATGCCAAGCCAGTGGTGGCATAGCTAGCATAAGGCTGGCTTGGCATTGCCATCCTCAAGCCTGGAGAAGCTGCTGGGAGCTAGCACAAGGCCAAAGCCAGAGGGAGGGAGGGGGCAGGGCTTGGCAGTGCAGCCTGGCTCTGCCCCTGGCTTTCTGCTCTACCCGCAGCTTCTCCAGGCTTGAGGATGGCAGTGCCAAGTCAGTGGTGGCATAGCTAGCACAAGGCTGGCTTGGCATTGTCATCCTCAAGCCTGGAGCAGCTGCTGGGAGCTCCAAAGCCAGAGGGGAGGGGGCGGGGCTTGGCAGGGCCTGGCTCCGCCCCCTGGCTTTTGCTCTACCAGCAGCTTCTCCAGGCTTGAGGATGGCAATGCCAAGCCAGTGGTGGCATAGCTAGCACAAGGCTGGCTTGGCATTGCCATCCTCAAGCCTGGAGAAGCTGCTGGTAGAGCGGAAGCCAGAGGGGGCGGAGCCATGCCACACCAAGCCCCACCCCCACCCCTCCCCTCCCCAGCCTTGAGGAGGTAGGTAGATCTTTCTGACTTGGTTTTATTATAAGTAGCTCGTGTGCTGAAAAAGTGTGGACACCCCTGGGCTAGAAAATCATGGTTCTAATTGGTTCTAAAGTACTTACAAAACTGAAGTTCTGGTGGTGAACACTAGGTGGCGCTGGTGCTTTGCTTCTACAGTGTTGCTAAAGTTCTGGTGGTGAACATTTCAGAACTCTAACAAAAACTTCCAAAACTTCATTATTATTTCATTACTGGTGATTTTTAAGACAGAACCAATTAGGAACTGCCATTTAGAACAAAATTTTGAAAGTTTTTTTTGAGTTCTGAAAGGTTCATCACCAGGACTAGCGCAAAGCACTAGCGCCACCTAGTTTTCACCACCAGAACTTTAGTTTTGTAAGTACTTTAGAACCAATTAGAACCATGATTGCCCAGGCCTACTATCCAAAGTGTATGTGTGTCCCTCAGGCAGGAATCAGCCAAGCTTTGAAGCTGCAAGACCATTCAATGCGAATCAAGGTAGCCAATTGCAACGTTCACATTTGCCTCAAGCAGGCAAGAGTTCTTTCTCCCACCCTGGACATTCCACAGATACTTGCCTAGTTTCCGACAGACCTCACAACCCCTGAGGACGCATGCCTGTGCAGTCCAGGGGGGGAAATAATGTCCAGGGTGGGAGAAAGAACTCTTGTCTGTTGGAGGCAAGAGGGAAGGTTGCAATTGGCCACCTTGATTAACAGTGAATGGCCTTGCAGCTTCAAAGCCTGGCTGCTTCCTGCTTAGGGGAATCCTTTGTTGGGAGGTATTAGCTGGCCCTGATTGTTTCCTGTACCCTGGACATTCCACAGATATATAAACCCCACTTGCCTAGTTCCCAACAGACTTCACAACCACGGAGGATGCCTGCCATAGATGTGGGTGAAACATCAGGAGAGAATGCTTCTGGAACATGGCCAGACAGCCCAGAAAACTCACAGCAATCTAGTGATTGCCATGAAAGCCTCCAAAACACAGAAATGGGCTACTTCCTAATGTGATGAGGACATTGACTGCAACCATTGCTTGTTGTGCAGACCTCCCACCTTTCTCCCGTCTCTCTTCCGGCACTGACACTGGGAGCCATCGTCTCTCTGGTCCCTGTTCACTGGGACATGGTTCGCTCACCACATCACCCCAGAGCCTCGTCCCTGCTGCTAGGTGGAAGGCCATCGCGCATCATTGGGAATCTCATTGGTAAAATGGATGGGAGGGCAGGACCGACCCTGTCCCTATCCACCCAGGCTAAGTGCCTTCCTCTCCCCAGCAAAGGGCCCTTGATGGAATACACACGCAGCCGGTAATTGAGGTCATAATTATCTTTCAGTTTTCTAATAATATTTATCGAGCGGCCCACCTCAACAGAGCCGCTCTCGGGCCCCAGTCATTTTTGTGTATCAGAATACAGACAGAGTGATCGATAAGGCTCTTTAGCAGAGTTCAGGCTGAAAGAGGGGGGGGGAGGGAGAAGGGCGAGAATGAATGGATTTTATTATATGGTCACAGACCAGGAGTCTGAGACTGGGGGGGGGTCAGGCTTTGTGGGGAGGGGGAGAGGTAGGCCACACTCTAACTGCAAATGTTGGCCTTCCAATGCTGTAGCCCACCTCAAGCAGGAGGGAATGGTGGGTAATAAATGCATTTATTTATTTATTTATATTATTATTATTTGATACATAACAAGATTTGTACACAGCAAACAAGATCACTCTGCTGGCTTTTGTATTGGATCCCTCTTCGGACACTTCCCAAGTATCTAGGACTGTGATGTATCGGCAAATAATGCATGCAGATCCCAGTAGGGTGGCCTTTTGCAGCTGGCAGGTGATAATTTTGTCAGTGCCAATTGTTTTTAAGTGCAGGCCAAGTGTCGTAAGCCAGACACCAATTAGAGCCAAGCCCAGATGTAAAAGAGGGTAACAAAAGGTTTATTATACAAGGAATGGGAATGGGACTAACAAAAAAATAGCCTAACCGGCAAAAACCCCACAAAAACCCAGGGGAAGCCCAAAAAATCACTGCAGGAAAAGCCAAAACAAACTCAGGACGTCCTCAGCGAACGTCCTTCATGGGATGATCCAAAAGTGTAGTCTGTAACCGGTCCGTAGTCAAGGGCAGGAGAATGATGGAGGAAAACGAGGAGACAGTTCAAGGTCCAACAGGAGCTAAATGTATAGGGATAACACACATCGCAATCCCCATAAATCACATTGTCAACCTCCCTCCGTTGTAATACAATACCAGTCTTGCAGCTTGAAACTCACAGAAGATCCAGCGGAGTCAAACCCGCCACTAGGAACACACGGCTGTAGCTGGACAGAAGACAGAACATTGAAACCCCAACCCCCCCCCCTTTCCCATACTGCAGCGAACAGTAGCAGCAGCATTCCAACCCAAAAAGGTGGCAGAGTAAAAATCTTAACTCTTAGAGTAGTCAGGAACATGATACCAGATAACAGGATGCCAAGATAACAACTCCTTGCTCGCTGCAAGGAGTCATTTCCCAAGCCCACAATTTATAACCCTAAAGATCAGACTCATCTGAGTCACACCCTTCCAGATCAGGCGAAGCAGCTGCATTTCTCTCTGCAGCTGACACCCTTTGAGTGTCTCTCCAGATCTCCCAGCGTTTTCCAAAACTTAGTGTTTCCCAGTCATTCCCAGAAGTTTCAGAGGGCCAGTCTTTGTCACTGTCAAACCCCATAAATGTCTCACTACTAGAGTCAGCATTACATACTGTACTTTCTGAACCTCTTTTACCAAAGTCCAATTTAGCTTGGCATCACTCCAGTTCCACATCTCCATGAAAACCCTCAAAGGACTCTGAATCTGTGGGAGAGTTAAGTATCTGCCGAATTCTTTTCCTCTGCTCTAACTCAGGGCTGTCCAACTTCTACCGGCCCAAGGGCCGGAATTCCGGTGACTAATCACCTGGGGGGCCACAGCGGGGGGGTGGCCGCTCATGGGGGGAGTGGCCGCTCGCGGGCACGCGCGGCAGGGCAGGAGCGGCGAGGCGCTCTCCGCCATCTCCCTGGCTGCTTCAGCGGCCGCCCCGGAAGCTTACCTTACTTTCTCTTCCTTCCAAGAAGGAAGGTAAGCTCCCAGGCGTGGCCGCTGCAACAGCCAGGGAGATGGCAGAGAGCGCCTCGCCGCTCCTGCCCTGGCACGCATGCCCGGCGTCCTGCGCGGCCTGCCCCTTTTTGGCAGGGCTGGGTGATGTCAGGGGCCTCTGCCTCCACCTCTTCCTCCTCAGCGCCAGCGCCACGGCTGACGTCACCCAGCCCCACCAAAAAGCGGCGGGCCACGCAGGACGGCGGGCATGTGTGCCAGGGTGAGAGTGGCCCCGCCCCCACGAGTGGCCCCGCCCCCCGCAAGCAGCCCCGCCCCTCGGAGATTGATTGTTTTAATTTTTAATAAAGCCGCTGAGTTCTTGCGGGCCGCGTTCAGGGGCTGGCGGGCCGTGTACGACCCGCGGGGCGCCAGTTGGACAGCCCCGCTCTAACTCATCAGTGCTGGAATTGCTTGCATTCCTTTTTCTGCTCGCTCCAGCGTCTGAATTACTGTCAGCCTCTCCCACCTGCATACAGCTCCCAGATGGTGATAACTCAGCATTTACGCTGAGGGCCGAACTACAACACCAAGGTCTTTAGACACTGCACCCAGTGTGCTAATCACCTTTACTGGCTTGTGCTAAAGTCTTTGCAGTTCGATCTTTAAATCCTCATAACATGTAAGCTTTATTGTTGTTGTTGTTGTTGTTGTTTTCATGTCAGGAGTGACTTGAGAAACTGCAACAGCTTCTGAGTGACTTGCAACAGCTCAGATTCCCCAACAGGAGAAAATGCTGCTAGAACACATTGGTCACACAGCCCGGAAACCATGCAACACCCCAATGATTCTGGCTGTGAACGCCTTCGACAATTCAATGCCTGCAACGGCCTCCTTTTCTCTTTTTTTTTTTTAAAATGATTTTTATTCAAACAATAACACCACATGACACACATAGCCCACATAGCCAACGATTGACATGCGGCCTCCTTTTCTCATTACGGGGCTTGGCTTGGATCCAGACCCTTTCGCCATCCCCATTTCTGCCAGTCGAAGAGCAGCCTTTCCATTGCATCTCACGGAGGCCTGATGGATTAGGCAATTTCTTTCCCCTCCGCTTCATCATCCAGCTTGTCATCCATATAATCGGAAGATGGAACGAAGGGAGGGCCGAGCCAGAAGCATTGAAAGCAGGCAGGCGCCTGAATTCAGGAACCCACAATCGATGGAGAACGCAGGCGGTCTTCCCCAAATGACCCATGTTGGGACCTGATCTCCTTCCACAAACATATTCCAGACTCACACAACCACAGGCCTGGATTATCCCCTTTTGGCACCCTAGGCCACACTTTGGAATTACGCCCCCAAACCAACCTCTACTACCTCCTCCTAGCGGCGCTGCGCACCCTCCTTCCTTGAGTCAAGGAAGGAGGAGGAAGGAAGGGAACCCCCGGACCCTCGCGCCATGCCCTCCTTCCTTGATTCAAGGAAGGAGGGTGTGAGGAGGAGGGAAGCCCTGCCCCTGGGGCCACAGCCAGGCATGCGCGGCAGAAGGGCGCGAGTGCCTCTGCCTCCTCCGCCATGTTCCTGGGTGCCGCGCAGGCAGCGGCCCCGGGGGCTTCCCTCCGCCTCCACCTCCTTGCGCCCTCCTTCCTTGACAAGAGGGCGGGGCGATGGCGAGGGGGGGTGCCATTCCCTCCTCCCCTGCCCCCTCGCAGCGGTCTTCCCCAGCCCTCCCCGAGAGAGAGAGAGAGAGAGAGAGAGAGAGAGAGTCATCTCCATGCCGCGCGTTACGGTTTTGTTTCAACTTTTTTTGGTCCATGTGACTGCGCCCCCCTTGGCTTCCGCCCCTAGGCCATGGGCTAGGGTGGCCTTATGGGTAATCCGGGCCTGCACAACCATGGTTTTGAACCCGACCTTTCTTTGAAGAAGGGAACCAGCAACATCCCCCCCCCCCCCCATGATGGTGTTCCTTGCCTGCAAAGGCTTCCACCTTTCCTGAAAAGGCGCCACAGACCAGAAGCCAATGGCTCTAGACTGGCATGTATGCTTCAAAGAGATCAATGACATTACGCAAAGCCAAACATTTGTATTTTCTATCATATGTTTACTGTGTTTTGGGCATTGAATTGTTGCCATTGTGAGGCCATTCTGAGTCCCCCCTCGGGGGTTGAGAAGATGCGGGGTAGAAATGGTGGAAATAATAATAAATAATAATATTTTCTGTATTTTTGTATTATTTTTTTATTATTTGCAAGGCTTGGGTACAACTGCTTGTTGTTCTTGGGCAAAAATGCCCAAAGCTTCCACAAGCACAGAAATGGATACCAGCTACTAGTTGGGACAGTTTCCTACTTATTTGGAGCCCCCGCTAGCGCAGCGGGTTAAACCGCTGAGCTGCTGAACTTGCTGACTGAAAGATCGTAGGTTTGAATCCGGGGAGCGCCATAAGCTCCCGCTGTTAGCCCCAGCTTCTGCCAACCTAGCAGTTCGAAAACATGCAAATGTGAGTAGATCAATAGGTAGGCGTTCCATGCAGTCATGCCGGCCACATGACCTTGGAGGTGTCTCTGGACAGCGCCGACTCGTCGGCTTAGAAATGGAGATGAGCACCAACCCCCAGAGTCAGACATGACCGGACTTAATGTCAGGGGAAAACCTTTACCTTTACTTTCACGTTCATCTGCTGCAAAAACGTTTTGGGTGGTGCTGCACAAACACCCCAAAACAGTCCACAAAAAGCATTACCAAAATGCATAATCTGGGCATGGAGTCAGGGGCGGTCTCACATGTAAGCCAAGTATGCCGCCGTGTGGGGCGCCACTGGGAAGGGGCGAATTCCCCCACCCGCCGGGCGCCAGCGGCAGAAAGCGTCCTGGCCCTGCCGATTCCCTCCGAAGGTGACCTCTGCCTCCCGCTCTCCTGGACGGCTCAGAGCTTCCTCCGTCCGCAGCACCTGCTGCTTCTATTTCTCCGCCCTGTCATCCCTCACCCACATGCACACGTGCCCCGTCACGCGGCTCCGGGCACCTGGCGGAGAGACCAAGGCGCGAACAGGTGCCGCTCCATGCCCCCTCCCCTCCAGGCACCAATGGGCTTCGCAGAAGGAAGGGAGGAAGGAAGGAAGGAGGGGGCGCCCTGGGGTCAGCAAGGGCACCTTGCTGGGATCCTAGGAAAATAATAATAATAGTTTATTAGCCATCTTTCCCCTCTAATAATAATAATAATAATAATGTATTATCCCCTCGCACTAATAATAATAACAATAGCCTCTCCCCTCTAATAATTATTATTCTTTATTATCCCCCTCCCACTAATAATAATAACAATATCCTCTCCCCTCTAATAATAATAATAATTTATTAGCCAACTGTCCCCTCTAATAATAATTTATTATCCTTTCCCTCTAATAATAATATTATTCGCCTCTCCCCTCTAATAATAATGATAGTTTATTACTTGCCCCTCCCAATCTAATAATAATAATTTATTACTCCCTCCAGTAATAATAATATAATATATTAACTGACTCTCCCCTCTAATAATAATAAAAAATTATCCCTGTCCCTTTAATAATAATAATATTCGCCTCTGCCCTCTAATAATAATAGTTTATTACTTGCCCCTCCCAACCTAATAATAATAATTTATTATAATTATAATAATAATTTGGGGGGCGCCAAAATAATGTTCGCTTACCATTTAAAATTACCTTGGACTGCCCCTGCATGGAGTAATGGGACATGTGTCTTTTGGAACACACCCCCAAAACATTGTGTGAACCTGGAGCACCAATTCCTGGTGTTCAAAGGCGCGAAGAGGGATTTCCGTGCTCCTGATTGACTCCAAAACAAAACATTACAAAAGGTGGGAGAAGAGAGATGAAGCTTCTGTTTTCGATTCCCTGCTTGTAATTGAGTTTTAATTCCATCTTGATTTAATTTCTCTTGCAGTGCCTTGCTTAATTGGCACTTACATGCCCTGTGTCTCTCTTGCCGCCGTGCGTCACGAACAGCATCCTGCAATTAGAGGAATAATTGCCATGTTGCCTGACAATTGGGGCTGTTCGCACATGCTCCGCACCCGCTGATCTCGCAGAGGACAGCAATGGCTTTCCACTGTGGGATGATGACCTACATATGGAGGGCTGCAATCCGGGTGCGTATGAAGCCGATTGTGTCAGGACAGTGCAACTGCCCAGCTCCCATTCACTTATTGTTGGGCGTCCTGAGATAATGGCTGGTGGACCATCATCAAAGACCTTTTGAGGTCCAAACTCAACTGGCCAGTCCTGGACAGTGACCCATTGAGATGTCCGTATGGGACATTGACCAGAACCATTGATTGCGCAGGTCTCCCAACTTTTGGGTGGACGTTGGAGGTCCCAGGACAAAGCTGTGCAGGACTTGGCCTTCGTTTCCATCTGATGGACCACCATGCCTACCTTAGGACTTCCAGCTATTCTTGCCATGTGATGGCTGATCTCACCAAGGACAGGGCTGGCTTTTCACTTGAGGAGATGACCCATATCTGTGGGGACTGCATTCCCAGTTCAGGTGCATACGAGGGTGGGTCAATAAGTCTGTGACTTTTTGAATGAAACACAGGTTTCTGGATACAAAATCATTTTATTTTTCAACGTCGTCTCCTTTGAGCTCTATACACTTTGTCCAACATTTCTCCAATTTTTTTATCCCTTCCAAAAAATAAGATTTGTCGAGGTCATCAAAATAGGTATTTGTTTGTGGGATGATTTCATTGTTGGAGTCAAATCTCTTTCCGCCGAGCCATTTCTTCAGGTTTGGAAACAAGAAAAAGTCACTCGAGGCTAAATCCGGAGAATAGGGCGGATGAGGGAGCAATTCGTATCCCAATTCATGGATTGTTGCCATGGAAACTGCACATGTGTGCACCCTTGCATTGTCCTGGTGCAAAAGAACTTTTTTCTTGGCCAAATGCAGTCGTTTTTATTTTCAAATCCTCATTAAATCGACCCAATAAGTTGGCATAATATTTGCCATTGATTGTTTTACCCTTTTGAAAGTAGTCAATGACAATTATACTGCGTGCATCCCAAAAAATGGTCGCCATGACTTTATTGGCTGACAAACCCACCTTGACCTTCTTTGGCGCCGATTCACCCCAAGGAACCCACAGTTTTGACTGCTGTTTGGTCTCTGGTGTGTTGTGGTGGATTCACATTTCGTCCACGGTTACAAAACGGCACAAAAACCCGTCCATATTGCAGTTGAACAACGCCAAATACTCCTGCGAAATTGTCACATGATTGCATTTGTGGTCGATTGTGAGCAAGCGCGGCACCCATCTTGCGGAAAGCTTTCTCATCCCCAAGTGATCATTTAAAATTGAAACCACTGAGCCACGTGAGATGCCTGTGGCTTCCACAATCTCTCGCACTTTCAATCTCCAATCGGCCAACACCATATCGTGGATTTTTTCAATTGTTTTGGGTGTAGAGACCTCAACTGGGCATCCAGAACGTTCAGCATCTTCCGTGCATGTACGGCCACAACGAAATTCAGTAAACCACATTTTTACCATTTAAATTGATGGTGCAGAGTCCCAGGGAATTTATCAAACTTAGCCTTGGTTTGAGTGATTGTTTTTTCCGCAAAAAAATAATGCTTAATGAGCACACAAAATTCACTTTTTTCCATTTTCCCCTCAAATCACGTGGTAATCTGCTATCAATGGCTGTCAAACACAAACTAAAGGACGCAGCTTGTTCAAATTTTGTCAGGAGTCAATTGACAGGTGCCTGTTGACAGGAGCAGTGTCGCCCTTTCAGTTGAGAGGCGGGACATTCAAAAAGTCACAGACTTATTGACCTGCCCTCGTATTAACCCCATTGTTTCAGGGCAGTGTATTTTCCCAGGTCCCTGACATGCTTGGGATATCCTTCCCTTTTGAGGTCCAAACCCAACTGTCCAGACTCGAACCGTGACCCATAGTGGGGCACTGACCAGATCCATTGCTCAGGACCTTTTCAGGAGAGTGTTGGTGGTCCCAGGGCAGGAGAGGCTTCGGAGGGCTGTGCAAAGCTTGGAGCCAGTCCTTCATCTGAGGGAACATCATGTCTCTCTCCAGTCTTTTAGCCAGTTGAGGTCCAGACGCAACTGGCCAACTCCGGAGAGTGACCTATTGTGAGGTTGTTGTGGGACACTGGCCAGGTCCATTGCTCAGTTCTACTATGGAGGTCTCTCACATGTTCCTTTATAGGGGGGTCCCTAGGACAGAAGACGTCCCAGGGGCTTGAAGCTGGTCATTCATCTGAAGGACTGCTATGCCTCCCCCCAGCCTCTCAGCCGGCGGAGGCACACATCCTCTTTCTCTCCCAGCCATTAAGAGCCTGATAGAAACAGGGCAAGCGGGATTAAGTGCTGAGCCACTGGGCTTTTGTTTAGGCAGCGGCGCCTTGGGTGGTCCGGGAAGTCATTTGGGGAAAACGTTGTTTGGGTCGCTGAGGCGGAAGGAGAAGGAGAAAAGAAAGCTTTCACCCAAAGAGGACAGAAATGTGGAGAGGATCAGCTGCTGTCCAAGGAAAGAAATCAAAAGCAGTTGGTCTCTTAGGACCTTATCACATGGGGATGTACTTTGTTTATATCCATACTTTTGAAGGACTGGATGCATACTGGATTCAGATGGAATGCATACTGACCCCTTCATAACCGACTCTTTGAAAATACTACATTTTGACTCATCACACTACAAAAGGCTGGCTCCTCACAATCTGTCACTTTATAATTTATTTATTTTTCTTTTTTGCGGAGTTCCTCAGGGGGCCATTCTCTCCCCTCTGTTATTTAACATCTACATGCAGCCGCTTGCACAGCTGGTGCGGAGTTATGGGCTGGTATGTCACCAGTACGCTGATGACACCCAGCTCATTCTGAGGATGGAGGGCAGGCCGGAGTCCGTCCCCGATAATTTCCAGCATTGCCTCGAAGCCGTTACTGGATGGCAGTGAGCCAGTAGGTTGAGGGTGAATCCGGCGAAGACGGAGATCTTGTGGCTGGGTCGCCCGGGCGGGGTGGGTGCCCGGCTTCCGACCCTGGACGGTGCGGCGCTGGACCCAGCGCCGTCTGTGAAGAGCCTGGGGGTCCATCTGGACTCCCAGCTGACCATGGAGGCCCAGGTCTCTGCGGTCAGCAAGGCTGCTTTTTTCCACCTCCGCCAGGCTAGGAGGCTGGCCCCCTACCTCTCCCGGAGCGACCTGGCTACGGTGATCCAAGCCAAGGTCATCTCAAGGCTACATTACTGTAATGCGCTCTACGTTGGCCTGCCTCTGTCGTCGATCCGGAAGCTCAAGCTGGTGCAGAACACTGCCGCCCGGCTCCTGTCTGGCACCCCAGCAGGCTGCCATATAACACCTGTTTTGCAGGATCTGCACTGGCTGCCTATTGAGCACCGGATTGCCTTCAAAGTGCTGGTTCTTACCTTCAAGGCCTTGTACGGCCTGGGGCCAGCGTATCTGAGGGACCGCCTCACTCCATATTGCCCTTTGAGATCACTACGGTCTGAAGATGCCAACTTCCTGGAAATACCATCAACAAAGTTGGCACACCTGACATCTACCCGCCGGAGGGCCTTCTCCGTCATAGCTCCCACGCTGTGGAACGCCCTCCCGGCCGAAACCAGGGCCCTAAGGGATTTACTCCCATTCAGGCGGGCCTGTAAAACCCACCTGTTTAGGCAGGCCTTTGGAGAGTAGGCCATGTGCTCTAAGTACTGTGTTGCTCCACCCGCTGCTGCTTTGTCTGCTTTTATTGCCTGTTTTGCTATTGTTTTAATTGCTCAATTGTTTTTATGCTTTTAATCTCTTGTTATTGTGCCTCTGGCTCTTGTGAGCCGCCGCGAGCCCCCGGGAGTCGGCGGCATAGAAGCCTCAATAATAAATAAATAAATAAATAAACTAGCTTGGGGACCCAGCGGTGCCCGGGTTATTTGAGGAAGGCATTGTGTGCCAAGGTTGGTTCCTATTTGATGTGTATGTGGCTTGCAGTGGTCTCAGGAACTTAGTGAAGGTACTGCGAGTCCCATTGGCCATGGTCCATCCCCCTTCAAACAGCACCAGGATGTAGAGTGGGTCATGGGGGTTCTGTGTGTCACATTTGGTCTTGATCATTCTTTGGATGAGGGTTGCAGTGGTCTCGGAAGGTGAGTGAAGGTATTTCAAGTCCCATCAGCTGTGGTCCATCCTCCTTGAAACAGCACCAGGGTGTTGAGTGGGTCATGGAGGCTCTGTGTGCTGATTTTGGTCTGTACTGGTCATTGGGTGAGGGTCGCGTTGTGAAGTGGGTCACTGGGCCCCTGTGTGCCAAGTTTGGTCCTGATCCGTCACTGCTGTGGGTCGCAGTGTCTGACTGCCTGAGGCCTTTCCTTTTCCCTCCGAGTCACCTTAGAATGTTGGAATGTGGATGGCCAATTGGAGTCCTTTATGCAAATACCATTTCAGTGGCAACCAATCCCCTCTGTCTGAGGCCGTAGAATGTTGGAGTTCTGAGGCTGGCCAATCCGAGTCCTTTATGCAAATAATCCCACAGCGGCAACCAATCGAAATGCTGGCACATATTCCTCCGCACCACCACACCTCCGTGCCGCCGCAAACACTGAATTTTATTATATACATAGATAGAAGATAGATAGATATTGTGCAGTGACATCGCTTGGAAGTCTTGAACAACGGTTCTTGTGATATTTTAGCTGACGAAATGCATACTGATTTTACTATTACCTGTCAAAACAGTGCCTCCGAACCATAGTACCGTAAATCAAAAAATACGATGAGAATCCCATGCACAATTGCTCAATTTCTGCAACAGTTTGCAGACAAATTCCAATGGATTCCTGATGGAATGGGACAAAGACAACGGGATCGGATCCGTTGTCTATCCAGTGTGGATGAATCTCCTTGGGGAAGATGGCAATGCTAGGAAAGTGGAAATAAACCAGGAGAAGGAGTAGAATATCTCAGGATACAAGCTTTATGTCAGAAATATTAAAAATTAACTAGGTATTTTTAATTACAAAAATGTGAATCAAGCACTGAAAGGGTTAAATGGATGCAATGACTCAGCAAAAGCTGCAGTTCAATATAAGCAGGTCTGCCTGTCGCTTAGTAGCCTCAGTTGGTGAGAGGCCTCAGTGTGTTAATAGGCCTCAGTATGAGTAGGCCTCAGTGTTAGTTCGCCTCAGTATATGAGAAAGGTGTCAGTCTGAGAGAGCCCTCAGTGTGAGAAGGCCTCAGTGTGAGGTAGACCTCAGAGTTAGTAGGCCTCAGCGTGTGAGAGGCCTGGTGTGAGAAGGCCTGGGTTGAGAAGGCTTCGGTGAGAGAAGCTCTGTTGCCGAACAATTTAGGATAGCCTGGCCCATAGGGGGCAGAGGCCCAGAAGTACCCCTAAAGCAAGGATTTCAGCAAAACCTGTATTTTTGTGTGTGGTGAGGTTGATTTTGTGAGTTTTAAAAAACAACCTAAAAACCCTTTCCCTAAAGCAATTATCTCACCAAAGAAGTCCAGAAGAAGATGCCACTGAAGTTTTTCCCAAGATCTTATCTCAGCTGAGAAGGATGAGGTGCCACTGCAGATTCCTTTGTCGCAAAGCAGTCATAAAGTTACATTGAAACATATGCCATTTTTATACACTTTACAGAACTGTCAAATTCAAACTTTCCCGCCCATGCATGCTGTAGGCTTCATGATGGTTGGTTGGAACCTTGGAAGCCAGCTGTAGCGGGAACCAATCGTGAAACAACGCCGCTTTTGCCCTGGCGAATGGAAAGCGAGGGACAGGAATGTGTTCAAAACAAAGAGCAGCTGGAGTTTTCTTGATTAGATCATGTCCATATGTTAATGAAGACCTTTCGGGCCAAAGCAAGTTCTTTGTTCTTGGTAAAAAACAGGAATTTGTCCTTAATGACCCTTCCTTGTTGACAAAGGGCCAATATGTAGATTTCCCATGAGAGTTTTCAGTCTTCTGGATGGTAAACAAATGAAATAACTGTAGCCATGTGCTGGTTTCCGAGGCCAGCAGTGACAGCCAGTTATGAAATATGAAATATAGTTATGCCATACGTTCTATAAACACGGGACAAGACTAAACTCAGAGGGTCCAGTGTTTATGAAACAAAAGGAGTCTTTCAAAAATGGGAAGAAGGGAGAGTACCTTCTCCAAACCAGAAAGAGTCCTCTGCCATGCAAATTGTTTCATTTATTGGATTAAAGGGTGCAGCCAGGAATGTGGTTTCATCCTGATCTCAAAACAACAGTTGGGTCTTTCACAAACATGTAGCATTTCTTCATATTATTTTACACATGGGGAGGGGGTAAAACATGCAGGAAAATTACATAGGAGGGTTTCAGGAGAATATCACCAATATCTCATAATTACTTCATATGCAAGGGGTGGAAAGAAAGTCCATATAATCTTGAAAAGCATCAAATCCATATGCTTTGGGGAAAGTCCATCTGTGTCCTTGGGAAAACTATAAGAGAAAAGTTATTTTTGCTAATAGCCAGAGGAGAGTCCAAATGCATGGAAGTCCTTGGAAAACTGTGTCTCTCAAACCGCTCAGGGTTTTGCCCTTATTGGCCTGTCCGCATGCAACTCCTTGCGCAAAGAGTCCGTGGCTTCAGGTCAAGTGAGGCAAGAAAACAGAGAGGTAGAAATGGCTGGAGGTCTTTTGATGCCAAATCCCAGCCCTTTTGTGCTAGAGATGCCAGACCACATGTGCAGGAATGTTGGAACTCCCTGCTGCAGGTCAAACCAAATAGGATGCAGATGGGCTCTTTCGGGGGCTCACCTTCACAATGACTCAGGAAAAGCTGCAGTTCAATATAAGCAGGTCTGCCTGTAGCTTAGTAGCCTCAGTCTGTGAGAGGTCTCTGTGGAAGAAGGGCCTCAGTGTGTTAATAGGCCTCAGTATGAGTAGGCCTCAGTGTTAGTTCGCCTCAGTATATGAGAAAGGTGTCAGTCTGAGAGAGCCCTCAGTATGAGGTAGACCTCAGTTAGTAGGCCTCAGCGTATAAGAGGCCTGGTGTGAGAAGGCCTGGGTTGAGAAGGCTTTGGCGAGAGAAGCTCCAGGTTGAAGGCCTCACGTGTAAAGCTCCAGTGTGAAGGCGACTATGTGTAAAGGGCTACTGTGTTAAGCTCCTGTGTAAGTTTAGTGTGAGAAGACTCTCTGTGAGTGGGAAAGTTTTTACCTGCATGAGAAAGAAGCCAGCATGGAAGCAAAGAAGGAAGTATAAAGAACTTTACTCGTGTTCTTGTAAATAGTGCAACCACATTACTTTGCTATAAAGAAAAGCCTCCTCAGGAAGATTTAACATTGCTCTGTATGTTTTTATTCTTTTTATCACTTTTGTCTACTGGTGCTGGGTCACGCTCAGGGTCGGTCTAAGGTAATTTTAAATGGTAGGCGAACATTATTTTGGTGCCCCCCCCCCAAAACATTATTTTGCCTCCCCCCATGGTAAAACAAATATACAATTATAATATCACAATACCATTAGTAGTATTATATTGTATCAATGTATATAAAATATATTATACCATACTCATACTATATTATATCATAATTATATTATACTACATTACAATATAATTATATTATAATATATTGACATTATAATATAATGTAACATTCTATTATATTATTATTATAAAATAATAAAATTATTTATTTAAATAAAATTATCCTCTACTAAATATTTTCATTACTCCTATAAAACTCAAATAACCCAAAATAAAGTAAAATAAAACATTATATATTACTATTTTGTACAATACCACTATACTGCAATATTGTTTGTAATATTACATGTAATATAAAATATATCATTATTCTATTGTTATATTGTATTTGTATTATATTGTATGACAATATTAAGCAGAACTGTATAATAATCAACAAGAAATGCAATGTAAATGCATCAAAATCAGAATATATTACCTACCACCCGTCTCATAATTCATAGGAGTCTCCCATAAGTCCAAAATTAGGATCCCAACGTAAATGTAAATAGAAAAACAGCCAAAATGTTCAAATGAGGTCGAATACAGGTTTGCCTGGGCAAACTTGGGCCCGCCCTCCCTCCTTCTAAGTGTTTTGGCCTCCAACTCCCACAACTCCTCATAGCCTCAGGCCCCTCAGGTCTAGACAGAAATAGAGCCGAAGAAAGGAAGGAGGGAGAGAAGAGGTCACAGAGGAGGAGGAGGAGGAAAGCCCTTCATTCATTCCTTCACTTACACTTCCTTCACTGATTCTTTTCTCCTTCCCTGCAAACGCGTGCACGTGGCGGAGACAAAGGGAGGGGGGAAGCACTCCCTTCCTGCCCGATAGGGAGTGCTTTGCGTACAGGCTTCTGCGCAAGGGAGCTACTAGGCATGCGCGGAGGTTTTCGCGCATGTGCAGTTGCTCCTGCGCTCAACTTCAGCTCCAGAGCAACTGCGCCTGCGTGAAAACCTCCGCGCGTGCCCAGAAGCGGCGTTGGAGCGCACAAGGCCAGGGCCCAAAAGCAGGCAGCTGCAGCACTGTCTGAGGAACATCAGCAGGGCCAGGATGGCGCCCCCTTCCCAGATGGCGCCCTAGGCGGCCGCCTACTTGGCCTATCTTGTAGGACCGCCCCTGGTCACGCTGCTGCTAAGAAGTTACTCTGCTGTGCATTTATGAGGAGGGCCCTTTGGTAATAAGCCCACTCACCCAACACTTTACTGATGGAGTAAGGATGTGCAAAGTGAATTTTACAAGAAGAGCATTTTAAGAATGGGAAAAAGAGAGGGGAGAATGGAGTGAGAAGAGAGTGAAGAGTGAAGGAATTGGGGATAGAGAAGTGTTGCCAGGCACCAGGAGAAGAGATCTGGGCCAAAGGTGAAGAAGAAATCCAAATAATATGACAGAGATGGGAGGAGGGAAAATTGGAAATGATGGTTTTGTTTTGGAACAAAGAGGAACAAGAAGGATACTACTACTACTACTACTACTACTACTACTACTACTACTAACTTTATTATTTATGAGTCGCCCACAGCTTAGCAATAACAGTACTAAAATATTAAAAACATTAAAATATTAAAATATTAAAATAGCTAAAATATTGGAATGGGCATATTCCGGGTCGCTGGTTGTTGCATTATGCGTAAGCTTTCCTAAATAGCCATGTCTTAAGTGCCGCCAAGAATTGGGGCAGGTCGAGGCTGGCTCTTTGGTCTGGCGGTAAAGAGTTCCACAGGACGGGGGCCGCAACAGAGAAAGATCTCTGTCTCGTGGACTCCAGATGAGCCTCTCTCAGACCCGGGACACAGAGAAGGTTCTCGTTGGCTGGCCATGGTGCTCTTGGATGGATGGGTGGGATCAGGCGGTCTTTTAGGTATGTAGGACCCTGGCCCCGCAGGGCCTTAAACGTCAGGGTCAGGGTCTTATAAAGGATTCTGTGCTCGACCGGCAGCCAATGCAAACGCTGCAAGGATGGCATGATGTGACACCTCATTGGTGTTTTTTTTTTTAAAAAAAATGATTTTTATTAACAACTTTTATATTTATAAGACTTAACATCATCACAACAGGGAGGGAGAGGGATCGGGGATGGGGGGAGGGGATAAGAATACAAAAGGATATGTTGACTTCCATTCTCATTCTGCACTAAATATACATTTTCATTACTAAACTTCTTTCTCAGACACGAGACATCCCTGTTGCTCTTCTTAACAATTAGTTACCGACAGCGTTCCTTTCTTTATTTAAAATTTCTGTCTATATTCTTCTATCATGGCCCAGTCTGTCTTTCTTACCCCTTTACCATGATTATATCGTAACCAGTAAGTTAATTCATCCATATCTCTTATCTCCATAATTTTAATTAGCCATTGCTCTTTTGTGGGGAGGAGGTTTTGTTTCCATAGTTTTGCAAATACCATTCTTGCGGCTGTTGAGAGGAACACAAAGAGCTTTTCCAAATTTTCACTTGGAAATATTTCTTGTTCTATTACCCCTATTAAATACAGTTCCGGTCTCATTTTAAATTCTATTTGTAGTATTTTTTTACATTCTTCGTGTATCATCTGCCAATATTCTTTTACTTTTGGACATGTCCACCACATATGAAAAAATGTACCTTCCTGCTTCTTACATTTCCAACAACTATTTCCAGTGTTTTTGTACATTATATTTAGTTTCTTAGGGGTTATATACCACCGATGTAGCATTTTTAGCCAGTTTTCCTTTAAGTCTGTTGCGTATGTTATTTTCAATTGTTTAGACCAGATCCTTTCCCATTCTTTAAATTGGATTGATCTCCCAATGTTCTGTGCCCACTTGACCATAGAATTCTTGATTACATCTGTTTCTGTTGCCCAATTCAGTAGTATAAGGTAGGTTTTTGATATTTATTTTTTTTGCGTCTTCATTATCAAATCCCAGGGTCTGTCCGTATCACTAAATCCTTTGGCCCCATCAATAATAAACTGTTCTCTTAATTGGAAATAATGGAGCCACCTTACGTTGCTAAATTTCCTCGTAATTTCTTCCTGTGTTTTCAATTCATAACTAGTTCCTTTTTTTGTATAATATCTTTATACTTGGGCCACACGGTCCAGCCCAGCAATCGTCTTTGGTTCGCCTCCAGAGGTGAAAGCCATGTCGGTGTTTTATCGTAGAAATTTTTTTAATATTTATTCCATACTTTTATCAGGGAGGATCTAATGAAGTGGTTTCCAAATTTTTTTCCTTTTGAATTCCTCCATACCATAGGTAAGAGTGCCATCCTTTTCGTAGGTCGAATCCTTCTAACGTTAGAATTTTCGTTCGGTTTAACAGAGTCCAGTCTTTCACCCAGGATAGTGCACAGGCCTCGTAATATAACTGTAGGTCCGGGAGGGCAAAGCCTCCCTTTTCTCTCTGCATGATCATTACATTGTAGTTAATTCGTGGTTTCTTGCCATTCCATACAAAATTCATTATATCTTTTTTCCATTTTTTAAATACATCCATGTTCCTAATTATCGGCAAATTCTGAAAAAGATAGAGCATTTTTGGTAATACCTCATTGGTGTTTTTGTGAGGAGCCTGGCGGCAGCATTTTCCACAATCTGAATCTTGCGAGTAGATGACCGAGGTAGACCCACATATAAAGCGTTGCAATAATCCAGCCTTGATGTAACCGTGGCATGGATTACTGTAGCTAGCGCCTCCATTGGTAGATAGGGCGCGAGTTGCCTTGCTTGACCTAGGTGGAAGAAGGCCCTTTTGCTTGTAGAGGCAATCTGGGCCTCCATCGTCATCTTCGAGTCCAGGATAACACCGAGGCTCTTCACAGTAGAGGATGGGGTCAGCGGTTCCCCTTCGAAGGGAGGCAGTGGATTGACTAGTTCTGATGGACGGCCTGGCCATGAAATCTCAGTCTTTGCTGGGTTTACTTTCAGTTTATGGGCCCGGAGCCATCTCGTCACTGCTCCTAGGCACTGGGTGAAATTGACAGGCATCGAGGTAACTCCAGGTTCCAGCTTTAAAAGGAGCTGAGTGTCGTCGGCATACTGGTAGCATCCCAGCCCAAAGCTCCGGACTAGACCAGCGAGAGGCCGGACATAGATGTTGAATAGCATAGGTGACAGTATGGCACCCTGGGGTACTCCACGCTCAAGGAGAGATTTTCCAGATGTTTGGCCTAGCCATTCTACTCGCTGGCTACGTCCTCGCAGGAACGAGTTGAACCAGGTTAAGGCTGGTCCTTGGATTCCTGTGGCGGATACGGAGACGCTGAGCTGAAGGAGAGTGTTGAGAAGGGAAACTACAGACAGGAAAGAGGGGGAGAGGAGGCTTGACTGCATGTGTGTGTGCTTGCGTCAATCTGGACCACTAAAAACCCATGATGCATGACAGCCAAGTGTGGTACTCCACTTTCGCAATTGGGCAGCCACCCCTTAGTGCAGGGGAAGGGAACCTATGGCTCGGGAGCCAGATGTGGCTCTTTTTATGATTGCATCTGGCTCTCCAGAGCAGCCCGGGCCTCGGTTTCCCAGCATGCAGCGGGTAGGGGTGACGCAAATGCACCTCTTCCTCATCCCCCGCTGCTCTCGGGGCCCTGCACCCTCTTTGCCGGGGATGGCGGAGCCCGGTGGTGGCGCCTCATCCTCATCTTCCCCTTCGTCCTCCGCCACGGGCCTCGGGGGGAGACTGAAGAAGTGCGCCTGGCCCTGGCGCCGCGGACGCAGCCTCGCTACCCCCGAGGGACGCCCAGCTCATCGCCCTCATCGTCGGGCAGCTCAAGAGTCGCTGCCTCTTTGACGCCTTCTGGAGGGACTGCCTCACTGACGTCGACACCAAGGCCTGCCTTGGCCCTGCACCCTCCTCCCCTTCCTTCCTTTCTCTTCCTTTCTTTTCCCTCTCTTTTCCTTTCATTCTTTTTCCTCCCTCTCGCCTTACCTTCTTTTCTCCCTTCCTCCCCCTTCCTTCCTTCCTCTACCTTCCTTCCTTCCTTTCTCCCCCTTCACCCTTTCCTTCTCTCCTTCCTTTTCCCTCCCTCTCTCCCTTTCCTTCTTTCCTCCATTCTCCCTCCCTCTTCCTTCCTTCCTCTTCTATTCTTTTTCCCCAAGTCTTCCTTTACTTCTTCTACCTTTCTTTTCACTTCCCTCTCTCTCTTCTTCTCTTTTCTTCTTTTCCCTTCATTATTTTACCTTTTCCTCACTCCCTTTCCTTTCCCCCCCACCCTTTCCTTTCCTCCCTTCCCATTTCCTTCTTTCTTTCCTCTCCTTGTCTCTCTTCTGCTTTTCTTTTCTTCCTTTGCCATAGTTCTTCTTTTCTTTATTCCTCTCCCCCTCCCTCCTTTATTTCCTCTTTCTTTATTTCTTTTTTCTTTCTTTCTTTCTTTCCCCCTTCCTTCCTTCCTTCCTTCCATCCGTCTTCTCTTCCTTCCCAGAGTCCTGAGCTTGCCTTTTGCAGAGCCAGGTCTGAAGTGTCCTGTCATTCTGCCGGGGGAATCCTTTTCTCATCGTATGTACGTATAGACGCACATTTAGTTGAATTCAGTCTTAAAATATATTATATATATTATATGGCTCTCACTGAAATAAATTTCCAAATATTTTGGTTTCATGGCTCTCTGAGTCAAAAAGGTTCCCCGACCCCTGTTTTAGTGTTATTCTGCAGAATTAAACTATTGTAATTTTTAATCTAGAATCATAGAATCCTAGTGTTGGAAGAGACCTTGTGGGCCATCCAGTCCAACCCCATTCTGCCAAAAAGCAGGAAAATTGCATTCAAAGCACCCCCGACAGATGGCCATCCAGTCTCTGCTTAAAAGCCTCCAAAGAAGGAGCCTCCATCACACTCTGGGGCGGAGAGTTCCACTGCTGAACAGCTCTCACAGTCAGGAAGTTCTTCCTAATGTTCAGATGGAATCTCCTTTCTTGTAGTTTGAAGCCATTGCTCCATTGCGTCCTAGTCTCCAGGGCAGCAGAAAACAAGCCTTTTCCCTCCTCCCTAGGACTTCCTCTCACATATTTATACATGGCTATCATGTTTTCACTTCTTTGAAATGTAAGGGAACAAGGGTTTAGAGATGCGGAGCCCACAAGGAACTCCAACGAGACCAAAAGATCCAAACAAGACTCTTGATTTCTAGCTGATCAAGACTGCCGCACGCTAATGGCGCAGTAAAAAAACTTTTATACTCTTTCCCCAAGTACCAAGTAACTGGGTTGGATGCATCCTCTGATCATGCACAACCCGATTGGCTCTATATCTTCCAGCACACAAAATTCACGTGTGACTAGATAATACTGTATTCTACATTCTTAGTTCAGCTATCTCTAGGCCATGGGTGGGCAACCTACGGCCCGCAGGCCGGATCTGGCCCGGCAGCCGATTCTGTCTGACCTGGGAGAAAGGAGTCGGGGGCGGGGCCAAGAGGAAGGGGTGCTGCTGCCGCCATCCCATTGCGGGCTCTGTGCGGCCTGTGTCGGCAGACAGGCCGGACGAGCAGCGGATTTGGAGTGTCTGCCATCCCTGGAGGCGATCCGGGCCTGCAACGGGAGCACTCGGCAACCTGCGGGGGCTGATTGCTGTGGTGACCCGGAAGACTTGATCGTCTTCCGGATTGCCACGATGATCAGCCGTCTCAGATTGCCGAGTGCTCCCGTTGCAGGCCTGGATCGCCTCCAGATCAGCTGGGGAACGGCTAGGGGCGAGAGTGGGCGGAGGCTCTCGTGTGGCCCCTTGGAAAAAATAATTGCCCACCCCTGCTCTAGGCAGATTGCATGAAATATGTGGTGAGCTGCTTCTTGGCATCTCCTCCTTTTGAGAAGGGTAGTTTTCTTACCGGCTCCA
Organism: Anolis apletophallus; assembly: GCA_030556195.1. Taxonomy (NCBI): domain Eukaryota; kingdom Metazoa; phylum Chordata; class Lepidosauria; order Squamata; family Anolidae; genus Anolis; species Anolis apletophallus. The sequence goes on from JARBWK010000015.1 coordinate 12,425,272, forward strand.
CTCTCAGGGCTAAGCATGCCCATCACTTTAAGCCGCTCCTCATAGGGCTTGTTCTCAAGACCCTTGATCATTGTAGTCGCCCTCCTCTGGACACATTCCAGCTTAAAGTCAACATCTCCTAGTTTCTAGTTTCTGATTGGGAAATAAAAGAGACTAGAGATAGTTGGGCATTGCACCTCAACATTACAAAAGGCCTGCTCTGGGGGAGATGAAGTGTTGTTTCCTTATACGTCTGATCCCCAAAGTGGCGAAGAAGAGCCCCATGCGACACTGCAGAATCCACCATTGCTTCACTTCAATTTGTGCCTTGATGGCTTTGGTTACTATCGGAATCGGGCTTGTTCTGCCCACAAAGGGTGAGGATGGGACAGGGAACCCCAGCCAGGGAGAAAGGCACGGGAGCAGCGCAACAGGAAGTGCTCTCGCCGTGGACTTCCCGATTTTGCAGGATGTTTGCGCAAAGGTCACGGAGGCCATCCATTCTCAAAGTGGGACTATTAGAAACAGAAGAAATAGACTCAAAGCAGGGGCAGGTCGGATGAGAAAATCAGAGAAGCCAAGAGAGCCGTTCAATGGAAGAGTGAGAAGGGCCCACCAAAAGGGGAGATGCGGAGGTGGAAATGCACCACCGCAGCCACCCTTCTGCTTCCTGTGAGATTGTGCGATTGCGGTTTGGGAGCCCTCCGCTGCTTTCATTTCCTGCTTTCTCACAGCTGCAACCCTGGCCTTTCAAGGCTTGGCTGCCCATGTTCCATGCTTTGAACCACATCGCCCAACAGTCTTCTTTGTTGGGCCCCAGTTGCAATGCAGGCCCCAAATGCCCAGCAATGTTGTCTTCTTCTTTATTAGCACCCCCTTAATGCCAATGAGGCAGTTGCATCGCTGATAAGACTCCAGGAATGGGATTTGTTTTCCAAAGGTTTGCATGCCTCCGGGCAAAATTATTTGTTCCTTTTATACCTGCAGCAGAGAGTTCCAAAGGCTGCAGATACTTAACGTGTACTTGCTTGGCTCTGCGCATGTTCATGATATTGAGCGGAATTTGGGAGTCTTGCCGTAAAGGCAGAGACCAGTCAGATCCACCAAAGAGGATCCGATATAGCCCTGGCGTGATAGGAAGCAATCCAATTTTATTTTCCCGGAATTTCCCAAATAAAGATCTCACCAGGTGAAGAAATGCCACCGAGTTGTTTATTGCGATCCAGCTGGAGCGGATGTCAAGCTGCAATTCCTTGCCCAAAAGCTGACGTAAAGCTCAAAGCAAAACATGACATTCTTATAGAAATACAGAGCTGTCAAAGTTCAAATTCCCCGCCCTCCGCCCCCTTGCTGGCTCCGTGCTGATTGGATGGAGTCATCAGCTGGGATATAAGATCGGCTCCCTCCCTTCTAGCATTCCGCAGAATGGTTAAGACAGGGGTGGGCAATTATTTTTTCCAAGGGGCCACACGAGAGCCAAAAAATATTATGGAGGGCCGCACCTAAAGGCTGGACTACATTCTAATCTACATTATTTATTTATTTACTATATATTACACATCATTAATATTAACATATTAATATATCAAGAAATATTCATATATTATTAGTATTAATATCATAATTATTACATTATAATATATATATATATATAGACATTACAATATATTGAAATTATAATATAATATAATATAACATTATGTTATAATATTTATTATATTATTATATTATTATTATAAAAATATTATTATAAAATAATAATAAAAACCACTAAAATAAAATGAAATTCAAGAAGACAAGGTGCGAACCAAGATAGAGGCTGGCATCCTCAAGAGAGGAAGGATCCCAAGATGGAATGGCCCAATGGACCCAGCCCAGAGGATGACAAAGCGGATCCAGCCGCCGCCGCGGCAGCAGAGGAGAGCAGAGCAGCAGACGATCTGAGGCTGCAGGCCTCTGTCCGCTCTCGCCCCCAGCCGTTCCCCAGCTGATCACCCTGCCATGGAGTGCCTGCCATCACTGGAGGCGATCCGGGCCTGTAGCGGGAGCAGTCGGCAAGCTGCAGCGGATGATCGCCCTGGAGAACCGGAAGACGATCAAGTCTTCCAGGTCGCCAGGCTGATTAGCCGTCGCAGCTCACTGACTGCTCCTGCTGCAGGCCCAGATCGCCTCCCGGGATGGCAGGCACTCCAAAGCCGCCGCTCCTCCAATTATTCTCCGAAGCGGCAGGCTGTTCGCCGACGCAGGCCCCACAACCCACGAAGGGATGGCGGCAGCGGCACCCCTTCCTCTTGGCCCTGCCCCCAACACCCTTCTCCCCGGGCCGGCCAGAATCAGCTGCCAGGCGGCCCGCGGGCATCCGTTTAAGACCCCTTCGAGCAAGCTTTTCCCTACTGGAGCATAAATAGGTAAACAATTTGCCCATGATTGTCTGGGTTAAGACCTGGGCTCTAAAAAACACACAGGTAATAGTAAGCTTTTCCTACTGGAGCATAAATAGATGTAAACAATTATATGGAATTAGCTGTACCCGGCATGTAATAGATTCTGGTGGTCTGATAGAGGCGATCTCAAGGGTCAACACGGAGAGAGGCATTCCCGTAGGTATGCCGGCCCTTAACCATGCAAGGCCTTAAAGGTTAGAACCAGCACCTTATGAGTGATACAGAACTTGGCCGGAAGCCAATGCAGTCGGTATAGAACAATTGTTATATCGTTCCACACGGGGATTCCCGTGAGAAGTCTGGCCGCCGCATTCTGTACTAGTCGAAGTCTCCGGGTCACCGACAAGGGAAGGCCAACATAAAGGGCATTACAATAGTCAAGTCTTGAGGTTACTGTGGCATGAACCCCTGTGGCCAGGTCATCCCCGGACAGGTAGGGCGCCAGCTGCCTAGCCTGCCAAAGATGGAAAAAGGCCGACTTACTGACAGCGGAGACCTGGGCCTCCATTGTCAATAATGACTCAAAAATGACACCAAGGCTTTTGACGGTGATAGCAGTTGAGAGAGGTTCACCGTCTATGGCAGGCAACCTCACCTCATCTAATCCAGGACGACCCAGCTACAAGATCTCCGTCTTTGCTGGATTCACCCTCAGTCTACTGGAACGCAGCCAACCGGTTACGGCCTCAAGGCAAGATGTGAAATTATCAGGAACCGAGTCCAGTCGGCCGTCCATCCATAGAAGGTAGGGATGGATATCTCCGGTCGTAATACTTTGATTTCCGTTAATTTTTCATATTTGAAATTATTTTGACCCTATATCGACCCTCCTCGTCCAACCCGGAAGTGACCTTTCTAAATTGAAACCGGGTCAGCCATTTACGTAAAGGGCATGTTATTAGGTCGTTTCTGCCCTTTCTTTGGTTGTTAGCTGGCGAGAGGCAGCATCTCCTCTCGCCAGATGACACCCAAACACGGGTTAAAGATAACCCGTTTGGGTCTCGGCTGGCGAGAGGAGGGTGCCAGGCTGCCCCCGCCACCCTCCTATCGCCACCTGACACGCGGGTTAAAGGGAACGCACATTGGTTTCTGGGCTGGTAGAAGGGAAGGGAGGCGCCTCCCTCCGCCCCTGCGAGCTCAGAATCCAACCCGGGTTACAAGCCATCTATTCCTCCGTTCCTCCCCCCGCAAGTTCAGAGGCATACCGGGTTATATTTAGCCCGGTATGTCAGATATTGCATTTTGAATGGCAATTCATGAGTCAGCACAAGATGTATTTTCTGCAGTGTCATTATTCACATGAACAGAGACTGGAGTTTATTGGGCCGATGGGGAATTAAACTTCTATATTTCTGTTGCCTATTCCGCTGTGGCATAAATACTCGACGCCGAAGACGGTATGCCTCTGAGCTTGCTGGCTGGGGAAGGAACGGAGCTACAAGCCATCCACTTCTTCGTTCCTCCCTCCCGCAAGTTCAGAGGCATACCGGGTTAAATATAACTTCTGAGCTGGGGAGGGAGGGAAGAGTGGAAGGCTGGCGTAAGGAATAATAACAAAAAATCGTTATTAATTACATTTCAATCACGAAATTTATTTTAAAAATTTCAGATTAATTTCTATAACGACCCAGCAATGGAAATCCCCCCCCCCCCCATGAGTTTAGAATCAATTTTTTAATGGATCAACCACCCCTAGTATAAGGAGCTGGGTGTCATCCGCATACTGATAACATTCCAGCCCATAACTCTGAACTAGCTGAGCAAGTGGTCACATCTAGATGTTAAATAGCAGTGGAGATAGAATGGCCCCTTGAGGAACTCCACACATAAGTGGTGATTTTTCAGAGGATGTCCTATTCCATTCCACTCGTCAGCGGTTCTGGAGGAAGGAGTCCACCCAATTAAGGGCAGACCCTTGGACCCCTGAGGTGGTGAGGTGGTGGGTCAAAAGATTGTAATCAATCAGAGTTGATCCGAGATGGCAACCAGCACAGTCTCAGTCCCACGTCCTGAATGGAAGCCAGACTGGTAGGGGTCCAACCAGGCCGTGTCATCTAAGAATTTTTGGAGCTGGTCTGCTCCCGCCCTCTCAATTACCTTGCTTAGGAACAGAAGATTCGAAACCGGGCAGTAATTGGAGATAGTAAGGAGACGCCGAGGATTTTGTTTTTACAGATATATTTGCATTTTATATTACACTAGCTTGGAGACCCAGCGGTGCCCGGGTTATTTGAGGAAGGCATTGTGTGGTGCCATAGTTCATCATTGGTGTGGGCCACTGTGCTCTAAGGAAGTGAAATGAAGTACTGCAAGTCCCATCATCCATGGTCCATCCTCCCTCAAACTGCACCAGGATGTAGGGTGCACCGGGGGGGGGGGGTCTGTGTGCCACGTTTGGTCTTGTTCTTGTTGGGGGCCTAGTCAGGAAAATCAAGTTGAGGAAGCCTAACAATATCCCATGAGCTGAGGCCTAGTCAGGCAAATCAAGTTAAGGAAGCCTTGCTGTCAATTTTGGGCCTGGTCTGTGATGTATAGGGGCTACAGTGTTGTTTGGGATGTCAATGAGGTGAAGGTACTGCAAATCTCATCATTCGTAGCCCATCCTGCCCTAAACCACACCAGGTTGTGAAGTGGGCCATTGGGCCCCTGTTTGCCAAGTTTGGTCCTGATCCGTCATTGCTGTGGGCCACAGTGGCTGACTGCCTGAGGCCTTTCATTTTCCCTCTATGTATAAGGGCTGTAATGTTGGTGAAGGTACTGAACATTCCATTTCCAAGAGAAAAAACTCAACTGGATAACTTCAACTCCAGCCATTTCTGTCGGCCTCAGGCCCTTTCCTTTCCTCTCTGTGCTGTGTTGGAATATTGGGAGGCTGGGCAGTCACAGCCATTTATGCAACTATTCCCAGAGTGGCAGCCAATCAAAACTCTGCCACATATTCCTCCCACCGCTCGGCCGCAAACACTGACTTTTATTATATACATAGATTTTAAAATGTTGAATTGTTTTTTTATAATATGTTTCTATAATTGTTTTAACTGTATTTGATATTTGCAATGGCATCAAATCCCTGCTGACTGTGAGAAAAATAAATAAATAAATAAATAAATAAATGCTGCATGCGTCAACTGTGTGCTGATGTTCAACAAAGATCTCCAAAGATATGGAAACCAACGCATGCAGAAAGCGTCCACCGGATTTCCAGCTGATGCTTTTTCCCCCTTCGCTCAGTCAATCTTTGCGCCCGCATGTGTTCTCTCTCAGAGGGAGGCCTGGCCACAAGCCACAGCCAGGCAGCCTTTGCAGGCCTGGTGTCATGCGCCACCCTCAGACGCACCTCTGCACCATTTGCCCTGCATGCGCTTGACGCTGAGGCTCAGGCTTCCCAGGAAGGCAAGATGTCAAAGCCAGGGGGGCTCAACCTGTCATGTGGCTGGCTTTCGTGCGGTGAAGCGCACAGTTGAATGTGCCTGCGCCCCCATGTACACAAACACATGTCTGACACCTCGCTCTGGAAACCAGTGCGGTTCCTGCGGGAGGAAAGGAAGCGCTTGCTCACCCCCAAAGGCACCCAGCAAAACAGGAGTGAGTCATAAGGCGGTGAAGGGGCCGGATGTGGCTTGGCCCAAGGATCCTCCTCTGGAAAGAAGAGCAGTTGCCTTTGAATCATTTCTGTCCTGAGGACCCAAGCGAGAGTCCTGACAGATGCTGAAATATTAGGGCTCTCCAATGCTCCAAAGTTCAGATCTAGGCCCCATCTTACATTTTTGTGCATAGAATCAGAAGAGACCCCCAAAGATCATCCAAGCCAGGGGTGCCCACACTTTTTCATCATGTGAGCTACTATATGAACAATCAAGTTGAAAAGATCACCTGTTGTGCATGTGAGCGCGCGCACGCGCACGCTCCTACTGGAGCCTTTTGTCCGCGCAGGGCTTCTTTCTTGCCTGCCCTCGAACTCGCCGCCGCGCGCACCCAGGAAGGGGATCCTCCTTGCCTGCGTGCTCTCTCTCAATGTCTTCGTTGCCTTCCTCCTTCCTGCTGCATGCTTTCGCGAAGCAGGAAGTCCCCATCCCATCCTGCTTCTTGCGTGCACAGCAGGCCCCTCCCACGCACGCAGCAGGAGGGTATTTATAGGCGCACCCGCCAGCGCTCCGGCCAGATATGGCGGCGGGCTTGGAAGGTGCAGGGCTGGGAAGAGGGGCCACCTGGCTGCTGCCTGGGCCGGGAAACTCAACCGAGAGAGGGACCCACATGAGGCTGGAGCCTCCCACGGCAGCCCCCCCTCCTTCGAGGCTTCCTTACCTGGGCAGGAGAAGGAAGAGTGGAAGAGGTGCTTCCCCAAAGTGACAGATGCAGCGGGGGGGGGGGCTTCCTTCCTTCCTTCCTTTCGAGGGTGTCACTCAGAAAGGACACCCAAGTGGACGGCTGGCAGGAAGGAGGACCCCTCCCACTGGTGGCAGTCCATGCCCACGGGAGAGAGAGAGAGAGAAAAAAAGAGAGTGTGGCTCTTCCTAGCCGGCTCTGAAGAGCCACCCTATCTCTCTCTCTCCCATGGGCCCTCGCCGCCTTTCTCCTTCGAGGGAGATGGAGGGCGAGGTGGAGAAAGGCGGCGAGGGCACAAGCAGTAGCAAGTGGAGTCTCCATCCCCGCAGCCCCCTCCTCCTCGGGTTCAGCCCCAGGAACACGGCGGAGCCCTCCCTCCTCGCCCCAACCAAGGAAAGAAAGCAGCCCCACACAGCTCGCTCGCCCAGGTCTCGGCTTGGAATGGGAGTCCCGAGGGCAGCACAAGGTTTTGCGGCGGGGCTTGCTTGGCTTTGCCCCACTTTGCCCGGCCTCCTTCGCTCTTTTTCTCTCTCTCTCCCTCTCTCCTTCCAGCGCCCGCCTGCCTGCCTGCCAAAAGGATCCAAAAAAGTTCTCTGGATTTCTTTCTTCTCTCCTTGGCTCTCTCTCTCTCTCTCTCACACACACACACACACATTCCCTCCATCCCTCCCACAGCCTTGCATCCTATCTGTGCACGTGCCTTCACCTTGCTCCCCCCCCCCCAGCAGCAACCAATGGGCGGTCATGTCACCACACCGTGCATGGCAAGACGAGCGCCAGGGCCCGCCCACTAAAGCCTCATTTTGGCAAAAGAAGCCCCGCAAAGGCGGCGGTGGGAGCTCCCAAAGATCATCTGGAAGAGGGCCGAAGATCACCTAGGTGCTCCCGATCACCGTAATGAGCACCCCTGATCCAAGCCAACCCCATTTTGCCAGGCAGGAAGACATTATCCAAGCCTTCCTGACTGATGGCCATCAGGGGCGGTCTTACGTATACGTGAACTACGCGGCTGCGTGGGGCGCCATCTTGGAAGGGCACCACCGCACCCGCCGTGCCGCCGTAGCAAACCTCCCTGCTGCTGTGTCAGCTTCAGCGCCTGCAGGAGCTTCTGGGCATGCGCGGATGTTTTTGCGCATGCCTAGAAGCTCCTGCAGGCGCTGAAGCCGAAGCCTAAACAGGCTTAACAGGCTTCAGCGCCTGCAGGAGCTTCTAGGCATGCGCGGATGTTTTCGCGCATGCGCAGTGGCTTCAGAGCCGACCTTGAGCTCCGGAGCCCCTGCGCATGCGCGAAAACCTCCGCGCATGCCCAGAAGCTCCTGCAGGCAGGCGCTGAAGCCGAAGCCTAAACACGACAGCACTCCCTATTTGGCACGCAGGGGGCGGAGGCAAAGGAGGGAGGACTGAGGAAGAAGCGCTTCGGAGAGCAGCAGCGGCAAAACCCCATAAAACAGCGAAAATACCATGATATATATTTTAGATTAATATTTCTTTGAAATCTGTGAAACAGCAAGTCCACAATAAGCGAATTGCAAAGTAGCGAGGGAGCACTGCATTTCCTGCTGCTTCTTTGGTCAGTGTTGATGTGGAGATGGTCTGGTTTGCGCGCGGGGGGGGATTGAGAATGTTTGGGGGGGCAAAATAATGTTCGCTTACCATTTAAAATGACCTTAGACCGCCCCTGATGGCCATTCACTGGACTTCAAGGCAGGATATTCCACAATTATATAGCTCTAGAGTTGGAAGAGACCACCCAAAGGCCATCCAGTCCAACTCCATTCATCCAGACAGGAAGACACCATCGAAGCACTCCCAACAGTTGGCCATCCAGCCTCTGTTTAAGCCTCCAGAGAGAAAAGGAGACACCACCACACGCCCAGGTAGTTCACATTCCAATATAGCTGAAGGGGATCCACAAAGGTCATGCCATGCAGAAAGCCACAATCAAAGCCCTCCCAGCAGATGGCCATCCAACCCCAGAGAGAAGGAGACACCACCAGACTCTCAGGGAGCTCACATTCCAATATAGTTGAAGGGGATCCACAAAGGCCATGCCATGCAGAAAGCCACAATGAAAGCCCTCCCAACAGATGGCCATCCAGCTTCTATTGAAAAGTCTCGAAAAGTATTGGAAGAGATCCCAAGGACCATCCAAGTTTAACCTCATTCAGCCATAATTCAATCCCTCCAGACAGATGGCCATCTAGCCTCTGCTTGAAAACCTCTAGAGAAGGAGATTCGCTTGACTAACAGGGAGTGTATTCCGAAACTGAAAAAAGGAAGTTCTCCCTAATGTTGAGAATGGTGTTCGCCATTCCGCTCCATGATCGATTAAAAGGCCACCCAAATGTCATGGAAAATCTTGTTTGCAGAATGGGAGACTGGGGACGGGCCACGTCAGGAATTGTTCCCCAAGATCCTGGGTTATGCTATCATTTTCGCTGTGCAAGGAAACGACAACTGTCCATTCACACAAAAGGATGCCGGGATGGGGGTGAAGAAGGTCCCTTTTGTTTCAAAGGCAAGGAAGGAAATTGGCCCCAAATCCAACACAAGGGCAAAATAGTCTTTGGCACCTGCAGTCCAAAACTCTAAATCAGTGGTTCCCAAAGTGGGCGGTTCCGCACCCTGGTGGGCGGTAGGGAAATCCAAGGGGGCACTGGGAGGCCCAGGAGAATTTGGGGGGCGCTGAACCCCTGTAAGGGGACGGTGGCATGAGCCAGGCTTGCTTGCCACTTGCAGGGTCGCACGCTTGCGAGGACGTCCCTGTTGGAAGAAAAAAGCGATACACAGGACTGCACCATGGGCAGGGTTGACGAGAGGAAGGAGGCGCGTTTCCACGGCAACGCCTGCCCGGGGATTCCAACTCGCAGGGACACAGTCACAAATACGCGATCCCCGAGCAGGCATTTCCATGGAAATCACAGAGCACGCCTCCTTCTTCTTGTCAACCTTGCCCATGGCGTAATCTTGTGTATTGCCTCTTTCTTCCAATGGGGACATCCTCGCAAGACTGTGCTGTGGGCGGGGTTGACGAGAGGAAGGAGGTGCGTGCTGCGGTTTCCACGGCAACGCCTGCCCGAGGATTCCAACTCACAGGGACACAGTTGCAAGTGCTCGATCCCCAGGCAGGCATTGCCGTGGAAACTGCAGCACACGCCTCCTTATTCTCGTCAACCTTGCCCACGGCGCAGTCTTCTGTATTCAGGCCCGGATTAATCCCTTTTGGCGCCCTAGGCCACACTTTGGAATTACGCCCCCAAACCAACCTCTACCGCACCCCCCACCTCCTCCTCACGGTGCCGCGTGCCCTCCTTCCTTGAGTCAAGGAGGAGGTGGAAGGGAAGCCCCTGGGCCCTTGCGGTGCGCCCCCTTCCTTGACTCAAGGAAGGAGGGCACGAGGAAGAGGAGGCGGAGGGAAGCCCCACCCCCGGGGCCGCTGCCGGGCATGCGCAGCAGGAGGGCACGAGCGCCTCTGCCTCCTCCGCCATGTTCCTGGGTGCCGCACATGCCCGGCAGCGGCCCCGGGGGCTTTCCTCCACCTCCTCCTCCTCACGCCCTCCTTCCTTGACAAGGGGTGGGGGCAATGGCGAGGGGGGGCACCATTCCCTCCTCCCCTGCCCCCTCGCAGCACTCTCCTCCCGCCTTCCCCCGAGAGAGAGAGAGAGAGAGAGAGTCATCTCCATGCTGCGCGTTGCGGTTTTGTTTCAACATTTTTTGGTCCGTGTGAACTGCGCCCCCCTTGGCTTGCGCCCCTAGGCCATGGCCTAGGGTGGCCTTATGGGTAATCCGGGCCTGTGTATTGCCTCTTTCTTCCAATGGGGACGTCCTCGCAAGCGCACCTTACTTGGCCCGGGGCGGGCCGAGCGGGAGGTGCTTTTCAAGGTGGGCCTCGCTTGTCCAGTGTCGGCCCCTTCTTTTCTCAATGCCATAAAACAACATGCAATTAAAATAACATTTAAATTAAAATTTAAACACATTAAAAGATTTAATTTTACGAAAAAGGTAGAAACATTAATACCCTTTTGTTTAATTGTTTAATCCCTTTCTGTTTAATATCTTTCTGTTTAATTGCTATTAAAAAATTTAAAAAATAATTTCTAGGGGGGCGGTGAGTAAATTTTTTTTCTGGAAAGGGGGCGGTAGGCCAAAAAAGTTTGGGAACCACTGCTCTAAATCCTTGGCCCGAGCGTGAACACTTTCCCAGATTCCCCCCTTTTTCCTAGAATTCCTCATCAATCAAATCCGGGAGGGTTCCTGCTTCCATTTTATAGGCTTTGGCTTTCTGATGGCTGTCAGAAATGAAACATTGCTTCCTAATGTGTGGCTGCAGTGCATTAAAAAGCCTCAGGGGGAGAGAAAAAAGTGGGTGGTTTCAGAACCAATTTTCTTCCTTTTGACACTTGATTTGAGAGAGTTTGGTCTTGGCTTCCCAAAGATGTTTGCGCCGCTCCAGAGACCAACGTCCTCCCAAACCAGCCGCAACCCCTAAAATACTTGGGAGCATTATATTATCTTTTTAAAATACCTTTTCTCCAGTTTTTCTTGCGTTCTCTGTTCTGCGATGAGCCACAGATGTCTGTGTTGCCGTGTGATCGCAGCTCCCCTAAATCGCGGGGTTCTGGAGCCCGGCGTACTAAGCAGCCAGAAGGTCAAATCAGGACACGGATGGCACACGCAGAGGCCTTTATTCTTCCCGGACAGAAGGGATATCAACAGGGCTAGTACCCAAAGTATGCCCCAACTGTGAACACATGAATATAGTGCACTAGCCCTCCCCTGCCAGGCGTTGCTGTGGCCCAGTCTGGTGATCTGGAAAATAAAGTAATGAGAAAGCATTGGTTTCTAATATATGTAATTTCTTTATGCTTGTGGGTAAACAGTATTTCTTGTTTTTGTCTTTGTCAGTGTTGATGTGGAGATTGTCTGGTTTGCCTACTCTGGAACATGCAACATATCATTGCCCTTCTTTAGGGGTCCCTTTCAAATCTAGGATACTATATCGGTCATATACATGTGTGTGTGTAAATCATATCTATCTATCTATATCTCTGGCTGGATGTGTCGTAGCACAGAGACCAAGGAAGCCAAACCCAGAAGTAAAAGAGGATAACAAAAGGTTTATTGAACAATAAATGGAAAAAGGACTAACAAAAAAGTAGCCAATTCGGCTTCAAAAACCCTCAAAAATCCCAGGAAAAAATTCCACAAAATAAAGCAGCAAACAGCCCAAAACAAACACCAGACGTCCGTCTGCGAAGTCCGAAGGGAAAACCCAGAAGAGTGGTTGTAAATCCAGCCCAGAGGTCCAGGGCAGGAGAAAGACAGATGAAAGGAGGAGACCATCCAAGGCAGGGGTGCTCATTAGGTAGCTCGGGAGCTACTAGTAGATCTTCTGCCCTCTTCCAGGTGATCTTTGGGTCTCACCAGCCAAATGGGACGCTCCTGCCATACGCGCGCACACCCTGCATGCACGCGCGCTCCTACTGCTGGCTTTTGCTCTCGCGGTGCTTCTTTCACCTGCGGGGCATTGCAGGAAGAAGGAAGCATGAGGTGGGGCCTCTGGAGGGAGCACCCTGCCTCTCTCTCGTCCAGAAGCAGCTGTGCAACCTCCGTTGCTGGCGAGACAGGCAGGGCGGAGCGCTCCCTCTGGATGCCCCGCCTCGTGCTTTCTCCTTCCTGCAATGCCTCGCAGGCAGAAGAAGCGCTGCGCGGGCGGAAAACAGCAGCAGGAGCACGTGCGGTGGCAAGAGCGCATGGCAGCGGGAGCGCACGGCGGCGGGGGCAGGTAGATCTTTTGGACTTGGTTGCTTTAAGAGTAGCTTGCATGCTGAAAAAGTGTGAGCACCCCTGATCCAAGGCAATCAGGAGGTAGACTCAGCGGAGACCAAGCTCCACCTCAGGAATACACGGCAGGTAAGAGTATCTGGAAACAGGAACAAGCACTCGATATCAGGAACACAGGAATGTCAGAGACAAGAACCAGTCATCAACTCTTTGACCGCCACAAATGCAGCCCCAAAAACCCATTTCTTATATAGCACTTAAACATCACTGTCTTCTGAAGACCCTCCTTGATCATGAGCACCAGCTGCTGCATCTCCTACTGTTGTGCTCTGTGCAGGCCTCCAATCTTGCCAACACTGTTCAAAGCTTAAAGTGTCCCAATCTGTTTCTGGACCCTCAGAAGGCCAGTCTAAGTCACTGTCGAAGCCAAAGAAGGTATCAGAATTAGACTCTTCGTTACACACATCCCTCACTTTCCTCTGACCACATTTCTTCTTCCCCAGGAAAACCTTGGAAGGTTTCTGAATCAGAAGGTGCTCTAAGTATCTGCCGGATCCTTTTTCTCTGTTCCAACTCTTCCAAACTAGAATCACTAGCAGCCCTTTCCCTCCCAGCTGCAGACTCTTGATCACCCAGAGCCAGGCATGTAGCCGGGGGGGGGGGGGCTAAAGGGGCCTCAGCCCCCCCCCCCAATTTTCAGGGTGGTCCGCAAGAAGGCCTTACTGGTACATTATTTAAACAGTTATGTTTATTCATATCATGATCTGATCAACATGCTCATTATATCCCACATTCATGGGGTTATTGGGATAACAATACAAAAGGTTTGCTAGGGTAGACCCTCTTCCACCCAGTCTCAGCCCCCGAACCAAACACAGCCCCGAACCAAAATCCTGACTACGGCCCTGCCCAGAGCCTCACCCCATTCCATACTATTGCTTTATGCTATTGACCCAGCATCTTCCCCAATACTACTACTAGTAGTAGCCGAAGGCTCAATTACAACAGGATGACTCTTTGTGAAGAGGGCTTTGATTATGTTTTCTTGTCCTGGTGAAGGGAATTGGACTGGATGGCCTTAAGGCAGCATTTCTCAACCTGGGGGTTGTGACCTCTGGGATGTTGCAAGGGGGTGTCAGAAGGGTTGTCAAAGACCACCAGAAAACACAGTATTTTCTGTTGGTCATGGGGGGTTCTGTGTGGGAAGTCAGGCCCAATTCTATCGTTTGTTGGGCTCAGAATGCTCTTTGATTATAGGTGAACTACAACTCCCAAATGTCAAGGCCTGTTTCCCCCAAACTCCATCTGTGTTCATATTTGGGCGTATGGAATATTTGGACCACGTTTGGTCCAGATCCATCATTGTTTGAGTCCAAAGTGCTCTCTAGATGTAGGTGAACTACAACTCCCAAACTCAAGGACAATGCCCACCGAAACCTTCTAGCATTTTCTGTTGGTCATGGGAGTCCTGTGTGCCAAGTTTGGTCCAATTCCATCATTGGTGGAGTTCAGATTGCTCTTTGCTTGTAGGTTAACTATAAATCTCAGCAACTACAACTCCCAAATGACAAAATCAATTTTTGAGTGATGGTCACTCCTTGGGTTAGTAGGTGTCTTGCAGCCAAATTTGGCAGCAATTCGTCCAGTGGCCCTAGGGCAGGCTTGGGCAAACTTCCCCTTGGGCCCTCCAGGTGTTTTGGACTTCAACTCCCACAATTCCTAACAGCCTACCGGCTGTTAGGAATTGTGGGAGTTGAAGTCCAAAACACCTGGAGGGCCCAAGTTTGCCCAGGCCTGCCCTAGAGGGTGCCAGCTAGCATCCGCAGCCTAATTGGAGGAGAAGCGAGTCCGCTTCTGCCTTTGAGCCAATCAGAAGTGAGGCAGGGAATGTAATCAATTGTCATTGTTCAGTGTGATGTTTTCTGGATTTTGCTAGTTCTGCCTCTCATTGGGTTTGTGAAGGAAAGAATGTGAGGAAATGGGTGTTAATGTTGGTAGTTTCCCAAGCCTTGGGAGGACAATGCTCTGTGCTCGTGGAAAAATGGATGTTAATCAGCTTGAATGGTTCCCAGGAGGAAAACAAAAGAGGACATTGGGCATCTTCTGTGACCTCTGGTTTGCTCCATTGCTAGGTGTGTGGAACATTATTAGGGGATGATGACGACGATGATGATGATGATGATTATTAGAAATACAAGAGGAATCAGCAAACAAGATCACTCTGCTGGCTGTTGTATTGGTAAGTCTTGGCATTACTTTGCGAATGAAGATTCAGGAAGGACTCATCCTACGCTTTTTACAAGCGCGTTGATGACTAAAAAAGGCCAATCTGAGATAGGCAAGTTCGGTTGCAGAAAGCACAGCAGAAAGTCTCCTTGGGTGATGTTGTTTCCAGGTTGCGGTTCTTTCTGCGTTGTCGTTTCTCTTCGAGACCCATTCGGCGTGTCTTGTCGAAAGAGGCCGCAGCATTGTGGATAGTGCGTCTCCATGCCTCCTGATCTGAGGCCAGGGTGGACCATTGTTGGTGATCAATCTGGCCGAGCCTGAGATGTTGTTTCAGGGAGTCCTTATATCTCTTTTTCGGGGTGCCTCTCTTCCACTGACCCGTGGCGAGTTCACCATAGAGTAGTATCTTTGGGAGGCGGTGGTCCTCCATCCTATGGACGCGCCCTGCCCAGCGCAGCTGTGTTCTCAATAGCATGGCCTCAACGCTGGTGATCCCTGCTTGCTCAAGGACAGCAACATTAGTCACATAGTCGGTCCAGTGTATATTTAGGATTGTGCGAAGACAGCGCTGATGAAAGCGTGCGAGGAGTCGTAGGTGCTGGCAATAGGTGACCCATGTTTCAGACCCTTAGTCGGTCCAGTGTATATTTAGGATTGTGCAAAGAGGGCGAGATCGTGAGCGTGTGCTGCCAAAGCTGCTGGCGTGTGCGGCGTGACCCAGCATGGCCCTGTATCCCGCCTGGCTTACCCTGTTGGAAGGGACCGAAGGTCAGATGAAAGAGGTGAGAGGTGATATAGGAGAATAGACAGTATGATAGCTCTGTACACACTGATTTTGGTGCTTTGCCTCAGGTGCTTGTTGCTCCAGATTCTTTTGTGATGCCTTCCGAATGCACGATATGCCTTTGCTAATCTGTGATCTTTCTCTTTGTCAATCTTGGCGTCTGAAGAGATTATGCTTCCCAGGTAGGTGAACTGCTGGGTGGACTTAAGCACAGATTATTATTATTATTATTATTATTATTATTATTATTATTATTATTATTAGAAACACAAGAGGAGTCCACAGCAAACAAGATCACTCTGCTGGCTGTTGTATTGGTAAGTAAATCATACTGAAAGGCTATCTGGTACACAAACACTACACCAAAGCAGGGTTGTAAGCAATATACATACACAATCTATAGAAGAATATATCAATCAATAAGGATGAATCCAAACATATAATCTGGGTTATTGAACTATATAAATTGGATTAAATCCAACATCCATAGATTTGGGCTTTTTAACAATGTATTTATCCAGGTAAGTGTGTTATATATATCCTGTTCCTAAATAAATGGCGACATATGGCAAAAAGGCAATTTATATTTTCAATATTAAATATTCAGTATCCACAGCTATATTACAAACTACAAACACACATATAATTCATAAATACAAACTGGAGAATATAAATATCACAGTAAACTCTATGTGTCAGCAAAACTCTATGTATTAAGTGCAGGCCAAGGTTATTATTATTATTATTATTATTTTATTAACACCACAGTATGCTGGAGCTTTCGTCCTCCAGGATATCAAAAAAAATCACAAGTTGAACACTTTCCAAGCCCAAGTGTCTAGGACTGTGTGATGTATCGGAAAATTGCGTGCAGAAGTGATGCACACAGATCCAAGTTTCAGGTGGCCAAGGTTATTATTATTATTATTTTTTTGCAGTTGACAGATCAAGCGTCTGGACTGGGTGATGTCAATGTTTATAGTTTTGCAAATGCCAGCTGAGATCTTTTAGCAGGGCATGCAGTGTCTTTTGGATTAAGTAAGACCTTACCTTGTGTAAGGAGAGTGCTGTGGGGTGGGGGAAGGAGTCTAAGTGGGAAGAATACTGCGCCAAGCCCCATCTTGTTCTTAAAAGGGGAACATTTAGAAGATAATTATTTTCCCTTTTGTCTTTGAAATAAAGTTAGACCGGGGTTATAATTTTTCAGAAACATAACAAGGAAACATTAAAAGGACAGTGCCTTTTCAAGTGACCCTGGCCAAAGCCGCCTTCTCTCAGTCTCGGGAAGTAAGTGAAGGTACTTCAAATCCCATCATCCGTGGTCCGTCCTCCCTCAGACCTCACCAGGATATAGAGTGGGTCACGGGGGCTCTGTGTGCCAAGTTTGGTCTTGATCTGTCATTGGTGGGGGCCACAGTGGTTTGAGGGTGGGCAAACATTTTAAAATACTACAAATCCCATAATCCGTGGTCCACCTCCCCCAAACCGCACCAGGATGTAAAGTGGGTCATGGGAGTTATGTGTGCCAAGTTTGGTCCAGGTTCGCCATTCGTAGCAGTCCCAGTGGCTTGTGAAAGTGGCAGCCAATCAGAAATCTGCCACATACACCGCCCTCCCTCCCTCCCTCTGCATACAAACACTGACTTTTATTATATACATAGATAGATAATTCATATAGCTGGGAGCGGGTCTGTTTTCTTGACAACATCTGGAACCTCAAAAGGGCCAGCTGCAGCAAATCTTGCCAAACGAAAGGTTGACAGCTTGAAGCCGGGCCAAGGCGAGATCCTGGCCTTCAGCCCAGCTCCCTGCCCACCTAGTGGATCAAAAACAGCAATGTGAGTAGATGAATAGGAACTGCATTAAGTGGGAGGGTATTTTAGGCATAGCATTTTGGAGAAAAGTTTACGAACAAAGAAAGCTTTTCGGCAAGGAGATGGAGCAACAGCACCCCCCTGTGGCCGGAACCAAGCATAGCCTCCAAAGATGCCAAATGATTAGAAAAAGCCTATATATACCCTCTATGTGTTGTCTGTCATGTCATTGTATAACAGGCATTGAATGTCTGCCATATATGTGCAGGCCCGGATTAACTCCTTTTGGCACCCTAGGCCACACTTTGGAAGCCCTACCCCCGGGGCCGATGCTGGACATGTGCGGCAACGGCCCCGGGGGCGGGGCTTCCCTCTGCCTCTTCCTCCTACTTGCCCCACCCTCCTTCCATGGGCATGAGGAGGATGGGACAGAGGGAAGCCCCACCCCTGGGGCCGCCTCATCCTCCTCGTGCCCTCCTTCCTTGAAAAGGGGGCGGGGCGATGGTCCCCCCACCCTCCCCCAAGAGAGAGAGAGAGAGAGAGAGAGAGAGAGTGTCATCATGCTGACGTTGCGGTTTTGTTTGAACTTTTTTTGGGGGGTTCTTGATCTGGCGCCTCCCTAGGCCTAGTGTGGCCTTGTGGGTAATCCGGGCCTGTATATGTGTTCTGTGATCTGCCCTGAGTCCCCTTCAGGGAGATAATGATATCGGAGGTAACCCCCCCCCCCCCCAGGACTCTGTAAAAGATAGTTCAAAAGCAAGGAATTCATAGTTTTACCAGGGACGCCAGGCTGGAATGATCCCATAATCCCCTATCTCTCCCCCATGTGGGAACCTAAGGCTCTTCCCATGGCCCCACATGGCAATGCCCCTGTAACCCACACTTTATGAACTCTCATGAACTTTTATAGACTTTTGCCCACTTTTAAGGACTCTCAGAAACTTTCTGGAAACTTTTTTCCTTTCAAACCCCATGGACTTTCTTTATGATTTATGGATTCCAAAGGACTCTGGTAGTGGGATGGGCTGATATGACAAGATATTATTCCTATTTCCCTCCTATATGAATGTATTCCCTATATGCTTTCCCTTCCTTGTATCCCTATATGAAATATGAAATGCCACCTTTTTGTGACCCCAACATACCAAGGCTCTGGGACTCTCTCGTTCCTGGGCCAAGTTAATCTCCTAACACCAGGATTTATCAGGACCATTTGCATGGACAATAACAATGGACATTCCTTCAAACTTCGGGGGTGGCCCACTTGATGGAAATGTCCCTTGGGTATGTGCTTTCAGCTCTCGGAACATGACCATCTGAAAGCCATGACCCATGGTAATTTTGTCATTTTTCACAAAGGGGAACATCCTGCCTTCGGAAAAGCTTTGGATGGCCCAATCTGCCTCACTCTTTGTTCTCATTCCCTTGGCCGAAACTCAAGACAAGATACCATCAGCTGATCCCATATTCAAGATTAAGAACTACTGAGGCCTGGCATTCGTGCCAGACCAAAGCGTTTTTTTTACTTCGCTTGAGACAATACAAAGCTAGCTTGAGGACTCTTTTGAAGTAATTGCCGGCACTTGGACAAATATTTAGTCATTTAATCCACTCATTATCTCCTCTCCGGTTCACTGTTTCCTGCTGGTACCGCCTGCTTCGCTCTCATTGGCTGAGAGCCTGAAGCGACGCTGGCTTCCTGATTGGCTGAGACGCAGCAAAGCCGGCTGCACCTCTCAGCCAGCTGATGACTGCAACCAATCAGCCTGAAGTCAACTGAAGAGCGGGGGGGGAGAAAATTTGAACTTTGACAGCTGTGTATTTCTATAAAAATGTGTTGTATTGCCTTGCGGTTTGTGTCAGCTTTGGGCAAACGATTGCGGCTTGACATCCGCTCTACCGAGAAATAAAAAACTTGGTGGCGTTCCTTCAACTTGTTGAGACTCTTTATTGGGAAATTCAGGGAAAATTAAATTGCTTCCTACCTTACAAAACACGAGAGCAAGGCAGTTGTGCTAATTACAAGCAAAAAAACCCCACCATTGGGTCATTCTTCCCCTTCTTTGTGAAATCCGTGTTGAAAAGCCTCATGAATCGTCTCTTTCCGTGGATGTCTAATATGCTAAGGTTTACCGCTGTGAAAAAGCCTTGGTTACTGACGAAACGGTCTTGGCCAACTACAATGTACCGTCGCGGCTAAAACCTTTTTCGATTTCCACCCCAGGATTACAATTAGATAGCATTTGCATCTAGACTGGAATCATAGCATTTATATTTATTACTTTGGGTGAAGACATTTCTAACAATCGGCTGCCAGTCCGCAGCTGCTTCTAGCGGCTTTTGGAAACTCCAGGTCCCAGCACCTCCGCAAAAGGAAAAGAGTTTCAAATACAGCTAGTTTACTTCGCGCTATCAACATCACATTTGTGAACGTTTTGGCACATTTTTTGGACAGTGTCCCTCTGGATATTATAGCTCCTTTTCCTTTTTGGAGACTTTATTTACCAATTTTGGATTAACATTTCCATGCAAGATCAGCGGGTTTGTCGTGAAGCCAATTAAAGCCAAGCCCAGATGTAAAAGGGAGTAAGAAAAGGTTTATTATACTGGGAATGGGACCAACAAAAGACTAGCCTAACCAGCAAAAACCCACAAAAACCCAGGGAAAGCCCAAAAAATCACTGCACGAGAATCCAAAACAAACTCAGGACGTCCTCGGTGACGTCCTTCATAGGATGAGTGCATGATATTTACATATTGATTTATATACACTGGCGTTTAACTCTGTGCTTATTCAAGCAGCTCTATTGAGCACCATTTGGTTCAATGCATTTGCTTTAGGCGTCTTCCAACATGATTATCATGTCTGTTTATGTTATGAAATGAAATGCAATTCTGTGCTACTACATAGAGTGATGTACCTTGGACTTCTCATTTGAGACTATTGCTATATTCTATTATTTTCCACTTACATATGTATATTTTGCATGAGTGCATCACAGTCTATGAGAGGTTTCTTACACTATGCCAATGTGATGACACACTCTTGATTGATATATATGAACTGATTATAATTGTGACATTTTGTATGACTTATTGACTCTGTGTGATTTTTCGTATATTTCTTACCAGCTCTTATTGTTTTTGAGTACCTGATTGATGACCCTGCCCAATTTGTGTTTGGAGGAAACGAGGAGACAGTCCAAGGTCCAACAGGAGCTAAATGTATAGGGACAAGACACATCTTAATCCCCATAAATCACATTGTCAACCTCCTTCCATTGTAATACAATACCAGTCTTGCAGCTTGAAACTCACAGAAGGTCCAGTGGAGTTCAAACCCCGCCACTAGGAACACACGCCCCCCCCACCTTTCCCAACAGCAGCAGTAGCAGCATCTCAGCCCAAAAAGGTGGCAGAGTAAAAACCTTAACTCATGAGTAAACTGGATCAGGAACACGATGCAAGATAACAGGATGCCAAGATAACAGGATACCAGACGCAACTCCTTGTCCGCCGCAATAAGTCATTTCCCAAGCCCACATTTTATAGCCCTAAAGATCAGACTCGCCCGAAGAACACTCCACTGGATCAGGCAATGCAGCTGCTTCCCTCTCTGCAGCTGACACCCTTTGTGAGTCTCTCCAGGCCTCCCAGCGCCTCTCAAAACTTAGTGCTTCCCAGTCATTCCCAGAAGTTTCAGAGGGCCAGTCTTTGTCACTGTCAAATCCCATAAATGTATCACTACTGGAGTCAGCATTACACACATTCCTAACATTCTGTATCAAGGTCCAATCTAGCTCAGTATCACTCTCTTCTGACTCTAGTTCCTCATCTCTGTGAAAGCCCTCAAAGGATTCAGGATCCGTAGGAGACGTAAGTAGCTGCCGAATTCTCTTCCTCGGTTCTATACCTTCATTGCTGAAATTGCTTGCATTCCTTTTCCTGCCTGCTCCAGCGTTTGAAGTACTATCAGCCCCTCCCAATTGCATACTACTCTCAGACGCTGATGACTCAGCGTCTTCTGCAGCTCTACTATCAGGCAACGCCAAGGGCTGAATTACAACAGGGTTTGATCACTGGTGGTCCGCAGTCACCTGCAACAGTTGTTTGGAACCTCCAGGTCCCTGCACCTCCGTAAAAGGGAAGGAGCCTCAAATACTGCTTGTTTACATTGCATCATCAGCATCACATTTGTGAACGCTTTGGAAGTCTTTTGGAAAGTATTGCTGTGGATAACACAGCCCTTTTTCTTTTTTGGTGACCGTATGTACCCATTTCGAAATATTTTGAAATATTATTTCCATGCGATACCAGTGGATCTGTTTATATTGATGTTTACGTAAAGTCGTGTTTCTTACTTGGATATCACAATATCACTGAGGTTTTTGAAACTTGTGTTAACTAATGTGTATCTATGAGCAATGATTTAGATATAATCCAATGATGAGAGAAATATTGATTTATTAGTGTTCTCCTACATATCAGATACATCACCCTCCCAGTGTTTTTTCTAACCCAGGTGTTTTTTGCTTGCTTCCTATCTTGCCAGGGCTATATCGGATCCTCTTTGGTGGGTCTGACTGGTCTTTGCCTTCACGACAAGACCCCTAAATTCCTACTCGATATCAAAAAGGGCAGAATCTCTCTTGGCATTACTTCGCGAACGAAGGACTCATCCCATGGTTTTTACAAGCACATCGATGACTAAAAAGGCCAATCTGAGATAGGCCAGTTCGGTTGCAGAAAGCACAGCCGAAAGTCTCCTTGGGTGATGTTGTTTCCAAGTTGCGGTTCTTTCTGCGTTGTCGTTTCTCTTCAGGACCCGTTCGGCATGTCTTCTTGAAAGAGGCTGCAGCATTGTGGATAGTGCGTCTCCATGCCTCCCGATGTGAGGCCAGGGTGGAACATTGTTGGTGATCAATCTGGCCGAGTCTGAGATGTTGTTTCAGGGAGTTCTTATATCTCTTTTTGAGGGCACCTCTCTTGCGCTGACCCGTGGCGAGTTCACCATAGAGTAGTATCTTTTGGGAGGCCCTGCCCAGCGCAGCTCTGTCCATGGCCTCAATGCTGGTGATCCTTGCTTGCTCAAGGACAGCAACATTCGTCACATAGTCGGTCCAGTGTATATTTAGGATTGTGCAGAGAGGGCGAGACCGAATGTGGGGGGTAGCTCAGGCGCTCGTGAGCGTGTCGGCTGCCAAAGCTGCTGGCGTGTGCGGCGTGGGAGGCGGCGGCCCCTTCCAGCATGGCCCTGTATCCCGCCTGGCTCACCCCGTTGGAAGGGCTCCGAAGGTCAGATGAAAGCGTTTGAGGAGTCGTAGGTGTTGGCGATAGGTGACCCATGTTTCAGACCCATATAGGAGAATAGACAGTACGATAGCTCTGTACACACTGATTTTGGTGCTTTGCCTCAGGTGCTTGTTGCTCCAGACTCTTTTGTGAAGCCTTCCGAATGCACGATATGCCTTTGCTAATCTGTGATCTATCTCTTTGTCAATCTTGGCGTCTGAAGAGACTATGCTTCCCAGGTAGGTGAACTGCTGAACGGACTTAAGCACAGATGTGCCTATGCTGACGTGGGGATGATGGTGTTCTTCCTGTGGTGCGGGCTGGTAGAGGACTTCCGTTTTCCTCAAGCTGACTTCCAGCCCAAACAGCTCTGCAATGCTGCAAAGCAGGATGTGAGGCACTGCAGGGCTGCTTCTGAATGGGCGACAAGGGCAGCATCGTCAGCAAAAAGCAGCTCACGGACTAGATAGTTTAGAGCAGGGGTGCCCACACTTTTTCAGCATGCGAGCTACTTAAACTAAAATCAAGTCAGCAAGATCTACCAAGAGAGAACAGGGCGGAGCTGGGGAAGGGGGCGGGGCTTGTCGGGGCTTGTCGGGGCTTAGCTCCGCCCACTTTTCCTCTGGCTTTAGCATTTCCACAGCTTCTCCAGGGTACAGAAAGGTTATGCCAAGCCAGTGGTGGCTATCTATGCCACCACTGGCTTGGCATTACCCTCTTCTACTCTTGAGAAGCAGTGGAAAGGCTGAAGCCGGCAGAGGGGGCGGAGCTTGGCGTGGCATGGCTCCGCCCCCTCAAAAGCATCCCATCCAGCTGGGATTGACCTCCCTGGGTCCCAAGATCGACCAGTCAATCGCGATCGACTTTCTGAGCACCCCTGGTTTAGAGTCTTCATGCGAGCCCTCAGACGGCTTAAGTTGCACAAGCTACCATCGGTACGATAGCGTATATATATGCCGTCTTCTTCTTCGAGGTCTGCTGTAGCCCTTTGGAGCATCATGCTGAAGAAGATTGTAAATAGGGTTGGTGCAAGAACACAACCTTGTTTCACTCCATTAGTTATGAGAAAGGGCTCCGAAAGAACATTGCCGTATCTGATTTGACCGCGCTGCCCCTCATGTAACAGGATAATCATTTTGAGGAATTTGGGGGACATCCTAGACCAGGGGTGCTCACACTTTTTCAGCATGGGAGCTACTGATTAAAAAACCAAGTCCCAAAGATCACCTGCCCAGAAATGTAAAACGTATAACTATTTTCTTATTTATTTATTTATATTTATTATTATTCATTTTTATGTACTGCTCCTTCCAGCAGGCTCGGGGCAGTTGACATAAAATGAAGTTATAAAACATCAACATTTCAATTTAATAACAACAATAAAAAACAGCATAAAATACATCCAACCACCCCATTTCTCCCACACTGCCATATTACCACACATCTTATCAGCCAGAAAGTAAGAAGAGAGGCTGTTGAACTGCAAGGCCATTTAATACTCAGCAAGGTAAACAAGGGGCATGCATAAATACATCCAACCACCCCATTTCTCCCACACTGCCATATTACCACACATATTATCAGCCAGAAAGTAAGAAGAGAGGCTGTTGAACTGCAGGGCCATTTAATACTCAGCAAGGTAAACAAAGGGGCATGCATAAATACATCCAACCACCCCATTTCTCCCACACTGCCATATTACCACACATATTATCAGCCAGAAAGTAAGAAGAGAGACTGTTGAACTGCAAGGCCATTTAATACTCAGCAAGGTAAACAAAGGGGCATGCATAAATACATCCAACCACTCCATTTCTCCCACATTTCCATATTCCCCAACATATATTTCTCAAGGAACAAAGCAAGCAGAGAGGCTTTGGAGCTAAAAGGCCATTTTTAAACATTAAAAATAAACAAAGAGACATGCCACAGAACAATCAAGCACCCACCCCAAAGTAAAAAGACCGGCCTTTGAGATGCGGTAAGGAAATGACCCCAAAGCGTCCTTCTTCTTCTCCTCCGTCGTTGCTCCTATTTCCACACCACCAGCATGCGTGCCGCCTCCAAGAGCTCACGAGAAGTCAGAGAGGCAGAATGGGCGCATCCAGGCCCGCCCCCTTTGGTCTCCTACGACTCTGAGTGGCTGGAGAAGGACGGAGGGAGGAGGAGGAATCCAAAATAGGGGGCCCATTCTGCTTCTTGGACTCTGGAGCTTTTGGAGGCGGTCGCGCGAGCAGGGAGCGGGAGGAGCAACGACGGAGGACTTCTTTGCAGCATGCAGGGGCGCGTGAAGAGGACCAACAGCAAAAACCTGGTAAGGGGCCTGAAGATCACCAGGATGAGGCCCGAAGATCACCCTGGTGATCCCGATCACCATTCTGAGCACCCCTGTCCTAGACGTTCCAGGATCTGCCACAGACCTTTTCTGCTCACAGTGTCGAAGGCTTTGGTGAGGTCAACAAATGTTACATAGAGTCCTTTGTTCTGCTCTCTACATTTCTCTTGCAGTTGTCTAAGGGCAGAATAGAAGTACTGTAAATAGACAAATCTCTCTCCAAAACCATACCAACATTTGAACATGTGACGGGCCCCATAGTAATCAAATCCACACAATTTTAGCAGCAAGAATGATGCAATTTTCAACATTCACCCCAGAGACCGGCAGAAGCAATGTTGCCTGGCAGATTTTAATGCATTTGTTGTTGAGGATAGAAATGCTCTAAAACAGGGCTGTCCAACTTCTACCGGCCCAGGAGCCTGAATTCCGGTCACTGATGACCTGGGGGGCCATCAGTGATTCCGCCCTCTCCCCTGGCTCCGCCCCCACCCCACCCCCACCCCGCCCCCACCCCTGCATGCATACAGTCAAATATAATCTTTTACTGAGATAAAATGTAGGGATAAGATATTAAATTATTTTAATTTAATATTAAATATATTTAATTCCATCCTCCCCTCCCCTTATTTTAATTTAATATTAAATATATTTAATTCCATCCTCCCCTCTCCCCTTATTTTAATTTAATATTAAATATATTTAATTCCATCCTCCCCTCTCCCCTTATTTTAATTTAATATTAAATATATTTAATTCCATCCTCCCCTCTCCCCTTATTTTAATTTAATATTAAATATATTTAATTCCATCCTCCCTCCCCTTATATTAATATAATATTAAATATATTTAATTCCATCCTCCCCTCCCCCTTATTTTAATTTAATATTAAATATATTTAATTCCATCCTCCTCTCCCCTTATTTTAATTTAATATTAAATATATTTAATTCCATCTTCCCCTCTCCCCTTATTTTAATTTAATATTAAATATATTTAATTCCATCCTCTCCTCTCCCCTTATTTTAATTTAATATTAAATATATTTAATTCCATCCTCCCTCCTTATTTTAATTTAATATTAAATATATTTAATTCCATCCTCCCTCTCCCCTTATTTTAATTTAATATTAAATATATTTAATTCCATCCTCTCCTCTCCCTTATTTTAATTTAATATTAAATATATTTAATTCCATCCTCCCTCACCTTATTTTAATTTAATATTAAATATATTTAATTCCATCCTCCCCTCCCCCCTTATTTTAATTTAATATTAAATATATTTAATTCCATCCTCTCCTCTCCCCTTATTTTAATTTAATATTAAATATATTTAATTCCATCCTCCCTCTCCCCTTATTTTAATTTAATATTAAATATATTTAATTCCATCCTCCCCTCCCCCCTTAATGTATCCCATCTCCCCTTATTTCATCTTTAAATATATTTAATTTTATATTTAATACATGAGGGGAGATGGGGGGAGGGAATGAAGAGCCCCCTGAGGAGCCCCCTGCTTCGGCCTACCTTTTCCAAACGCGCAGGATCCAGGAGTACCCGGACGACGAGAGAGGCGACGACCGACTGAGTCGAAGAAGGTCCTAATCGCGTCTGTGGGCCTCAGCGATCCAGTAGTAGAGTAGGCGAAGAGTATCGCGAGAATACGCAATCCACACAGGATTTCGCTGTCAACGCCGGCGTGATCTTGCGTTGACAGCGAAATCCCATGTGGATTGCGTATTCTCACGATACTTGCTCCGAACCCGGAAGTAGGTATTTTTTTAAAAAAATTATTATTTTTTTATTTTTCAATTTTTATTTATTAAAAAGCTTAGGGGCCGGAGGGAAGGGGCTGGGGGCCGTATACGGCCCCCGGGCCGCCAGTTGGGCAGCCCTGCTCTAAAAGAACTCCATTCCAAGCAGTGCCTGGAAGCCAAACACACTTTAACGAATGGGCCAAACTGGGCCAAGCATCCTTTTTAGGACAGAATGTCTGATACAATGCTTAACTCCAGTGTAAATGGGCTTTGCCACTCTGGATTGGATCATTACCTGGATCACGTACTCAAGACCGGAGTTACCTGAGACTCCAAGGCTGCCTTGCCCAGATAGATATCTCCTGTTTTCTTCTCCTCCGAAGCCGCCTCCGACGCCTCTCTTTCTCCTTTGATTTGAACAACACAGCCCCTTGGGAGACACAAACTCATCACAAGCGGCTTCTCAGGGACGAGAGCAAATGAAATGTAACAAATCTCCATTTGCAGTTTTTGGAGGACGTGGGAGGAATGCAAAGCAGCGGCAGAGCTGATACCACGATCCCTCTCGAGTTCGTTCGCATCTCACCTCAAAGTGTCTCCGTTTTGGCACCGACAATGAAGTGGTAAAGCAACCAAAGCAGGCAGGGGCGGTCTTACGTATACGCAAAGTATGCGGCTGCGTGGGACGCCATCTTGGAAGGGCGCCGCCGCGCTGGCCGCACCGCAGTAGCAAACCTCCCTGCTGCATCAGCTTCAGCACTTGCAGGAGCTTCTGGGCATGCGCGGAGGTTTTCGCGCATGTGCAGTGGCTCTGGAGCTGAAGCTGAGCTCCTGAGCCACTGCGCATGGGCGAAAACCTCCGCGCATGCCCAGAAGCTCCTGCAAGTGCTGAAGCAAAAGCCTAATCAGGCTTAACAGGCTTCAGCGCCTGCAGGACCTTCTGGGCATGCACGAAGATTTTTGTGCATGCACAGTGGCTCCGGAGCTCAACTTCAGCTCCGGAGCCACTGCGCATGCGCGAAAACCTTCGCACATGCCCAGAAGGTCCTGCAGGCGCTGAAGCCAAAGCCTAAACAGGCCTCGCGCGAGGCTGGGGCGGTGCGGGGCGCGTGAGAAGGAAGGGCGTGGCCTTGCGCGAGCCAATACACAGCCGCCAGTCACCGCTGCGCGGTGAGGGAGCCTTTCTCTACCTTTTCCTTCCACAAAGCCGGCGGTGAGTGGCGGTTTTCTCCTGAGGGGCGCCTTCAGGCAGGAGGTGCTGGGCATGCGCAGGTGGGGTGGGGGGCAAAATAATGTTTTTGGGGGCCAAAATAATGTTCACTTACCATTTAGACCGCCCCTGGGAGCAGGACACAAACACCTGGAAGGTGACGAAACCCCTTCCCTGGTTCCCAACCACCTACTGTTTCTAGATGCCCCAGCCCCGCCAACCACAAGCTGAACGTGAGCCAAGAAAGTGATGTGACAGCTAAAAAAAAGCCAATTTGATTCTTGTTGGAGCATGTAAAAATCGGTTGGTGAGCGTGTTAACTGGACAATGCAAAGCACAAAGCTAGCTGAGCCTGGGAGATTTGGCAACAGTTACATTTTTTAGGTTTTCTACGCAGGTGCTTACCAAAACAGTTTCGTATTTTTGCTTCTGGATCTGAAAGAAGATCTCTCACATGGACACCTAAGGACCATTGGAATCTTTCTCAAAGGACATTGTGTGAGTCAATGCAGCTGTTCACATGACAAAAAGTAAACACCTTATTCTTTACTTATCATCTGTGTGGTGTATCTTTTCTCTAGCAAGACAGTGGTAAAGACCATCCAGTTCTGGGCAAAACTCTCCAAGAAGGAGAGAGACAAGATGGAAGGTGTCAAGAAAGACCATCAAGATGGTCAAAGGTTGGGAAACCATGGACAGCTCCGGGTGGTGGCTAAGAGAGCTGGAAATGTTTACCTTGGAGAAAAGACAATTCCAAACAGTGGAGAGAGCACGTATAAATATTTGAAGGGATGTATGGTTGAAGGCTTTCACGGCCGGAATCACTGGGTTGTTGTGAGTTTTCCGGACTGTCTGGCTATGTTCCAGAAGCATTCTCTCCTGACCTTTTGTCCACATCTATGGCAGGCATCCTCAGAGGTTGTGAGGTCTGTTGGAAACCCCATTTTCCTAGTTTCTGTGGAATGTCCAGGGTGGGAGAAAGAACTCTTCTCTGTTTGAGGCAAGTGTGAATGTTGCAATTGGGCAGCTTGATTAGCATTGAATGGTCCCGCAGCTTCAAAGCCTGGGTGCTTTCAAACTGAAAATGAACCATTTTTTTTTAAAAAAAAAACCCCTCTAAAATCAGGAAATAAAGAGCAATACTCAGGAAAAAAGGGAATTCCAGACAGGAAACAATCCGGGCCAGCTAACACCTCCCAACAAAGGATCCCCAGGCAGGAAGCAGCCAGACTTTGAAGCTGCAAGGTCATTTGATGCTGATTAAGCTGGCCAATTGCAACATTCACATTTGCCTCAAGCAGACAAGACATTATTCCACAGATATCTGAACCCCACGTACCTAGTTTCCAACAGACCTGCCATAGTTGTGGGAGAAACGTCAGAAGATAATGCTTCTGGAACATGGCCAGACAGTCCGGAAAAGTCACAGCAACCCATGTTAAGAGGTGTCCCATTGAGGAGGGAACAAGCGGAGAGATATCCTTGTCAAAGAACTGCAAAGTTTATAGAAACAAATGTTCTAAGCGTGGAAGTTCCAGAGTTCAATGTTTAGGTGGTTACAGTATCTTCTTAGAGGCACATATCTTAAGGTTACAATACACTAACTATGGAGATGCAGCTTGATACTATGTTTTCTGCTGCTCCAAAGATAAGAACACAATTGAAGCCATGGGTTCAAATGGCAGGAAAAGAGATTCCATGTAAACATTCAGAAGAGCCATTTGGCATGGAATATACTGCCTCGGAATCTATGTTCGGAGGTCTTGGATGGCCATCTGTCGGGAGGGCTTTTAATGTGTCTTCCTGCCTGCCAGAAGGGGGTTGGACTAGATGGCCTTTGAGGTCCCTTCCATCTCAATTCACAAAGCTGTGACCTGAAGCAAACTGGTTCACATCCCCCAAAATCCCCTTCCATGTTGCAAAATCTTGGCTCAAAGGTGACTTGCTGGAAAGGCGGAAAGCTTACCTAGGCCTCCTGCCTTGGAAGGATGCCTTTCCCCTCTGCTCCCATGTTAATATTGAGCCTCCTTGTGCCTTGCAGCACGGACTTGGATTGTGCCGCAGCCATCGTCCATCTCGTAAACCGCAGCCATAAAGGCTTCCACACCAGAAGCCACAGGACGGCTTGCTAATGCGCCCGCCTAATGAATATGAATGGCGCCTCCGCCAATGTAGCATCGTATCATTAAATTCTTTCACACCTCAGCAACCCTGGAAAGGTTACTTGGAATTAAATGTAAATTACATATTTACTGGAATGAAACAGATCGGCTTGTCATTCCTTTGGAAAACATCATCTAATTTAATAACGGCACCAGCTTCCCTGACAATAAGCTGGGCCGCTCTCCGTTGTGTACTGTCAAGGCTCTCCATCGGTTTCTATCTATCTGTCCTTTTTCATCCACCCTGAAATACCTTCCTTTGCTCCTCTTGGACCACAAAGGAAGGGAGGGAGGAAGAAATGAACGCTCCCCTCCCATATTCCGGCAAAGCCATTCCCCATAATTGGACCATTAAAGGCTGTGTTCAATTGCGTCGTGAAACAGATGCACCACACATCGTGCAAGGATCTCTAATTCTTCAAACAGTTGGAAGAGAAACGCCAATCTTTTCTCTTTTTTTTTTTGGAGGGGAAAAATTCCGAAAGTTCACTCCTCATTAAGCATGGAATAATGTCCAGGGTGGGAGAAAGATCTCTTGTCTGCTTGAGGCAAGTATGAATGTTGCAATTGGCCATCTTGATTAGCATTGAATGGCCTTGCAGCTTCAAAGTCTGGCTTCATTTCAACCTAGTTTGTTGCACAAAAACAAAGTTTTGGGTTTTTGTTTTTTCCATGTCAGGAGCCACTTGAGAAACTGCAAGCCGCTTCTGGTGTGAGAGAATTAGCCGTCTGCAAGGACATTGCCACTTGGATGTTTTGATGTTTTACCATCCTTGTGGGAAGCTTATCTCATGTCCCCGCATGGGGAGCTGGAGCTGACAGAGGGAACCTCACCTGTGTCTTCTCCTGGATCAAAAACCTCAAGGCCTGTTGGTCTTCAGTCCTACCCAGGCCCGGATTAAGTCATTGTGGCACCCTAGGCCACACATTGGAAGCCGCGCCCCTAGGGGCGGGGCTTCCCTCCACCGCTTCGTAACTCGCGTTGGGCGCTGCTCCTTCCTTGAGTGGAGGAAGGAGAGGGCCCGGCGCGAGCAAGGAAGAGGCAGGGCGAAGCCGCGTCAGAGGCCCTAGGGGTGGGAGTTTGCTCCGCCTCTTTGTCGCTCGCGTCGGGTGCCCCTCCTTCCTTCAGTCAAGGAAGGAGGGGCGCCCGACACGAGCGACAAAGAGGCGGAGCAAAGTCCCGCCCCTAGGGCCTCCGACACAGCTTTGCTCCAACTACCAGTTGGTCGCGCTAGCGGGCGCCGCTCCTTCCTTGAGCCGGCGCGAGCTACGAAGAGGCAGGACGAAGCCGCGTCAGAGGCCCTAGGGGCGGGGCTTCACTCTATCTCTTCGTCACTCGTGTCGGGCACCCCTCCTTCCTTCACTCGAGGAAGGAGGGGCACCTGATGCGAGCGATGAAGAGGAGGAGCGAAGTCCTGCCCCTAGAGCCTCAGATGCGGCTTCGCTCCCCCTCTTCGTTGCTCGTACCAGCGGGCGCCGCTCCTTCCTTGAGGGGCGGCGTGAGCGACAAAGAGGGGGAGTGAAGCTGCGTCAGAGGCCCTGGGGCGGGCCTTCGCTCTGCCTCTTCGTCGCTCGCTTCGGTCGCCCCTCCTTCCTCGAGTGAAGGAAGGAGTGGCACCCGACACAAGTGACGAAGAGGCGGAGCAAAGTCCCGCTCCTAGGGCCTCCGACGCAGCTTCACTCCCCCTCTTTGTCGTCACGCCGGTGGGCGCTGCTCCTTTCTTGAGGGGCGGCGTGAGCGACGAAGAGGCGGGGCGAAGCCGCGTGAGAGGTCCTAGGGGCCTATGGCGCTCTGCGTCCTTTAAAAAAAATTGGGGGGTTCGGATCTGGCGCCCCCCCCCCATGGCTATGCCTCTAGGCCGTGGCCTAGGGTGGCCTAATGGATGATCCGGGCCTAGTCCTGCCGGCAAAAGGGTTTACCCATTCCCATTGTGCCATCGGGGACTCCCATGGTGTTGGTCTTCTGTGTTGTTTTTCGCCTCCAATGGCTGAGCAGTCATCCAATATATGTCTCTCTTTCTCTCCATTCTAAAGGGGAAACCTTTCCATCAGCTTAGGCAATCAATACTTGTTTTGATGGTTTTGTTTGCTTTGACCCAAATCCCAAAGCTGAGCGGGCTTCCCCCGCTTTGGGGCTCCCCAAGGCCTCCTCAGCAACTAATGATGGAAGCGATGCCTCTCTCTCTCTCTCTCTCTCTCTCTCTCTCTCTCTCTCTCTCTCTCACTCTCTCTGCAGCCGACAGATTGCCGCTTGCTTATTTATTTATGCCTCTCTGCATCTCTGCAATATCGAGTCCTGCTGGGGAGCCTGGGCCTATTTCCTCCAATAGGCTGATCGAGACTGAAAGGAGGAAGAAAATAAAACAAAGGAAGGAAAAAGAGGGGAAGATGCACAATAAAAGAAGGAATGAAACAAAAATGCTAGACGCACAAATGATATCGGAGGCGACCCCCCCCCCTTTTTTTTCTTAGGCTCTGTAGAAGATAGTTAAAAACCAAGGGATTCATAGTTTTCCCAAGAACACCAGGCTGGAAGTGATCCCATAATCCCCTATCTCTCCCCTTGTGGGAACCTAAGGCTCTTCCCATGGCCCCATGGTCCCACGTGACAATGCCCCTGTAACCCACCCAGTTATTTTCCTTTTGCATTACTCTTATGGACTTTTGCTCATTCCCAAAGACTTTTTCCTTTCTGTCTAGGGCCCCTTTTTCTTGGGCTATCTTTTATGAATCTAATAAACGGTTTATCTTTCTGGTGGGTAGGCAGGGGTGATCAGGATGGTATATTTTCCCCATAACCCCCAATGTATCTCCCCTCTCATGTTTTCCCCATGTATGTAATTAAAAAAAATATGAAAGTGCCACTGTTGACCTTTAGCCAGCTACCTTGGGCGAGGCTTGCCAGCTGCATTCCTGAAGCCTTGATTCAATCACCCCTCCACTAGTCTCATTTGCATGACAATAGCAGGAGCCAGCTCTTTCCAAAAGGGTCTTTCCCCCTTGGGCCAAAACCGGTTTCTGTTAATCAATAGACAAAGGCTTCTGAGTTTAGACTACCTTTGTGCCATTGATTAATAGGCAAAACTATTTCTATATTTTATAAACGGCCATCTCTATCAGCCTCGGAAACTGGTACATGGCTACAGCTTTTTCATTTGTTTACCATCCAAAGAACTGAGACCCTGCAGCAATATATCAATCTGTATCTAGCAAACAGAGAAAAACACAGATGAGAACATTTGATCATCAACCAAAAGACAATAGACTTGCTCAGCCTGAGAACAGGAGGGTTCTTGCTGGACACTTGGGCACTTGATCTACATATTTAATCCCATATTTAATCCCATCAAAATGTTTTTCTGCCTTCATTGTTCTACTCATCGCCCACCTCTTCGCCCCCATTGGTTGGAAACCGAGAGAAGATGCAGCTGGCCAGCAAGATTCCATCCAATCAACACAAAGCTGGTCTGGGGGCGGGAAGTGGGAAATTTGAATCTGTAACCTTATAAAATGGCATGTTTTTCCAATGTAACCTTTATGTCAGCATTGACGAACGATTGCGGCTGTCATCCTTTCCAGCTGGTCTGAATAAACACCTCAGTGGTACTCCTTCAACTCGGTGAGCTTTTATTGGGAAAATTATAGGGAAAATTGGGATTGGGCTTCCTTTCCCAACAGGGTTAATATGGATCCTTTTTGGTGGGTCTAGCTGGTCTGCCTTCATGGCAAGACCCCCCAAATTCTGTTTGATAACAAAATGAAGAAACCAATAGGCTACAGAGAGGCTCCACATCAAGAAGGAAGGGAGGCCAAAGCCTTGTTATCATGGCTGTATGCAAATAATATAGAGGTCCAGCTCCTTCCAGTTTGATACCACTTTGGCTCCAGGCTATGGAGTCCTGGGAGATGTAGTTTTTCAATTATTATTATGTGTATGTATATGGTTATAGGTATGTGTGTGGTTATTAGTTTGTGTATTGTCATGGCTATGGTTTATTTATTTATTTATTTCCTCGATCTTGTATACCGCTCCTTCCAGCAGGCTCGTGGCGCTTGACATACAGCTGAGATAACAGTCCTTCGGCAAAGTTAAAATTGCATATAAACGCAACAATTACATAAAAGCAGTAAAATGCAGGTGGTACATAAGACATCTTAAGATTGGAAGACAATAAACAGTTCCACATCCGGGCTTCAGTTGAAGGCATGCCTAAACAAGAAGGTTTTACATGGAATAAGTTCTGTGATGGCCCACACATCATCCGGCAGTGTGTTCCATAGTGCCGGGGCTGCAACTGAAAAGGCCCGTTGTCTCGTTGAAGAAAGGTGACAGGATCGGAGTGATGGTATAGTCGGAAGATTTTGCTCTTCCGAACGCAGTGATCTCGGGGGAACGTATGGGGTAAGGCAGTCCCCCAGGTACACTGGCCCCAGACCATACAAGGCCTTAAAGGTCAAAACCAGCACCTTGAAGACAATTCGGTGCTTGATTGGTAGCCAGTGCAAATGCTGCAGGATGGGAGTGACATGCTCTCTTACCGGTGCTCCCACCAGTAGAGCCGCCGCATTTTGCACTAGCTTGAGTTTCCGGATTGTTGACAGGAGAAGGCCTATGTAGAGGGCGTTACAGTAGTCTAACCTCGAGATTATCGTCGCTTGGATTACTGTAGCCAGGTTATGGGTATGGGTGTTGTAGTTCAGCCAGCTGATAACAATGAGGGTTTTGAGGGCGCAGGGCCTGATGGTTCTGTGGTTGCCCAGACAGAGGGGGTTTTGGAGCAAGATGTTTCTCCAGTTGGGAGAACGGAAGGGGTTTCAGAGCAAGATGTTATTTCTGAGTGTGGGAATGAAACTGCTTTGGAAGCCGACAGGCAGGGAGGGGAGGATAACGTTATCGGACAGGATTTTAGAAGGGCTTGCCCAGAGAAGGCAGAAGCCCTGTGAATCCAGCAAAGCGGATCCGGTACTCTGGTGAGAAAAGAAGCACCCAATGTAAAGGTTTCCCCTGTTTTCCCAAATAAATCTCACCAAAGTTGAAGAAAGTGCCACCGAGTTGTTTATTGCGTTCCAGCTGGTAACAGATGACAGCCGCAATCGTTCGCCCATGCTGACATGCCAGTACGATGCATTACATACATTTTTATAGAAAAACAGAACTGCAGAGGTTCTTGGTCTGGGGCCAGTGTACCTGCGGGACCGCCTTGTCCCATATCATCCCACCAGATCACTGCGCTCCGAAGAGCTAAACCTCCTGGTCATCCCAAATGTGAGGACCTACCATCTGTCCGCAACCCGCCGCCGGGCTTTCTCTGTTGCAGCCCCTACCATGTGGAATGCACTGCCCGCCGGCATCCGTGCCACCCAGGGCCTCCTCCCGTTCAGGAGAGCAGTTAAGACATTGCTGTTCCAACAAGCCTTCGGAGTTAGCTAAACTGTAGCTCGCACCGCCTAGCTGTCAGCCCACTGCGACTCCATTTGTTGCTTCAACTGTTGTAATTGTAATTCCATCTTAATGGTATTACTGTGGTTTATGAGTTATCCGAAAATTGTATTTTACGAACTGTTGTAAGTCGCCCCGAGCCGTTGGGGGGGGGGGGGCGACAGACAAATGCGAAATAATAAATAAATAAATAAATAAACTTCCCGCCCCCCCATCCCTCAGCCGGCTTCAAGCTGATTGGATAGAGTCATCAGCTGGCTGGGAAGTGCCGCCGGCTTGGCCACGCCTCAGCCAGGGCCGTAGCCAGGATTTTGGTTGGGGGCTGAGTTTGGTTCGAGGGGGGCTGAGACTGGGCGAAAGAGGGTCTACCCTAGCAAACCTTTTGTATTGTTATCCCAATAACCCCATTAATGTGGGATATAATGAGCATGGTGATCAGATCATGATATGAATAAACATAACAGTTTAAATAATGTACCAGTAAGGCCTTTTCGCAGACCACCCTGAGAATTTCGGGGGGGGGGGGGCTGAAGCCCCCTTAGCCCCCCCCCCATGCTACATGCCTGGCCTCAGCCAATCAGGAAGCCAGCGCCATCCAATGGGAGCAAAGGAGGCGGTATGTGCAAGGAACAACGAACCAGGAAAGAAATATGAATGGATTAATGACTCAAATATTCGTCCACTTTGCTAAAAACTAAAAAGCCCTTGAGCTAGCAGCTTGTATTGTCCTAAGTGAGGAAATAAACATTCTTGATCTGGCAAGGAAGCCAGACCCCAGATAATCCTTTACCAGCAATATGAGTCCATAGATGATATCTTGCTTCTGAGTTTCAGCCAGAAGGAAATGAGAAGAATGGGGGAGTCAGCTGAGATATGCAAACTTTTCGAAGGTCTGACATCTCCTTTGTGTTATAATGGCAGCATTTCCATGGGGCAATCTCTCCAGGTGGTCAAAACCTCAGAGACCTGCAGGAGATTGCCTGAGGGGGGACAAATCCCTTTCAGAATGGCCTCGCTCCGAGATTCTGAAGGGAAGCGTCGCCTTTATTGTCCATGCAAGAAAGATATTGATCAGCCCATTGTTTGGGGATTAGCCCAGGAATGCGAGGGCCTTCCTGGGCCATTTTGTATGCTTGGGTTACGAAAGGGTGGCATTTCTTACAATTTCATATTTCATACAGGCAAGGTCAGCAAATCGTCGTTTTTCCATCTGCGTCAGGCTAGATGACTGGCACCCTACCTGTCCAGGGACGACCTGGCCACGGTGATCCAGGCGACGGTCATCTCAAGGCTGGACTACTGTAACGCCCTCTACGTTGGCCTTCCCTTGTCGACAGTCCGGAAACTCAAGCTGGTGCAGAATGCCGCTGCTCGCTTGCTGGTGAGAGCACCGGTGAGAGAGCATATCACTCCCATCCTCCGGCAACTGCACTGGCTGCCTATTGAGTACCGGATTGCCTTCAAGGTGTTGGTTTTAACCTTTAGGGCCTTGCACGGTCTAGGGCAGGGGTGCTCAGAATGGTGATCGGGATCACCAGGGTGATCTTCGGGCCTCATCCTGGTGATCTTCAGGCCCCTGACCAGGTTTTTTGCTGTTGGTCCTCTTCACGCCCCCCTGCATGCTGCAAAGAAGTCCTCCGTCGTTGCTCCTTCCCGCTCCCTGCTCGCGCGCCGCCTCCAAAAGCTCCAGAGTCCAAGTGGCAGAATGGGCCCCCTCTTTTGGATTCCTCCTCCTCCCTCCATCCTTCTCCAGCCACTCAGAGTCATAGGAGATCAAAGGGGGCGGGCCTGGATGACGCGATGCATGGCTGGCCCCGCACACATGCACAGAAGCGCCCATTCTGCCTCTCGGACTTCCCGTGAGTTCTTGGAGGCGGCACGCATGCTGGCGGCGTGGAAATAGGAGAAACGATGGAGGAGGAGAAGAAGAAGGACGCTTTGGGGTCATTTCCTTACCGCATCTCAAAGGTCGGTCTTTTTACTTTGGGGTGGGTGCTTGATTGTTCTGTGGCATGTCTGTTTGTTTATTTTTAATGTTTAAAAATGGCCTTTTAGGTCCAAAGCCTCTCTGCTTGCTTTGTTCCTTGAGAAATATATATTGGGGAATATGGAAATGTGGGAGAAATGGGGTGGTTGGATGAATTTTTGCTTGCTCCTTTGTTTACCTTGCTGAGTATTAAATGGCCTTGCAGTTCAAAAGCCTCTCTTCTTACTTTCTGGCTGATAATATGTGTGGTAATATGGCAGTGTGGGAGAAATGGGGTGGTTGGATGTATTTTTATGCTCTGTTTTATATTGCTGTTATTAAATTGAAATGTTGATGTTTTATAACTTCATTTTATGTAAACTGCCCCGAGCCTGCTGGAAGGAGCGGTACATAGAAATGAATAATAAATATTAATTAATTAATTAATTAATAAGAAAATAGTTATACGTTTTACATTTCTGGGTAGGTGATCTTTGGGACTTGGTTTTTCAATCAGTAGCTCCCATGCTGAAAAAGTGTGAGCACCCCTGGTCTAGGGCCTGAGTACCTAAGGGA
Organism: Anolis apletophallus; assembly: GCA_030556195.1. NCBI lineage: Eukaryota > Metazoa > Chordata > Lepidosauria > Squamata > Anolidae > Anolis > Anolis apletophallus. The sequence goes on from JARBWK010000015.1 coordinate 12,463,370, forward strand.
CCGCCTTACCCCGTATATTCCCCCGAGATCACTGTGCTCGGAAGAGCAGAATTTGTTGGTCATTCCATCACCCCGCTCCTGTCACTTGTCCAGCACAAGACAGCGGGCCTTTTCAGTTGTGGCTCCCATGACTTGGAACTCACTGCCTAGTCACGTTCAGGCGATCCAAGACCTCGGCCCTTTTCGAAGGGCCTGTAAGACTGCCCTCTTCAGACTAGCGTTTGGCTAGCCTGAATGTAGATGCATAACATTCACCCGAGTTAAGATCTGTAATCTGCTGGTTTACTGGCTATGTATTGTGTGTTTTATTGAATTTTACTGTATGTTTTATTGTGTATTTTATTGTTATTGTAATCCGCCCCGAGCCTGCAGGGAGGAGCAGAATATAAAACCGAATAATAAATAAATAAAGGGAGAAACATATAGGGAAATATAGGGAAACACATACATGATGGGAGGAATAGGGGTCATACTAAACCCATTCCACCACCACCACCCCTCCCCAGAGTCCATTAGTGGGCTAAAGTCCTTTGAAAGTGGGCAAAAGTCCATAAGAGTTCTGAAAAGGGAAATAACTCAGTGTGTCCATAAAGTGGCATTGACATGTGGGGCCATGGGAAGAGCCTTGGGTCCCCACATGGGAAGAGAGAGTGGGGATTATGAGATCAGCCTGGTTTCCTTGGTGAAACTATGAATTCCTTGGTTCTGAACTATCTTTTACAGAACCATGGGAAGGGGGTTCACCTCCGATATCAATAACATTAGTTCATCCGAAGAAACAGCTGCCTTAGACAGAGATACCAGGCTGCTCCTGAGGGGGAGGAACTTCAGGAGCAAGCAAAGCCATGGGAAGGAGAGGCAGAAGCAGGTCTCTCAAGGTCAAAAGAATGTGTTCATGTTTTGCAGCCCTTAAATGAGAGAGAAAGATGTTAGGATTTCTGATCAAGCAACGTCACTACAGGAGTGGAAAATCCTGTCTTGTTCCTGGTTCATGCTTTGAGCTCAAGGCCCAAGATTCCTAGTCAAGTTTTGCTTCCTGCTTTATGGATTTAACTATGGATTCGTGCTCTTGTTTTGTTCCTTGTTTTCTTGACTATTGTTCAAGCTTTAACTCTTTTTTTTGGATTTACCTATTGCCTATGGCAGTGTTTCTCAACCAGTGTGCCGTGGCACACTAGTGTGCCGTGAGCGATCATCAGGTGTGCCGCGAGAAAAGCTCTCTGCCCCCTTCCTTCCCCCTCCTCCTGCCGAACTCCTGCTGCTTGGGGGGAGGAGGAAGGCCAGGTGGCGGCAAAGAAAAGAAGGGACGGGGCGCCGCCTCCTTCGGCTGTTTCCCCAACCAGCCTCCAATCCGCCATGACTCTCGCCCCTTGCTTGTTGAAGCCGCGCGGAGGAGCCCTGCCTACTGAAGCCCGTCCACCGCTCATGCTCCTCCTCTGTGGGAGAGCTGAAGCCAGGGGGAGGGGCATGATGCAGCCTGGCTCTGCCCCCTCCCCGGCTTCAGCACTCCACAGCTTTGCCAGGCCTTGCGGGGCAGTGCCAAGCCAGCGGTGGCAGAGCCAGCACAATGCTGGCTTGGTACTGCCCCCTCAAAGCTGGCGAACCTGTGGGAAAACTGAAGCTGGGGGGAGGGGGCAGGGCATGGTGCGGCCTGGCTCCGCCCCCTCCCCAGCTTCAGCACTCCCACAGCTTTGCCAGCCTTGAGGGGGCCGTGCCAAGCCAGCGGTGGCAGAGCCAGCACAATGCTGGCTTGGCACTGCCCCCTCAAGGCTGGAGAAGTTATGGGAGAACTGAAGCCGGGGAAAGGGACGGGGCATGGCCTGGCCTGGCTCTTCCCCCTTCCCGGCTTCGGCACTCCCAGCAGGTCACCATCCCCCAGCCGTTCTTTACTGTGTTAGAGTGTGTCATTTTGTGTCATTTTGGTTGGTGGTGTGCCCACGGATTTTTTTAATGTTAAAAGTGTGCCACGGCTCAAAAAAGGTTGGGAAACACTGGCCTATGGAACTTGCTTTCTTGGATTTCTTACCCTATTATTTGCTTAAGGTGCCTTTGGTCCTTCCTTCGATGTGTTTTATCAATAAACCTTTTATTACCAAGTCTGGTTTCCTGGTGATTACTGTGAGCAAGGTGAACTACTGAGGTGCAGCAATTGTTATAGTTATGGGTATGGTTATGGGTATGGTGATGGGTATGGTTATGCTTATGGGTATGGGAGAAAAAAGTATAGACTTCCTACAAAAGAGACAAAACTTCAATTCCTGAGTATACTAAAGCAGTGTTTCCCAACCGCTGTGATGCGGCACAGTAGTGTGCCGTGACAGATCTCCTGCTGTGCCGCAAGAAAAGCTCTCTGCCCCCTTCCTTTCCCCCCTTCCTCCTGCCGAACTCCTGCTGCTTGGGGGAGGAGTAGGAGGAAGGGCAGGCGGCGAAGAAAAAGAAGAAGGGCCAGGGCACCGCTCCTCGGCCGTTTCCCCAGCCAGTCTCCAATCCGCCATGACTCCCGCCCCTCGCTCGCTGAAGCCGCGCGGAGGAGAAGCCCCGCTCACTGAAGCCCATCCACCGCTCATGCTCCTCCTCCGCATGGCTTCAGCAAGCATGGGGCAGGAGTCATGGCGGAGAGCGGCGCCAGGGACGGGGGCCATGACTCCCGCCCCTCGCTCGCACTGCCCCCTCAAGGCTGGAGAAGCTGTGGGAGAGCTGGAGCTGGAGGGAGGGGGCGGCACATGACATGGCCTGGCTCCACCCTCTCCCCCATGGCTTCAGCTCTCCCACAGCTTCTCCAGCCTTGAGGGGGCAGTGCCAAGCCGCAATGTGCTGGCTCTGCCACCGCTGGCTTCCCCCCCCCCCCCCGGCTTCGGCACTCCCAGAGGCTGCTCCCAGCAGGCCACCATTTCCCAGCCGTTCTTTACTGTGTTAGAGTGTCATTTTGTGTCATTTTGGTTGGTGGTGTGCCCCCGGATTTTTTTAATGTTAAGAGTGTGCCGCGGCTCAAAAAGGTTGGGAAAAACTGTAAAAGCTATTAAATATTAGAAGAATTAGGTAAGGCAAACTCATGTAGGACAGGATTTATGGGCATTTTCTTCCCACACATTGCATGTTTGTTTACATTTATGTTTACATTTATTTATACTCTGCTTTTCTCTCTACAAGGAGACTCAATGCTGGATCATGGTGTTACAAGGTCTTGAGTTGTGCTAAACTACAAATCCCAGGATTCCTTAACATTGAGCTGCAGCAGTTAAAGTGGCACCAACATACATTAATTTCGCTGTGCGGATGCTCGGCAGAACTACAAAATCCATCCAAGCAAAGCAGCGGACGCATCCAAGCTTAAGAAGGTGAATTAACGTACTGGGTCTTTGTGGAGGAAAATCCTTTCTAGAGTCTAATTCCCTCCATTGTTATTCATGATGGCAAAATAATAAGGCTGTCGGAAGGCAGGAGGAGAGAGGAAAGGAGCCCAACAGAAATGGATGTCAATATTGGGCAGCCGGCTCAGTAGGAGATTTAATTGCCAAGGATGACGCGCTGGTTAAACAGCCTGTGCTCCCATCTTGGCTTTCCTTAAATTTTAATTAGGATAGAATTTGCTAATCTTTCAGGCAGACAACGGGATGCGGGAGCCAAGAGGAAGCCCACCGCAGATCGGCGCTCAATGGCGCACCTCAAGCAACAATTGGCCCAGAAGCCAAAATGCCAGCAACGACCTAACAGGCTCCCAAACGGTCCCCCGTCCCTTTTTATTTTGGCACATTATAGGTCCAGATGTTTTCTCTCGGAGAGCAAATCGACATGTAAAAATGGCAGCGAGCAAACCGCAAAAGTAAACAGGATGCTCCATGATGACAACAGTCTTGGACAGCCATGGCTCCCAAAGCGACTAATTTAAAGGTGGGATCAGGTGTCAAACAAGGATGTGTTATTGCCTCAACCTTATTTTCCATCTTCGTCACTATGTACCTGCACCTTGTTGATGAGAAACTTCCCACCAGAATGGAAATCATCTATTGGACAGATGGCAAGCTATTTAACCTCAGCAGACTGAAAGCCAAAACCAAGGTCACAACAACATCTGGTATAGAACTCCAGTATGACAATGATAACGTAGCCTGTGCGAAGACGTACAAGCCACTCTAAGCACGTTTGCAGAAGCATATGGGAAGCTCGGCCTCTCATTTAACATCGAGAAAACCAAACTGCTCTTGCAGAAGTCACAAGCCAATATAATAATAATAATTATTATTATTATTATTTATATTCCGCTCTATCTCCCCAAAGGGACTCAGGGTGGATTCTAAACATAAAAGGTAAACATTCAGTGCCTGAATACAACAACAATACATCCATAATAACAAAATTTAAACAACCCAATATATAAACATGAATTATAACTAAATAAAAAAACACAGTCTGTTATAACAGACATAAGACAAAACAAATCCCTCTGCAATGGTGTAACATTAGAAAACGTGGACCATTTCCACTCCCTTGGCAGCCACCTCTCCACAAAAGTCAACATTGACACCGAAATACAACACCACCTGAGCTCTGGGAGTGCAGCATTCTTCACATGTTCGGGGGCGCATCTGGCAGCCGGGCGCGCCTCCTCAGTCTCGGGCCTCGTGGAGCCGTTGCGGGCGGCTCTGGCCTGCTCGTGCCGGGTGTGCATGCGCGGAGACAGCTGGTTCCGCGCGTGCGCATTTGCTGTGGCGCAGGTGGGCCGCCTTCCACAGGGCCGGAGACTGAGGAGGAGAGTTTGGCGGCTGGAGGCGGAGGCTCTGCGCTCCTCCTTGGTCTCCAGCCTCATGGAGCCACTGTGGGCGGCTCTGGCCTGCTTGCGCCGCACCAGCTGTGCATGCGTGGAATCAGCTGCGCATTTTGTGCGGCCCACCTTCCACGGAGACGGAGATTGAGAAGGGGCGTTTGGCGGTCGGATGCGCCCCTGAATATGTGGCACTGCTCCCGGCCCTGCTATACGCCTGCCAAACATGGACTGTCTATAGACGTCACACTCAACTCATAGAACGATTCCATTAGTGTTGCCTCTGAAAAACCCTGCCAATCTCTTGGGAAGACAGGTGGACAAATGCCAGCGTGCTGGAAGAAGCAAAGACCACCAGCATGGAAGCGATGCTCCTATGCCATCAACTCTGCTGGACCAACCATGTTGTCCGAATGCCCAAAGATGACAGTTCCTCAAAGCAGTTACTCTAATCTCAACTCAAGAACGGAAAACGGAATGACAGTGAACAGGAAAAGAGATTTTAAATGGGCTTAAAGTCAACCTTTAAAACTGTGGCAAAGACACCAAGAACTGGGAAGCCCTGTACCTTGGGCGCTCTAACTGGATGTCAGCTCCTGACCAGCAGTGCTGTAGAATTTGAGGCATGAATGGAGGGTGAAATGGAGAAACGTGCCGAGAGGAAGGCGCCTCATGCCAACCCTGACCAGAACCGCCCTCCACCTGGAAACCAATGTCCTCACTGTGGAAGAACACGCGGGTCAAGAATAGGGCTCCAGAGCCACCTACGGACTCACTGCCAAGAAAATACCCCCCAAAGGTCATCCAGTCCAGCCTTTTTCTGCCAGGGAGGACACTACCCAATCCCTCCTGACTGTTCCTGTTTCAAGAAGTCCAGATATAGGGACATCACCAGTTTCTGAATCCTAGGATTAGAAGGGACCCCAGTGGTCATCCAATCCAACCATCTTCTTTCTCCCAGGCAGGAAGGTGCCAATCCGATCCCTCCCAACAGATGGCCACCCAGCTTCGGTTAAAAACACAGATCATAGAATCAGAATCTTAAAGCTGGAAAAGATCCCGAGGGTCATCCAGTCCAACCCCAAATCTATCAGGCAGGGTGGCCACCCAGCCTCTGCTTAAAAACCTCCAGAGAAGGAAACTTCACTGGTTTGGTTGGAATCTCCTTTCCTGCCATTGCTCTGTGTCCAACTATTCCCTAGCATTGACCCAGAGTCTTCCAAGTGGTGTCAAACTGCATCAAACCTACAGTGTAGATCAGTGGTTCTCAAAGTGGGCGGTACTGCCCCCTGGTGGGCAGTGGGGCAATCCAAGGGCGCGCTAGGAGGCTCAGGAGAATTTAGGGGGCGCCGAACCCCTGTAAGGGGGCGGTGGCGTGAGCCAGGCTTGCCACTTGCAGGGTCGCGCGCTTGCGAGGACGTCCCCGTTGGAAGAAAGAGGCCAATACACAGGACTGCGCCATGGGCGGGGTTGATGAGAGGAAGGAGGCACGCAGTGCAGTTTCCACGGCAACGCCTGCCTGGGGATTCCAACTTGCAGGGACACAGTCGCAAGTGCGCAATCCCCGGGGAGGCGTTGCCGTTTGATCCAGATCTGTCATTCATGGGGATCTTAGTGGTCTGTGGAAGTCAGAGCTGAGCTGGCTGAAGGTACTGCAAATCCCATCATCTGTTGCTCCCCCTCCCCCAAACATATTGTTTTTGTGATTATTTCTGGAATTCAATAATTTACACCTTTCTTTACTATATTTTACGAAAAAGGTAGAAACATTAATACATATATATATTTCTGTTTAATTTCTATTTAAAAAATAATTTCTAGGTGGGGTGCTGAGTAAATTTTTTTCTGGAAAGGGGGTGGTAGGCCAAAAATGTTTGGGAACCAGTGGTGTAGATGCACCTCTAGTCTGTTTGTTCCTCTGGATTTCAAACTAAACATGCTTTATTTATTTATTTACTTTATTTACTTTATTTATATTCCGCTCTTCTCACCCCGAAGGGGACTCAGACCGGATTACAGTTCACATACTTGCAGACAATCCCTGCACTTGAACATATGACATATAGACATATGACATTTATCACAGTACACTACATACATTTTGACACATCACATATTACATACGTACATACATTTTGACATATTACATACACATATACACATACAGAGGCAAACTTTCTGGCCACCAGGGGGAGCTGACGCACTCCTCTCAGCGTTTTCCAGCGTCCCTTTGTTATTCTTCCATATTCCTGGGTTTTTAATGGCCCCATAAATTTTGCCTCCCCACTTAATGTGGTACCTTTATCTCCTACTTGACAGATGCATCTGTCTTTCGGGCTGCAAAGGTCGACAGCAGGCTACACATAAGGTCAAGTACCCACCTTGACCCGGGCAGGCTTCGAACTCATGACCTACAGGTCAGAGAGATCAGAGCATTGATTTTACTCAGAGTCCAAGACGGCTTACTCAAATGTCTAAGTCTGCACAGGAACAATAAAATGCAAGGCACCAATGGCCCTTTGCACATGCTCTGGAGCCACGGAGCCTTTGCTAGAGTCAATCAATCAATCAATCAAAACTTTATTACGGTCACAGACCAGCACAAAGCGGGCACAAGCGTCCTAAGAGGAGAAGGACAACTCCCCAGTAAACAGTTATTTAAAATCAGACTAGAAATCAGTATAAAAATATATTTTAAAAGACAGGATATTGTTGCCTTACGGTGTCAATCATCACCCGTCTGGTATTAAGGGCAGCAGCACAGAACTTAGCAACACTGTAAGTCATTGCAATGTTAGAGTCCGAAAGCAGCAGGGTGGAATAACATCTTTCACTGCGCCCCGGGTACTTTAAGAGCCATGGTCCAATGAGATTGGATCTAAGATCTCTGTAGAACATGCATTGAAGAAGCACGTGCTCAGTTGTGTTTCCACATGACCAGACCCACAGGGGCATAGTCTCTGCTTGAAGGGGGTCTTCTGATACCTCCCCCTCCAATACAGCCGATGGGAGGGCATGGCATCTTGCCAGGGTAAAAGCCCTTCGGTGTTTGGGCACCTCCAGGTCTGTTAGGTATGCCATGGGGGCAGTGAGGTATCTAGTGGCTTCCCTAACAGTGAAGGCTGGGGAACAGGCTAGGTCGGATTGGCGCTCTATGTCCAGGATCCGTTGCTTAATGAAATCCTTGGCTTGGTCCCATCTCATGCTTAGCAATTGTCCTTGGGAGAAACCTAGCATTGCGATCTTTGCTGCTACTGTTTTAATCCATGTGGACTGGAAGTCGTCTCTCATGATGAGGGGGGCAAGACCACATGGGGAGAAGCATAGGTGTAGCCAGTAATTGAGAATAGCTGTCCATATTCTCGCTTCCACTTTCACGAAGCCTGTCTCCAATCGCAGGGTAGCGTTAGGGACACATCTGGGAGCCTGTAGAGCCGCTCTTAGGAATTTCGGTTGGACACGCTCTAGTGGGGCATAATTTGAGAAGGGTCCAAGCTGGGCTCCATACAGCATTTGTGCGACTGATTTTGCTTCAAAAAGTTTAAGTGCCGCCGGTATAAAGTGTCCTCCTCCCGTCCTGAGATATCTTAAGATAGCGGATGAATTCTTTTGTGCTGTCTCTGCTGCACACTCTGCATGGGCTTTCCTGCTGTTGCTGCTATGGAGGGTAACACCAAGATATTTAAAGCTTGAGACCTGCTCTATTTTGTTTCCATCTATTCTCCAGTTGTGTCTCTTGGGTCATTTAGCAAACACCATAATTTTAGTTTTCTGAAAGTTGAGGTGCGACTGTTCTTCCTGGCAGTAATTTGTTAATGCTCTCAGGGCTCTTTTCAGTCCACCTTGAGTTCTGGAAAGAAGAACTGCATCATCAGCATAGAGCAGGGTGGATAGATGCCTTCCAGCTAGTTTTGGAGCAGGGGTGCTCAGAACGGTGATCGCGATCACCAGGATGATCTTCGGGCCTCATCCTGGTGATCTTCAGGCCCCTGACCAGGTTTTTTGCTGTTGGTCCTCTTCACGCGCCCCTGCACGCTGCAAAGAAGTCCTCCGTCGTTGCTCCTCCCCGCTCCCTGCTTGTGCGCCGCCTCCAAAAGCTCCAGAGTCCAAGAGGCAGAATGGGCCCCCTCTTTTGGATTCCTCCTCCTCCCGCCGTCCTTCTCCAGCCACTCAGAGTCGTAGCAGACCAAAGGGGGCATGTGCATAAGCGCCCATTCTGCCTCTCTGACTTCTCGTGAGCTCTTGGAGGCGGCACGCATGCTGGCGGCATGGAAATAGGAGCAATGACGGAGGAGGAGAAGAAGGATGCTTTGGGGTCATTTCCTTACCGCATCTCAAAGGTCGGTCTTTTTACTTTGGGTGGGTGCTTGATTGTTCTGTGGCATGTCTCTTTGTTTATTTTTAATGTATTAAAATAGCCTTTTAGCTCCAAAGCCTCTCTGCTTGCTTTGTTCCTTGAGAAATATATGTTGGGGAATATGGAAATGTGGGAGAAATGGGGTGGTTGGATGTATTTCTGCATGCCCCTTTGTTTACCTTGCTGAGTATTAAATGACCTTGCAGTTCAAAAGCCTCTCTTCTTACTTTCTGGCTGATAATATGTGTGGTAATATGGCAGTGTGGGAGAAATGGGGTGGTTGGGTGTATTTTTATGCTCTGTTCTATATTGTTGTTATTAAATTGAAATGTTGATGTTTTATAACTTCCTTTTATGTAAACTGCCCCGAGCCTGCTGGAAGGAGCGGTACATAAAAATGAATAATAAATATAAATAAATAAATAAGAAAATAGTTATACGTTTTACATTTCTGGGCAGGTGATCTTTGGGAGTTGGTTTTTTAATCAGTAGCTCCCATGCTGAAAAAGTGTGAGCACCCCTGCTCCACAGACATCACAGCTTCCAGGCGGGGATTCCCTTAACAGGGAGAATGATGGCTGGGATTGGTCAGACAAAGGACCAATCAGTTGTTGGGATGCCTCCAACCAAGAGAAAACAATGCTAGTGATATGTTGATGAGCTTTTAGTGTTAGCTGCTCTGAATCTTCTTTGAGAGAGAAGAAGTGGGATATAAATGCAAATAACAACAACTATTGTTCTTCTCTCTCTCTCTCTCTCTCTCTCTCTCTATATATATATATATAACGTAAGAAGTGGAAAAGAACAATTATTAATGTTGTTATTGTGTGTGTGTGTATGTATATATATGGAGCCCCCAGTGGCGCAGCGGGTTAAAGAGCTGGGCTGCTGAACTTGCTGACTGAAAGGTCGGCGGTTCGAATCTGGAGAGTGGGGTGACTCCCGTTGTTCGCCCCAGCTTCTGCCAACCCAGCAGTTTGAAAACATGCAAATGTGAGTAGATCAATAGGTATAAATGCTAATGCTAATTAATAATAATAATAATAATTCTTTTTCATCTCGCTCCATGCTTTAATGTACATATTGTATGATTTTTAGGGTTTGCTGCTACTTTGGGAGAGAAGAAGCAAGCTATCAATAACAATAATAACAACAATAATTTATTTGCTCTTTTCCACTTCTTAATGAAAATTAATATATATGTATATATGTATGTGTGTGTGTGTGTGTATATATATATATATACACACACATGCATAGATGGAATTTAGGTTAATTTGAGATGTAGTTTTTGGAAGATATAGTAGTTTTGGTGTTAGCTGCCTCGAGTCCCCTTGCAGAGATGGTGGCGAGGTATTATTATACACTATGGCAGTCTGCTTTTGGGTATTGTCTTTGCTCTTTCCTCCCTTCTCTATGCAGTGTTTTTCAACCTTCTTTGAGCCGCGGCCCATTTTTTACATTTACAAAATCCTGGGGCACACCACCAACCAAAATGACACTCAAACACAGTAATACATATAGTTAATATGTTTTTTAATGTATTTATACACTCAGTGTGAAACCTGGGCCTGTTTCGATGAACACAACATAGATATCCTGGCAGGAATGGCAGAAAGACACACGAAGGTCTTGCTCAACAGTCTATCTCTGTGTTCTTATGCATCAATAAGGAAGGAAGGAAGGAAGGAAGGAAGGAAGGAAGGAAGGAAGGAAGGAAGGAAGGAAGGAGAGAAGTAAGAATGGAACCCAAGAGGAAAGAAAGGGAGGAAAGAAACAGGTAGAGAAGGACGAAAGAAAAGGGGAAAGAAGAAGGAAAAGAAAAAGAGGGAAGGAAGGAAAGAGGGAGGGAAGGAGAGAAAGAGGGAGGGAAGGTTGGCCACAGCAACGCGTTGCAAGTACAGCTAATAAATTTATACAGCATATACATTTTTTATATATATGAATGGTGGGAGTTGTAGGCCAAAACATCTGGAGGGAGGGCCCAAGTTGGCCCACGCCTGCCTTAAGTGAGCAAACCTTGTTTGTTTTGGGCCCCTGCTTAAAGGTGCCTCAACCCTGTGTCCCGAACGCCCCTTGACCCGCCTTGGCTGAGTGCGAGGGAATCACGGGAGTGGTAGTTTGACACCATCCTGAGCCTCCCCAAACTACAAATCCTGGGATTCCCCAGCCTTGAGCCCTGGAAGACCAAGGGGTGTCTCACTGCATGAATGCTACAGTGTAGATCCACCCCCAGGCAGCCGGGGGACCCGGGGAAGTCCCATCCCAGGATCTTCTCTCTCTCCGCCTGGCTCTTTCTGCCTGACGCAGTCCCCGCCTTTCGGTTCAAACCCTTCTGAGGCCGAGGAAGGAGCGGAGGAGAGGAGGAAGCCCAAGATGGCAAGTGGTGAGTAGAGGCTGTGTTTGTGGGACTCAGGCAAGGGATCGGGCCCCGGCTAGGACTTCCCGGTAGGACAGGAGGGCTCGGGTTCTCTCTCTCTCCCTCTCTCTTCTATCTCCAATTTCCCACGGCACACCTGATGATCGCTTACGGCACACTAGTGTGCCACGGCACACTGGTTGGGAAACACTGCTCTATGGGAAAACAGTGGGATATAAACAAAGGTAATCATGATAAAAATGATGTGGGTATTTATTGTTTTTATTGCTTCTCTTGTGGTTTTATACTGTTTTAATGGTTAATGTGTATCTTTTTTTAATGTGTACTGACTTCTGGTAAACCGCCTTGAGTCGCCGATAAGGCTGAGAAAGGCGGCGTACAAGTATAGTAAATAATAATAATAATTTTTTAAAAAATAAAAAATAAAAAATAATAAAAATAATAAAATAAAATAATAATATAATAATAATAAAATAAAAATAATAAAAATAATAAAATAAAAAATAAAAATAATTTTAAAAAATACAAGTATAGTAAATAAATAAATAATTTTCTCCACTTCTTAAATCAAATATAGTGTTCAGAATGATGCTACTTGACAGAATGGGGTTGGGACGGATGACCTTTGGTGTCCCTTCCAACTCGAATATTTCCTCCGTCTCTTTGGAACAATACCAAGGCCCTTCAACATCTAAGATCCCAACCTCGCTTCCTTTCTTCCTTCCTTCCTTCTCTCTATCTCCTTTCCTTTCTTAATCTCTCCACTTCTGCAAATGTTATGCTGATAGCATATTCTCTCCTTTATGCCAGTTGCCTGCTGCGAAGGAGAAAAGGGAGAGGGAGGGAGGTATTCAATCTCCATCGCAAGTCATTAATTTTCAAAACTTGGCTCCGGTGTTTGCAAAGTGTTCAGCATATAAAAATTAATGTTGACAAACCTTGGAGGAATCGAGCGAGACAATGGGAATCAATTAAAGGAAATAGCCTGCAGTTAGCATCCAAATGATGCAGCTGCCTAAAATGCAAAGCGGATGGAGGGATAGAGGGAGGGAGGAAAAAGGCCTTCCATCTGCCAAACCGCACCAATGGCAACCTGATTGTTCGACTCTAGCAAAGGCTCCGTGGCTCCAGAGCATGCAAGGGCCATTGGTGCCTTGCATTTTATTGTTCCTGTGCAGACTTAGACCTTTGAGTAAGCCGTCTTGGACTCTGAGTAAAATCAATGCTCTGATCTCTCTGACCTGTAGGTCATGAGTTCAAGCCTGCCCGGTCAAGGTGGGTGCTTGACCTAAGTGTAGCCTGTCCCCATATATAAAAGAAAGGGAAACAGGATGACCCTGCAAGCTATAGGCCCATTAGCCTCCTCAATACCATCAGCAAAATATACGCAAGGCACCTTCAATGGAAACTGCTGGACTGGATGGAGCAAGAGAACATACTGGCAGAGGAGCAAGCCGGTTTCAGGGAAGGACGATCCACCATCGATCAATGTATAGCAGGGGTGCTCACACTTTTTCAGCATGGGAGCTACTGATTAAAAAACCGCGGCCCCAAAGATCACCTGCCCAGAAATGTAAAACGTATAACTATTTTCTTATTTATTTTTTTATATTTATTATTCATTTCTATGTACCGCTCCTTCCAGCAGGCTCGGGGCAGTTTACATAAAATGAAGTTATAAAACATCAACATTTCAATTTAATAACAACATTATAAAACAGAGCATAAAAATACATCCAACCACCCCATTTCTCCCACACTGCCATATTACCACACATATTATCAGCCAGAAAGTAAGAAGAGAGGCTTTTGAACTGCAAGGCCATTTAATACTCAGCAAGGTAAACAAAGGGGCATGCAAAAATACATCCAACCACCCCATTTCTCCCACATTTCCATATTCCCCAACATATATTTCTCAAGGAACAAAGCAAGCAGAGAGGCTTTGAGCTAAAAAGGCCATTTTTAAACATTAAAATAAACAAAGAGACATGCCACAGAACAATCAAGCACCCACCCCAAAGTAAAAAGACTGATCTTTGAGATGCGGTAAGGAAATGACCCCAAAGCGTCCTTCTCCTCCTCCGTCATTGCTCCTATTTCCACGCTGCCAGGATGCATGCCGCCTCCAAGAGCACACGAGAAGTCCGAGAGGCAGAATTGGCCCTTCAGCGCATGCGCGGGGGGCCAGCCATGCATCGCATCATCCAGGCCCGCCCCCTTTGGTCTCCTACGACTCTGAATGGCTGGAGAAGGACGGAGGGAGGAGGAGGAATCCAAAAGAGGGGGCCCATTCTGCCTCTTGGACTCTGGAGCTTTTGGAGGCAGCACGCGAGCAGGGAGCGGGGAGGAGCAACGACGGAGGACTTCTTTGCAGCGTGCAAGGGTGCATGAAGAGGACCAACTGCAAAAACCTGGTCAGGGCCCTCAAGATCACTAGGATGAGGCCCAAAGATCACCATGGTGATCCCGATCACCATTCTGAGCACCCCTGCTGTGGAGCCTTTGGTCAATCCTGGCGCAGATCATCATCATCATCATCATTTGTACCCCACCACCATCTCCCCAAAGGGGACTCAGGGCAGTTAACGTGAGGCCAAGCCCAGAATTTCACTACAGAAAAATAAAATACAAAGAAGCAAAAATAACATCAAAATAAAATGCACGAAATAACAAAATAAAATAAACAGTTACTAAATAACATAATAGAGAAATAGGACACAATGGGCGGGCCAAATGCACAGGATAGAATTCATAAAACCCTGGATGAGATAAGTCGTGGGAGAATGTGTTTCTGAGGAAGGAGCTCAAAGGGGGCGAACAGTGGGATTAGAGGTGAAATGAGGGCCTCCCTAGAGCAGTGCTTCCCAACCTTTTTTGAGCCACGGCATACTTTTAACATTAAAAAAATTTGGGGGCACACCACCAACCAAAATGACACAAAATGACCCTTTAACACAGTAAAGAACGGCTGGGGGTTGGTGGCCTGCTGGGAGCAGCTGCTGGGAGTGCCAAAGGCGGGGAGGGGGTGGAGCCAGGCTGAGCCATGCCCCGCCCCCTACCCCCGGCTTCACCTCTCCCAGCAGCTGCTCCAGCCTTGAGGGGGCAGTGCCAAGCCAGCAGTGCCAGAGCCAGCACAATGCTGTCTTGGCACTGTCCCCTCAAGGCTGGAGCAACTGCTGGGAGTGCTGAAGCCGGGGGAGGGGGCAGAGCCAGGCCGCGCCATGCCCCGCCCCCTCCCCCCAGCTTCAGCTCTCCTACAGGCCGTGCCATGCCCCGCCCCCTCCCCCAGCTTCAGCTCTTCTACAGGCCGCGCCATGCCCCGCCCCCTCCCCCCAGCTTCAGCTCTCCTACAGGCCGCGTCATGCCCTGCCCCCTCCCCCCAGCTTCAGTTCTCCTACAGAGAAGGAGCATGAGCGGTGGACAGGCTTCAGCGAGCGAGGGGCGAGAGTCATGGTGGGAGTCATGGCGGATTGGAGGCTGGCTGGGGCGAAGGAGGCGGCGCCCTGGTCCCTTCTTTTTCTTTGCCGCTGCCCGGCCCTTCCTCCTCCCCCAAGCAGCAGGAGTTCGGCAGGAGGGGGGAGGAAGGGGGGCAGAGAGCTTTTCTCGTGGCACAGCAGGAGGTCCGTCACGGCACACTAGTGTGCCACGGCACACTGGTTGAGAAAGACTGCCCTGGAGGATCAAAGAGCTTATTCAGGTTTGTGGTAGGCCCTGCTCTCGGTCCCACCTTAGTCGCAAATACATTCGGTGGGGACGAGGGGCAGGGCCTTCTCGGTAGTGGCCCCTCGCCTGTGGAACTCGCTCCCCAGTGAAATAAGATCAACTTCTTCTCTCCTTTCCTTTAGAAAAAAACTAAAGACGTGGCTTTGGGACCAGACGTTTGGATGATATGGAGCAGCGGACAGACAATTGAGTAATGACAATGTTGTGGAAGGGGATTACGGATTGATTTGGACAGCCTATGAATGTGGAACAGGGATTATGTAGTTGTTTCGATATTTAATTGTTTTTAATCTGTTGTTATATTTGATATCTTGTTTTGTATTTACAGTATATACCCGGCTTCGAATTGTTGCCTTTTGTCAGCCGCCCTGATTCCCCCTCTGGGGGTTGAGAAGGGCGGATTATAAATGAAATAAACTAATAAATATGGTACGAGATGCGGTCATGAAGGTAGGCGGGTCCCAAACCACTCAGGTCTTTGTAGGAACCATACACCATCCATCCCAAAGCTCTTGACCTCCGACTTCCATCAGGCCTATCTAGCTCTGCGAAGGGATGATAGGAGTTCTAGTACAATAACCTGCACCTTGAATTGGGACCGGAAGATTAACGGCATCCAATGGAGCTCCTTAAACAGGGGGGTAGACCGCACCCTGTAATTCACTCCAGTTAGCAGTCTGGCTGCCAAACGTTGGACCGATTGAAGTTTCTGGGCTGTCTTCAAGGGTAGCCCCAAGTAGAGTGCTTTGCAGTAGTCTATAGGTAACTAAGGTGTTGTAGCAACCCAGTTCCCTTTCATGCCTGGGGGGCAGGAGGCGGCACCGGGGGTCCCACTTGCATTAGGGTCAGCTGTGGCGGATGAGGACATGGAGGAAGGGGATGATCAGTTAGCTGGGCCTTCATCTCCCACAGAGAGCTTGGCCTGGGATGATGGCTGGCCTGATGGCTATGATAGCTGGGAAAGTCAGGCTGACACTGAAAGTGCTGACTCCGATAATCAGTATGAGAAACCAGGTGGTTACGGGTCGCAGGAAAGGATCAGGGATGAGCCCATGGAAGCTGAAAGGGAGTCTGGCTCTCATGAAGATAGTGACCCAGGTGCTGGGAGGCAAGGACGGAGCTTTGATAGGAGACGGAGCATTGAGTCTAGCAGGAGGGAATGGCACCGAAGCCTAGAGCGCAGAGGAGCGCTAGGTCCCAAGCACAGATTGGCGCCGCAGCCTAGAGCGGCGAGGGTCTCACCAGGGGAATTAAGTATAGGATCCGTGGGAACGGATCCTCAGTTACTCGGCCACTTCTGATCTGAAGGGAGTGAAGCGAGTGAAGATCCACGGAGCCAGGATTGAGGCTCGTACCATGCCAAGAAGTTTCTTGGGCCTGCTTTCTTGAACTTTGCCTTGCCACGGACCAAGTCTGTTTTTGATCCGCTTTGTTTTGCAGAGCCTTTGCTAAGCTTTTGCCTTTGGATTTACCTAAGAACTCTTTACCTTGTTATTGCAACTTTGATACTTTTATGGACAATTATCCTTTTCACCTGTTTTTTATTATTCAATAAATAGTTAGCTGATTACCGTCTCTGTGTGTGTGATTAAGGGGCCGGGCCGAGACCCTGCATCGTGACAGGTGTGGACCACCTCAGATCAGATTTTATGAGGTACAGTCGCAGCTGGCGCACAAGTTTTAATTGTGTGAAGGCCCTCCCACCCACTCCTGACACCTGAGCATCAAGCCAGACCCAGTTAGAGTAAACAAAAAGAGTTTATTGTCCATAAACGACAGTGCTTTAAAGCACTCAAAGGCAACAGAAAGAACACTTGAAAGTCAGTGAAAGTAACTCAGCCTAATCAGCATATACAAAAAACAGTCATTGAGAAATAGAAACAGGGCAAGCACAGCGCGAAGTCAAAAGGGAAGTCCTGGGTCCTCACCGGGGTGTCGTCTTTCAGAGTTGAGCAGCAATCGTCGTCAAGAAAACCAGGTCAAACAGAGGGAGGAAGCAAGCCAAAGTCCAGACAGGAGCTAATGCAGGGAAACAACACACACCGTAATCCCTGCAAACACCACACATTCCATCCCCCTTCCATACTATACCCCACCCTTGCAGGCAGGCAGTCTCTGGCACTCACAGTAATTCACAGGAACTCAAACTACACCAAAGGTGGTATGGCAGCAGCAACTAAACACAAAAGCACAGTAGTAAAAATCCCCAAACTTTTCCCAAACCCCCAGCTGAAGCAGCAGCATTCCAGCCCAGACAGCAAACCAATCCCCAACTCACGTTACTCCAAGATGAACAGGATACCAGGTACAGGAATGCAGAGTCACAAGTCCCAAACGCAACACCTTGCTAGCCACAAAGTGAAGAACCCAAAAGCCCACATTTTATTAGTCTTCCATCTCGGACCCACCCGAGCTTGACAACGCCCCATCATTAGCAGGCTCAAATGCTGTTGCCTCAGCAGCTGCAGACCCTCTCCAAGTGTTCCATCTCCTGTCAAGACTTAGGTCTCCCCAGCAGTCATCAGGATAGCCTGAGGGCCATTCATTGTCATCAGAGAACCCCCAAAAGGTGTCACTGCTTGTGGGTTCCTCGCACACAGCCTGAACCTCCCGCACCCTGGCCCAGTCCATCTCTGGCTCTTCATCCGAAGTACTCCCTTCACTCTGACTCCCATCCTCCCCAGGGAAGCCCTCAAAAGACTCCTCATCAGTAGGCTCTGTAATTATTTGCCTTATTCTTTTGCACTGAGAGATCTCCTCTGCACTTTGTTCACGAGTAAGCCTTTTGCTTCCCCTCTAAGGCATAGAATGGCTATCATCAGCCCCACCCAGTTCCATACTATTGCTAGATACTGAAGAATCAACCCCACCCAACTCTCTACTACCAGGAGCAGCAAGAGCCTCAGGCTCTACTACAACAATATGCTCGCCAGGCATGGATCTTTTTATCCACGGTTCAAGCAAAATCACTACATTGTGATCCCATTTTCTACTCGTTCTCGCTGCATGCCATAGTTCCAAGGCCAGAGAGGAGGGCTCTCTTAACGTCACCAAAAAGCCCATCTAGGCAAATAATTGGCTTCCGTTTCTGTCTCCAAAATACATTCAAAGCCGAAGGAGACGTTCGGGAAGCGTTCCTCTCCTGCATCAGAGTCCTCAAGAACTGCTCCTTCTCAGCGACATAATTCACTTTAATCTTTTAAGCGTTTGACAGTCTTTGCTTGAAAAGCAAGAGCAACAAGTGCATATAATTATGGCGCTAATTAAGCTGCCAAAACAGGAATCCTGCCGCCCGCCTGGCGCACCTTTGAAACGGGAGAGCCCTCGATTCATTAGCATCTGCTGTAAGCTTATTAATCACCTAACAGGCAATTAGCAAGCTGTTACTGTTTGAGACCGGGTATGTAAATAAATTCTTGGGTTAATTTCTTCCTCTGATAATAAAGAAAACATTATGAAAATGAGCTAAGCGACAATGTAAATGATCTCGGCGGTTAATTATGGGATGCTCTTACATGCGTGGCAATCTGCACTCGAGTTCGGCGGCGGGTCTCTCGGCCGATATTGTAGTACTACAACTCCTATCATCCCTTCGCAGAGCTAGATAGGCCTGATGGGAGTTGGAGCTCAAGAGCTTTGGGATGGATAGTGTTGTATGGTTCCTCTCCCTAATGCCTCAGTTTACCATAACCTCATTAACAGTCCATTTTTGTAGCCAGTAGTAGTAGTATCTTTGCTGGGTCCCTTGTCCATTGAGTCCCCAAACACAACCGATAACGCTTACGTTGCTGCAATGCGAGCAATTTAGGGGATGAAGGTTTCAAGTAGAGGCCAGAAATCTTTCTTATAGGGAAGGGGTAGGGAACCTATGGCTCAGGAGCCAGATGTGGCTCTTTTCATGATTGCATCTGGCTCTCCAGAGCAGCCCAGGCCTCAGTTTCCCAGCACGCAGTGGGGAGGAGTGACGCAAATGCGTCATGACTGCCGCTTCCGCGCCTCCATCGCCGCCTCTTCCTCATCCCCCGCTGCTCTCAGGGCCCTGCGCCCTCTTCTCCGGGGATGGCAGAGCCCGGCAGCGGCGCCTCGCCCTCCTCTTCATCCACGGCCACGGGCCTCAGGGGAGGCGACAAAAGTGGGCCTGGCCCTGGCGCCACGGACTCGGCCTCGCTGCCCCCGGGGGATGGCCAGCTCATCGTCCTCATCGTTGGGCAGCTCAAGAGCCGCGGCCTCTTCGAGGGACTGCCTCGCTGACGTCGATACCAAGGTCCGCCTTGGCCCCGCGCCCTCCTTCCTCTTCCTTTATTTTTCCCTCTCTTTTTTCTTTAATTCTTTTTCCTCCCTCTCTCCCTACCTTCTTTCCTCCCTCCCTCTTCGTTCCTTCCTTCCTCTTCCATTTTTTCCATCTCTCCTTCCTTTTCCCTCTCTCTCCCCTTCCTTCCTTCTTTCCTCCATTCTTCCTCCCTTTCTTTCTCCCCCTTCACCCTTTCCTTCTCCTTCTCTTCCTTCCCTCTTGAAAGATATTATATTTTATATATCTTAAAATATATTATATGGCTCTCACTGGAATACATTTCCAAATATTTTGCTTTCATGGCTCTGAGTCAAAAAGGTTCCCAATCCTTGTTATAGGGTAAGGCCTGCCCTTCAATGACCCATTCAGGTTCACTTTGCCAAAGCGATGACTACACTATGCTATTAAAGCACTACTATTCCGGTGGGATGAGGCTCAGTCACCCCTTTGGCTGGGAATTTAATGGTATCATAGAATCCTAGAGTTGGAAGAGAACCTCAAAAGGTCATCCAGTCCAACCCCAATTCTACCAGGCAGGAAAGCACAATCTGATCCCTCCCAACAGATGGACATCCAGCCTCTGCTTTAAATACCTCCAGAGAAGGAAGGAGACTCCACCAGACTCTAGATTCTTTTAGAATTTGGAGGGAGCCCCAAAGGCCATTGAGTACAACTCATTTCTGTCAGGCACCAGGCCCGGATTAACACCTTTTTGCACCCTAGGCCACACTTTGGAATTACGCCCCCTTTAAGCCAACCTCTACCGCAACCCCCCCCCCCCCCCATCACTCAGACCCACACTAAAAATAAATCATATCATACAACTTATCTCAAATTCACTCAGGTAGCCCAATACATCTCAGTTGATCAGTAATATCCAAATAAATCAACAACAACCCGCACCAATCAGTGCAGGTGTATCCGCGGGGCTCGCAGGGCGCCTGGGCCAGACCCACCTGCAGCAGCGCTGTGCTCGGGCACACGCGCACCGTCACGCGGCAGTCGTTTGGGGACAGCACCGAGACGGACCCCGTGGACGAGCTAATATTTTCCCTCCCTCGCCGCCGCCACCTCTCAGCTCCGCGCCCCGCCCGCAGCCCTCTGCTGCTGCTGTCCCTGCTGCCTCAGCGGAACTGAATGGCCGTGGCGAGGGGGCGCGGCTACGAGGCAGGCAGGCTGCCCCGCCTCACGACGCCCTTCGCACGGGAAGGCCCGCCGGCAGGGAGAGCGAGAAGAAGCACACAGTCGCAATGGCTGCAGATATGTCGCGGAACGAATGCGGCCTGGCAGCTCTTTAACCCCTACAGCTCTGTGTTGTGGTACCCTGGGAGTTGTGGTTTTAGCAGGCCTTGCTGAAGAGAGCTGGTGCCTCAACAAACCACAACTGCCAGGAGGCCATAGCATGAAGCCATGGCCCCTCCAGTGGTGCCAAGCCACGTTATTTCTACAGCGGAGGTGTGTGTGTGTGTGTGTTTATATATATATATATATATATATATATATATATATATATATGGTATGTTAGATATGGGGCCACAGTGGCGCAGTGGGTTAAACTGCTGAGCTGCTGAACTTGCTGACCAGAAGGTTAACAGTTCGAATAAGCTAGCAGAAAATGTCAATAATTCACTGACACAAACAATAACAGTGACAATTCAAGGTACAAAACAATCTGCGAGGCAAGGGGAGCTGATGGCTCAACTAGTCGTGTTTATTTCCGGTGATTCATCGCCTGACGCCTGCCCCATACCAGCTACCCTCCCCCTCCCTTCTGCAGGCTACGACATAAACTGCGTAATTCTGCTCTGCAGACAGAGAGCAATCCGTTCACACTTAAAACTTCCTTCTTCATCTCCATGCGCGTTGCGTTTTTGTTTGTTTCAACATTTTTTTTGGTCCGTGATCTGCGCCCCTTCTTGGCTTGCACCCCTAGGCCATGGCCTAGGTTGGCCTTATGGGTAATCCGGGCCTTTCAGGCACGAAGAACTCCATCAAAGTCCTCTTGACAGATAGCCATCCAGCCTCTGCTTAAAAACCTGCAGAGAATGGGACTCTACCAGTCTCCCAGGTAATCTAGATTCCGTTAGAATAGGAAGGGTCCCCCAAAGGCCATCTAGCCCAACGCATTTTGGGCAGGCAGGAAGACCACCATCAAAGCCCTCCTGATCAATGGCTTCTACGGGGCTTCAAGGTTATCTATATAAATGCACTTTTTCTTAGAATTGGGACCCCCAAAGGTCATCCAGTCCAACCTATTTCTGTTAAGCAGGAAGAAAACATCAAAGCCCTCCCGACAGATGGCTATCCAGCCTCTGCTTAGAAAGCTTCCAGAGAAGGAAGGAGACTTCACTGGGCAGTGTATTCAATAGTTGAAGAGCTCTTACCTTCGCGTAGTTCTTCCTTATCCCCTTTCTTGCCATTTGAATCCATAATTCCATCAGATGAAGAAGACATCCGCTATTCCATCATCCCCAGTCAAGATGATGGGTTCTGATGCCTGGAACATCTGGAAAGGCATCAGATTGGAGAAGCCTGGCATCAGAAAAGATTCGGTTGTCCAAACAGATGATCTGTTTTTCTCCATTGGGGTACTTTTAATTTCTGGTTGGGGTCAGGCTAGATGGCCTTTGGGGGTCCCTTCAAATTGCAGGATTCTGAATGGACCCAATAACACTGTATAATTTATTTATTTACAGTATTTATATTCTGCCCTTCTCACCCCGCAGGGGACTCAGGGCGGATTACAATGTACGTATACATGGCAAACATTCAATGCCATAGACACATAACATATCTAGACAGACACTCAGAGGCTATTTAACATTCCAGCTTCTGGCCACCGGGGGAGCTTTTGCTTCCTCATTCTTTGCATACTTCCTGGAGAATTTTATGGCCTCGTAAATCAGCTAAATTAGCCTCCCCACAAAGTGGTACCTAAATTACCTCCTTGGCAGATGCAACTGGAAGAGAGCTATCCGGGACATGCCCCAGTTCCTGACCGCACTGAAGACCTGGCTCTTCCGAAAGGCTTATGGCTAAGGACACCTCCCAGACTTAGCCTGAGCTACTGGAACTATTTTAATTAATCTTTTTATTCTTTTAGCTTTTAACTATTGAATTCTTTTATGTGTTTTTGTGTGTAAGTCGCCCGGAGCACTGACGTGGAGGGCGACTCATAAATAATAAAATCAATCAATCAATCAATCAACTGTCTTTTGGGCTGCAAAGGTCGACAACAAGCTACACAATTTTGGTCGGGAGCTCACTCCGACCCGGGCTGGCTTCGAACTCATGACCTTTCGGTCAGTAGTGATCTTAATGCAGCTGACTCCCAGCCAGCTGTGCCACATAGGCAGATACTCACACTGAGTCACATAGGAGAGAGAAAGATGGATTCTTTCCTTCTCCTTATATAGCACATACGGAGACTTTGAAAGTGTTGCTTCCTGTTTAGGTGTGCGACCCTTACTTTGAAAGTAGTTGTCACACTCCGGAAACTTTGTTTGTATGGCTGCCGCAAACTAGGTTGAATCGCTTGAGACTCGATGAGGAGATGTTCATTGAAAAACTAGAGCAAAATGTGCTGCGGGATAATGTCCCTCCCACAAAAACAAAGTTTGCGCAGTTTAATAAACTTTCCCCATGTTTTTGTGATCGAACCAATTAGGAAATGACATTTATAACCCAGGAGCAAAAGTGTAGCCCCTGTTTTCAGTTAAAGCCTCGGCCTTGCAACTTCTCTCGGTTCTCATTACCGCTAAAGACAGTTTCTGTGCCACAGCTGCCGCCTGTGTTTTCAGAGGCACAGAAGGGTCCCGCGAGGGATATTAAGGGCCGCCTCTGGTATCTCTTTAAAGTTCCAGCTTTTGCAATGAATTAATTAACGCGGGACAACAAGGAACGCAAGCCACTCGTTGCTCGGGGACCGGGATTTGGCTCGGCGGCTGTTGTTTCTAAAAAGAGTTCAAAGGAAAGCGGGCAAAGAATAGGTGGAAAGCGTTCCAAGATGGAAGCAGGGACCGAAAGCTCTGGGAAGGTGAACCTTCGACCTCCGGAAAGGGTTTCGCCTTCAATGCTGCTATTTTTACAGGCAAACCCAAACTTCCCATGCGCTTCCATGGCCTTATCTCAAGGGACGGGCGCTTGGTGTTTTCCGACATCATAAGCAAGAGGAAAGCCGGCTGGATCCGAGCCAAATAGCTTCCGGCTCCGAAATGTCATGTTTGCTGTTTATTGAAGTTCGAGGCAGAAACAGAGGGGACTCAGGACAGATTACAATGCCCATATACATGGCAAACATTCAATGCCATAGACCAGTGTTTCGTAACCAGTGTGCCGTGGCACACTAGTGTGCCGTGAGCGATCATCAGATGTGCCGTGGGAAATTGGAACCTCCAATACCTTTCTTCCCCCTCCTGCCGAACACTTTTTCTTCTCCACTCGGGCTCCCTTCTTCCCAGCCTCGCTCTGCTCGCTTTGCCTCACTTTGTTCTAGGGCCTTCCGCCCTTCTCAACTCACAGGGGACTCAGGGCGGATTACAATGCCCATATACATGGCAAACATTCAATGCCATAGACACACAACATATATAGACAGACACTCAGAGGCTATTTAACATTCCAACTTCATGAGGGTATGCTCTAATTCCGGCCACCGGGGAAGCTGTCACTTCACCGTCCACTTGTGACACCGATTGAGTACTTCCTTATTCTTTTGCACGCTGCTGGAGATTTTTATGGCGTTGTAAATTAGTCAAATTAGCCTCCCCACATTATGCGGTACATAAATGTCCTACTTGACAGATGCAACTGTATTTCGGGCTGCAAAGGTATTCCGTACCTGGGCAAGGTGGTTGAGAGGGCAGTAATGGAGCAGCTGCAGTCCTTCTTAGATGATGCAACATGGTTAGACCCCTTCCAGTCCGGCTTCCGTTCGGGGCATGGGACGGAGACGGTCCTGGTCTCCATCACAGATCAACTCCGCTGCCAGCTCGACCAAGGCGGGTCTGCGCTGCTCGTGTTATTGGACCTCACGGCAGCGTTTGACACAGTCGACCACAATCTTTTGATCCACCGCCTGGCCATGGCTGGAGTGAGGGGGACTGTCCTTAAGTGGCTGACCTCCTTCCTCCGCCAGCGGTCTCAGCGTGTGAGGAGCGAGGTGGTCTCCGAGGGCTCCCCATTAGTTTGCGGAGTTCCTCAGGGGGCCATCCTCTCCCCTCTGTTATTTAACATCTACATGCAGCCGCTTGCACAGCTGGTGCGGAGTTATGGGCTGGTTTGCCACCAGTACGCTGATGACACCCAGCTCATTCTGAGGATGGAGGGTCTCCGCGGTCAACAAGGCTGCTTTTTTCCATCTCCACCAGGCAAGGAGGCTGGCCCCCTACCTCTCCCGGAGCGACCTAGCCACGGTGATCCAAGCCACGGTCATCTCGAGGCTAGATTACTGTAACGCGCTTTACGTTGGCCTTCCTATGTCGTCGATCCGGAAGCTCAGGCTGGTGCAGAACACTGCCGCCCGGCTCCTGTCTGGGGCTCCAGCAGGCTGCCGTATAACACCAATCTTGCAGGACCTGCACTGGCTGCCTATCGAGCACCGGATGGCCTTCAAAGTGTTGGTCCTTACCTTTAAGGCCTTATATGGCCTGGGGCCAGCGTATCTGAGGGACCGTCTCACTCCATATTGCCCTTCGAGATCACTACGGTCTGAGGATGCCAACCTTTTGGTAATACCATCAATAAAGTCGGCGTACCTGACATCTACCCGCCGGAGGGCGTTCTCTGTTATAGCCCCCACGCTATGGAACGCCCTCCCGGCCGATACCAGGGCCCTGAGGACCTACTCCCGTTCAGGACGGGCCTGCAAAACCTACTTGTTTAGGCAGGCCTCGGTGAGTAGGTCCGTGCGTTTTTCTGTATCATGCTGCTGCATCTGCTGCTGTCGTTGTCTTAATGCTGTATTTTAATGCTATTGCTGCTGTTTTAATCTGTTTCTGTTTTAACCCTTTGTTGTGTGCATTGGCTCTTGTGAGCCGCCGCGAGCCCCCGGGAGTCGGCGGCATAAAAGCCTCAATAATAAATAAATAAATAAATAAATAAAGGTCGACAGCAATCTAGACAAATGGTCAGGAGCTTACTCCAACCCGGCTGACTTCAAACTCATGACCTTTCGGTCAGTAGTGATTTTAATGCAGCTGACTCTCAACCAGCTTCACCACAGACCAGTCTTGGAAAAGGCCCCATGGCAAACCCCATTTAGGGAGCCAGAATTATATGCAAGACAGATACAGTAGAGTCTCGATTATCCACCATAAACGGGTAGCGAAGGTCGGATAATCGAGACTCTATTGTATACACCTTATGTATGGAATCGCATGGATATCTTGATGTGCAGATCTGCAGTTGCAGCACAAGAGTTGCACAGCACAGTTTGTAAGGGAATGCCACATAACCTCAATGCCAGCTCTCGTTCCATGCGCTCATGCTCCCAGGGTGACTGCCTCCCGCTCCCCCCAGTTTCAGTGGGCTCTGGGTTTCCATGCAGCACTTTCTGGCTTTGTGACCTGCCTCTCGCCTTGTCTGGGGGAGCCAGGAAGGCAGGTTTTGATCGATGGTGCAGCTGCCGCCTTGTGAACACGGAAAGGACACGTGCAAAGATGTCAGACATTTGCACATGAAAAGCACGGATTTCGTGGGGGAGCCTGAAACGCCGCTGCACATTCTTTTAGTGGCAGCCACGATCCATCCTGAGTTTGGTCTGAACTTTAAGGGACGCCTTAAAGCAGTGGTTCTCAACCTGGATTTTGGGACCCCTGGGGAGTTCATGAGGGGGTGTCAGATAGGTCACCAAAGACCATCAGAAAACACAGTATTTTCTGTAGGTCATGGGGGTTCTGTGTGGGAAGTTTGGCCCAATTCTATTATTGGTGAGGTTCAGAATGCTCTTTGATTGTAGGTGAATTATAAATCCCAGCAACGACAACTCCCAAATGTCAAGGTCTATTTTCCTAAAAATCCACCAGTGTTCACATTTGGGCACATTGAGTATCCGTGCCAAGTTTGGTCCAGATCCATCATTATTTGAGTCCACAGTGCTCTCTGGATGTAGGTGAACTACAACTCCCAAACTCAAGGTCAATGCCCACCAAATCCTTATGTTGGTCATGAGAGTTCTGAGCACCAAATTTGGTTCCATTCCATTGTTGGTGGGATTCAGAATGCTCTTTGATTGTAGGTGAACTATAAATCCCAGCAACAACAACTCCCAAATGTCAAGGCCTATTTTCCTAAAAATCCGCCAGTGTTCACATTTGGGCACATTGAATATTCGTGCCAAGTTTGGTCCAGATCCATCATTATTTGAGTCCACAGTGATCTCTGGATGTAGGTGAACTACAACTCCCAAACTCAATGTCAAGGCCCATCAATCCCTGCCAGTATTTTCTGTTGCTCAGGGGAGTTCTGGTTCAATTCCATTGTTAGTGCAGTTCAGAATGATCTTTGATTGTAGGTGAACTATAAGTCCCTGCAACTACAACTCCCAAATGACAAAATCAACCCTCTCTAACCCCACCAGTATTCAAATTTTGCGTTATGGAGTATTTTGCCCATGCCTGATCTACATTATAGAATTAATGCACTTGAACTGCCATGACTCAAAGCTATGGTGTCCCGGAGTTGTAGTTTGGTAAGGCACCAACCCTCTTTGAAGAGAAGGCTGTAGACCAGGGCTGCCCAGGAAGTCGATCGCGATCGACCAGTCGATCCCAGGACCGAAGGAGGTCAATCCCAGCCGGATGGGGCGCTTCTCAGAGGGGGCGGAGCCAGGCGCACAAAGCCCGCCCCTCCCCCGGCACTCCCAGCAGCTTCTCCAGGCTTGAGGATGGCAATGCCAAGCCAGTGGTGGCATAGCTAGCACCAGGCTGGCTTGGCACTGCCATCCTCAAGCCTGGAGAAGCTGCTGGGAGTTCCAAAGCCAGACGGGGTGGGGCGGGGCATGGTGCCTGGCCTCACCCCCTTTGGCTTCCGCTCTACCAGCAGCTTCTCCAGGCTTGAGGATGGCAATGCCAAGCCAGCCTTGTGCTAGCTATGCCAACACTGGCTTGGCATTGCCATCCTCATGCCTGGAGAAGCTGCTGGGAGCTCCAAAGCCAGAGAGGAGGGGTGGGGCTTGGTGCGGCCTGGCCCCGCCCCCTTGGCTTGCCAGCCAGCTCTACCAGCAGCTTCTCCAGGCTTGAGGATGGCAATGCCAAGCCAGCCTTGTGCTAGCTATGCCAACACTGGCTTGGCATTGCCATCCTCATGCCTGGAGAAGCTGCTGGGAGCTCCAAAGCCAGAGAGGAGGGGCGGGGCTTGGTGCGGCCTGGCCCCGCCCCCCTTTGGCTTTCGCTCTACCAGCAGCTTCTCCAGGCTTGAGGATGGCAGTGCCAAGCCAGCCTTGTGCTAGCTATGTCACTACTGGCTTGGCATTGCCATCCTCAAGCCTGAGAAGCTGCTGGGAGCTCCAAAGACAGAGGGAGGGGCGGGGCTTGGCATGGCCTGGCTCCGCCCCTCTGGTTTTTCGCTCTACCAGCAGCTTCTCCAGGTTTGAGGATGGCAATGCCAAGCCAGCCTTGTGCTAGCTATGTCACCACTGGCTTGGCCTTGCCATCCTCAAGCGTGGAGAAGCTGCTGGGAGCTCCAAAGCCAGAGGGGAGGGGCCGGGGCTTGGCTTGGCGTGGCCTGGCTCCGCCCACCTCTATCAGCAGCTTATCCAGGCTTGAGGATGGCAATGCCAAGCCAGCCTAGTGCTAGCTATGTCACCACTGGCTTGGCATTGCCATCCATAAGCCTGGAGAAGCTGCTTTGAGCTCCAAAGCCAGAGGGGAGGGGTGGGGCTTGGTGCAGCCTGGCTCTGCCCCCCCCTGCTTCCGCTCTACCAGCAGCTTCTCCAGGCTTGAGGATGGCAATGCCAAGCCAGTCTTGTGCTAGCTATGTCACTACTGACTTGGCATTGCCATCCTCAAGCCTGGAGAAGCAGCTGGGAGCTCCAACGCCAGAGGGGTGGGGCGGGGCTTGGTGCGGCCTGACTCCGCCCCCCTGGCTTCCACTCTACCAGCAGCTTCTCCAGGCTTGAGGATGGCAATGCCAAGCCAGCCTTGTGCTAGCTATGTCACCACTGGCTTGGCATTGCCATCCTCAAGCCTGAAGAAGCTGCTGGGAGCTCCAAAGCCAGAGGGAGGGGCGGGGCTTGGTGCGGCCTGGCCTGCCCCTTTGGCCCACCTCTACCAGCAGCTTCTCCAGGCTTGAGGATGGCAATGCCAAGCCAGTGGTGGCATAGATAGCACAAGGCTGGCTTGGCATTGCCATCCTCATGCTTGGAGAAGCTGCTAGAGCGAGAAGCCAGAGGGGTTGGAGCCAGGCCCGCCAAGCCCCGCCCCTCCTCCCCAGCCTTGAGGAGGTAGGTAGATCTTTCTGACTTGGTTTTATTATAAGTAGCTCGCGTGCTGAAAAGTGTGGGCACCCCTGCTGTAGACTTCGAGAAATTACAAGTCTGGGAAATGAGCTGTCCAAGGTGCTGAATCCCAGCCCAGGCAAGTGGACAGCTCCTTTTTAATGCAAGCTAAAAAGCAGGCCGTGATACATTGGCCCCAATGAATTCAACGGCAGGGTCTTCCCGAAAGGCGAACTTGTCTTACAGAGTGCAGGAAACGACAGCAAAACCTGCCTCCTTGCCTTCGCCCCATTAAGCATATAGTAGGGGCCATTAATATGCACCGGCCACACTTTTTTGAGTAAGTAAGTGATTAATATAAATCCGAGGATCCGTTTTTCTCGGGAGTGCGGTGGGTTTTTCGACGACGCGTCCGAGCGGCGCTTGCCGCCCGCGTTCTTTCCGAGCCTTCCCCGTCTTAATAACCTTCAACTAACCTTTAAGCGGGAGTGAATAATTTAAATCTTATTTTCATATCAATGGCAAAGTCAAGCCAAGCAATTATCTTTTATCCGTACATTCTGTAATAAGAGCAAAGGCATCGTAAAGTTCTCCCAAGTGGGCCGAAGGAAGGGAGCGATAGACGGAGAGAGAGAGCGGAGAAGGAGGGAGGGAGGAGATGGTATCTGGAGGCGAGAGGGCAGCCATGAATTATGCAGTAAGGAGCAGCAGAAAGGAGGAGGAGGCTTTTGCTGGAAAAGAGGAACGAGAGCGGCCTCTCTGGCTTGCAAGGCAGGCTCTGCTGGAAAAACCTACTACAAGGATTATTTGGCCACAGTCGTCCATGCGCTGATAACTTCCCAATTCAGATCTCGGCATTACTTCGCAAACGAAGATTCTTAGGAAGGACACTCATTCCACGCTTTTAACAAGCGCATTGATGACTAAAAAGGCCAAACTGAGATAGGCAAGTCCGGTTGCAGAAAGCACAGCAGAAAGTCTCCTTGGGTGATGTTGCTTCCAAGTTGCGGTTCTTTCTGCGTTGTCATTTCCCTTCGAGACCCGTTCGGCGTGTCTTCTCGAAAGAGGCTGCAGCAGTGTGGATAATGCGTCTCCATGCCTCCTGATGTGAGGCCAGGGTGGACCATTGTTGGTGATCAATCTGGACGAGTCTGAGATGTTGTTTCAGGGAGTCCTTATATCTCTTCTTGGGGGCGCCTCTCTTGCACTGACCCGTGGCAAGTTCACCATAGAGTAGTATCTTTGGGAGGCGGTGGTCCTCCATCCTAGAGATGTGCCCTGCCCAGCGCAGCTGTGTTCTCAATAGCATGGCCTCAACGCTGGTGATCCCTGCTTGCTCAAGGACAGCAACATTCGTCACATAGTCGGTCCAGTGTATATTTAGAATTGTGCGAAGACAGCGCTGATGAAAGCGTTCGAGGAGTCGTAGGTGTTGGCGATAGGTGACCCATGTTTCAGACCCATAAAGGAAAATAGACAGTATGATAGCTCTGTACACACTGATTTTGGTGCTTTGCCTCAGGTGCTTGTTGCTCCAGTCTTTTGTGAAGCCTTCCAAATGCACTCTATGCCTTCACTAATCTGTGATCCATCTCTTGGCGTCTGAAGAGATGATGCTTCCCAGGTAGGTGAACTGCTGAACGGACTTAAGCACAGATTTGCCCATGCTGAGGTGGGGATGATGGTGTTCTTCCTGTGATACGGGCTGGTAGAGGACTTCCCTTTTCTTCAGGCTGACTTCCAGCCCAAACAGCTCTGCAGCTGCTGCACAGTAGGATGTGAGGCGCTGCAGGGCTGCTTCTGAATGAGCGACAAGGACAGCATAGTCAGCCAAAAGCAGCTCATGGACTAGATAGTTTAGAGTCTTAGTGCGAGCCCTCAGACGGCGATGCCCTCTCGGAGCCCTTGCTAATAACGAATGCAACCTATTTTCGGCTCTGATTTTTAAACGAAGACTTTTGTTGATCTCTGTAACTACAGGTAGGTTCCCACGGGAACCCTCCTTATCACTCAGCTCTTCACTTGATTCCTAATCTGCTGTTGCTACTTCTGGCTCCCCTGAAAGCCTTTGTGGCCCCTGCACTTTCCGAGCCAGTTTTCTCACAGAGAGAACCATCATTGCCCAGACTTGAATTTCCCATATTTGAGAGCCCATCACTTTGTGCCACAGGAAAGCTCACAATCCTCTGGTGGTTGATCTACACCAGGGCTGTCCAACAGGCGGCCCGCGGGCTGTACATGGCCCCCGAGCCCCTTGCCCGTGGCCCTCCTCTCCTCCGTAAAAAAAAAATCCAAAAAAATTTTCCCGGAAAAAATTCCCAAAAAAAGTGCGCATGCGCGGTTTTGCCTGCTTCTGATGCTGGCGTGAAGCTTTGGGAGGGAGGGCAGAGCCATGGGGAGCCCCCAGTGGCTCCTCCCTCTCTCCCAAAGCATTACGCCAGCTGCGGAAGCCGGCGAAATGGCCGGCTTTCGCGGCTGCCGTGATGCCTTGGAAGGGAGGGGGGTCCCCCGCGGCGCCTCCCTCTCTCCCAAAGCGTCACGGCAGCCGCTGAAGCCAGCGAAATGGCCGGCTTCCGCGGCTGCCGTGATGCCTTGGAAGGAAGGGGGGTCCTCCGCGGTGCCTCCCTCTCTCCCAAAGCATCAGAGCAGCTGTTCTTATGCTTTGGGAGAGGGGCGGAGCCGCGGCAGGCTCCCCGCGGTGTCTCCCTCTCTCCCAAAGCGTCAGAACAACGTGGCTGGGGGCGTGGCCGGGGCATGGCCGGGGCGTGGCCGGGTGGCCCCCCAGGTGATCACTCACCAGAAGTCCGGCCCCTGAGCCGGCAGAAGTTGGACTGCCCTGATCTACACGATCACATTATGTAACACAACTTTTGTTCCTGGGTTATAAATGCAATTTCCTAATTGGTTCTATCATAAAAACATGGGGAAAGTTTTTTAAACTGCCAAAACTTTGGGGGGGGGGGTGTTTCAAGAGGGACATCCTGCTGTAGCACATTTTGCTCTAGTTTTTCAATGAACATCTTATGGAGTTGCAACTAGTTCAATATAAATTTTTGTGACAGCCACAAAAAAGAAAAAAAAGTTTCTGGAGTAGAACAACTGTTTCCAAAGGACCACACAATTAAATGGGAAATAACACTTTCAAACCAGGAAGATTTTTTTTTCAAATTTTGTTACATAGTCTAATGTACTCCCCAAAATAGGAAGTTGACCATCAAAGTTAATTGCAATGAACCAAAAGAGGGAGGGCCTCGAGTGGCTAAATTGGTTGCCCAAGTCATGCAAATGCAGCTGGCCCGCGACTTTGGTCTGGAGTGTTATCAGTACGCTGATGACACCCAGCTTCTGCTGAGAATGGACGGCAGGCCGGACACCGTACCCGATTGTTTCCATCAATGCCTTGAAGCCGTGACTGGATGGCTGCGTGCCAGCCGGCTGAAGGTGAATCCGTCGAAGACGAGATCTTGTGGCCTGTCGCCCTGGGCTGGATGAGTGCCGGTTGCCTACCCTGGATGGCGAGCCACTTGCCCGTCACCCGTGGTTAAGAGCTTGGGTGTCAAATTGGACTCCTTGCTGTCCATGGAGGCCCAGGTCTCCATGGTCAGCAAGGCGTCGTTTTTCCACCTACGACAGGCTAGGCGACTGGCCCCCTACCTGTCCAGGGATGATGTGGCCACGGTGATCCAAGCGACGGTCATCTCGAGACTGGACTACTGTAACGCCCTCTACATTGGCCTTCCTTGTCGACAATCCGAAACTCAAGCTGGTGCAGAATGCGCTGCTTGCTTGCTGGTGGGAGCACCAGTGAGGAGCACATCACTCCCATCCTCCGGCAACTGCACTGGCTTCCCATCGAGTACCGGATTGCCTTCAAGGTGCTGGTTTTAACCTTTAAGGCCTTGCACGGTTTGGGGCCTGTGTACCTGAGGGACCGCCTTACCCCGTACGTTCCCCCGAGATCACTGCGCTCGGAAGAGCAAAATTTGTTGGTGGTTCCATCGTCCCGCTCCTGCCATCTGTCCAGCACTAGACAGAGAGGTTTTCTCTGCTGCGGCTCCAGTACTCTGGAATTCGCTCCTGAGCACATTTGAGCGATCCCTGAACTCCTTCCCTTCCGAAGGGAATGTAAGACGGCTTTTTCAGGTTAGCGTTTGGCTAATCCCAAGCGTGACTAGCTCGCCCTGTCTCAGCAAAGAATTGTAGACCTGTTCCACCTTGGTTATGTACCATGTTTTTATTATATGTTTTACTGTATGTTTTATTGTATGCTTGAAATTGTGATCCGCCCCGAGCCTGCAGGGAGGAGCGGAATATAAAACCGAAGAAATAAATAAAATAAAATAAATAAATAAATAAATAAGGCTGCCTCCTCCTCCCAGTCCCCGCAAACCCAGCCAAGCACTTTTCAGAAGTTCACAAGTCAATTTGGAAAAGTCTAGTCCCGTGGTTCCCAAAGTGGGCGATACTGCCCCCTAGTGGGCAGTGAGGCAATCCAAGGGGGCGGTGCGAGGCTCAGGGGAATTTGGGGGGCACTGAAGCCCTGTAAGGGAGTGGTGGCGGGATTCCAACTCGCAAGCATGCGAGTGTGTGTATGCCAGTTGGAAACCCCATGCAGGCGCTGCCTGGAAACCGCAGCGCGCGCCCTTCCTCTCCTCAACTCCACCCATGGCGCAGTTCTGTATCGCCCCTTCTAATCCAACGGGTCCCTTGGAAGGAAGGGGCGATAGAGGACTGCGCCATGGGCGGAGTTGAGGGGAGGAAGGGTGTGCGCGCTGCGGTTTTCAAGCAACGCCTGCATGGGGTTTCCAACTGGCAGGCTGAGACAGTCACGCGCTTGCGAGTGTGTGCCTGCCAGTTGGTCCAGCAGAGAAGGAAAGCCTCTGCGTCTGCAAACATCCCCTGAGTTGCTGTAGCGTTTGCAAGCGCCTCTTGGGAGATGGCCTTGACACGAAGGAAAATGCAAGCAGCTCCCAATTTCCAAGGTCCAGTATTCTCTATTGCTCAAGTTTAGTTCAATTCCATTGCTGTTGGGAGTTCAAAATGCTCTTTGATTATAGGTGAACTATAAATCCCAACAGCTACAACTCCCAAATGACAAAATCCATCCCCCCCAACCCCACCAGTATTCGAATTTGGGCATATTGAGCATTTGTGCCAAATTTGGTCCAGATCCAAGGTTGTTTGGGTTCAGAGTGCTCTCCAAATGTAGGTGAACTACATCTCCCCTAAATCACTGTCAATTCCTCCCAAACCCCTGCAGTATTTTCTCTTGGCCATGAGGGTTCTGTATGCCAGGTTTGGTCCAGGTCTGTCATCCCTGGGGTCTCGGCTGTGGAAGTCAGAGCTGAATTCGTCGAAGGTAATGCAAGTCCCACCATCCGTTGTCCATACTCCCCCAAACATATTGTTTTTGTGATTATTCACTATGCTTTAATTATGTTCAATTCGAAACAATGAAAATACATCCTGCATATTAGATATTTGCATTAGAAATCGTAAGAGTAGCAAAATTATTTATGAAGTAGCAACGAAAATATGGTTGGGGGTCACCACAACATGAGGAACCTTATTGAGGGGTCACGGCATTAGAAAGGTTGAGAACCACTGCATTAATACATATATTTTACTGTTTAATTGCTATTACATTTTTAAAAAAAATTCTAGGGGGCGGTGAGTAAATATTTTTCTGGAAAGGGGGCGGTAGGCCAAAAAGTTTGGGAACCACTGGTCTAGTCCTTGAATCCACTTTGTCAGAAGGAGCGACCTGTGTCCTCTTTCCACTTGAGCTGGTGATTAAAAAGATTAAGCAAATAATTAGGCGAGCGGAGATTAATGAAACAAGGAAAGCAATCCAATTTTTATGGCTGGAACAAATAAATGATTCTCAGCAAAACAGGAACAAATTGTGTAAGACTAATAAAAAGACACTTGAGCTTGACTCAACAGCCCCGATCGTCCCATTGCTTTTGGAGGACGGTCAACACAGCAGCTGCTTATACTAGGCCAGGGGTGCTCAGAACGGTGATCACGGTCACCAGGGTGATCTTCGGGCCTCATCCTGGTGATCTTCAGGCCCCTGACCAGGTTTTTTGCTGTTGGCCCTCTTCACGCGCCCCTGCACGCTGCAAAGAAGTCCTCCGTCGTTGCTCCTCCCCGCTCCCTGCTCGCGCCGCTTCCAAACGCTCCAAAGTCCAAGAGGCAGAATGGGCCCCCTCTTTTGGATTCCTCCTCCTCCCTCCGTCCTTCTCCAGCCACTCAGAGTCGTAGCAGACCAAAGGGGCGGGCCTGGATAACGCGATGCATGGCTGGCCCTTGCGCATGCGCATAAGCGCCCATTCTGCCTCTCTGACTTCTCGTGAGCTCTTGAGGCGGCACGCATGCTGGTGGTGTGGAAATAGGAGCAACGACGGAGGAGAAGAAGGACGCTTTGGGGTCATTTCCTTACCGCATCTCAAAGGCCGGCCTTTTTACTTTGGGGTGGGTGCTTGATTGTTCTGTGGCATGTCTCTTTGTTTATTTTTAATGTTTAAAATGGCCTTTTAGCTCCAAAGCCTCTCTGCTTGCTTTGTTCCTTGAAATATATGTTGGAAATATGGAAATGTGGGAGAAATGGGGTGGTTGGATGTATTTTTGCATGCCCCTTTGTTTACCTTGCTGAGTATTAAATGGCCTTGCAGTTCAACAGCCTCTCTTCTTACTTTCTGGCTGATAATATGTGTGGTAATATGGCAGTGTGGGAGAAATGGGGTGGTTGGATGTATTTTTATGCTCTGTTTTCTATTGTTGTTATTAAATTGAAATGTTGATGTTTTATAACTTCATTTTATGTAAACTGCCCCGAGCCTGCTGGAAGGAGCGGTACATAAAAATGAATAATAAATATAAATAAATAAATAAGAAAATAGTTATACGTTTTACATATCTGGGTAGGTGATCTTTGGGACTTGGTTTTTTGGAGGCGCCCTCAAGGACTAACCGAGGGAAGGAACTACCTGGTGGCGACCAAGCCCCGTCACCCGCCAC
Source organism: Anolis apletophallus (assembly GCA_030556195.1). NCBI lineage: Eukaryota > Metazoa > Chordata > Lepidosauria > Squamata > Anolidae > Anolis > Anolis apletophallus. The sequence goes on from JARBWK010000015.1 coordinate 12,499,345, forward strand.
TCTGGTCCCTCAAATGTCGGGAGGACTGGGACTATTGGACTGCCAGCTGAACCGGTGAAGAATGGCCAGGGTCCCTTACTGGCTTCCCCTTTTCATGGGGTGTGCCGGAAGTTAAACCCCCTGCCGACCTTTACCACCCAAGTTCGCTAGGTATTTCAGTGATCTCGGGAAGGGGTGTGTACGGTAGGCGCAGGCCAAATGCGAGATTAACTGCGAGATCCGGACTGAGTCATAGAAGGACTCGGCCCGGCTCTGACCTGCGTCCTATCCCTAAGCACGCTGTTGATAGACATCCAGCTATCCCCCGTCCACTCAGGTGCTGGTTAACGCCCGATCCATTCGGAACAAGACCGCCACTATCAGGGAGTTTTGTGAAGACCTCAAAGCGGACCTTTTCTGTATAACGGAGACCTGGCTCCAGGAGAGTGATACCACCTGTCTCCAGGAAGTGGTTCCCCCTGACTACGTTGCCACGCACCAGAACAGGAACGGGGGGGGTGGGGTGGCAATACTCTCCCGTGATGGATTGCACCTTAGGGCGATCCCTGCGCTCACCACCTCGGGGCTTGAAAGTGCCGGCCTGGTGTGGGAGTCTCAGGAGAGCCTGGCGATCTTGCTGGTGTACCGTGCGCCTAGCGCACCGGCAGAGAGCCTGGCGCGGCTGCTGGAGGCTGTGTCGGAGTGGGCATTGAGGTTTCCTAGACTTATTGTTCTGGGGGACTTCAATGTCACGCCCGACGCAGCCTCCGTTCCATCTGCAGCCGCGGACCTAATTTCGACCATGGCGACATTAGGCCTCTCCTCTGTAACTCGGGGCCCACACACTCGGCAGGGCACACCTCGACCTGGTATTTAGCGGGAATCCAAGTGGACCTAGCCTCCGTAATAGAGGTTCCATGGTCGGACCACTGTGCCCTAAGGATCCGGGTTGAGCAACCGCCCCTCCACGCAAGGGCGCCGAACAGATTTTGGTTCGCCCGAAGAGACTTATGGAACCCGAAAGGTTCCTGAATGCTCTGAGGGATCTGGAGTCTATCAGCGTCTCTGTCGACGAGCAGGTTCAAGCCTGGAACACCTCGTTAGCCAGAGCTCTCGACGAGATTGCCCCTAGGCGCCCTCTCCGACCCCGCAAACATCGATCCCCCTGGTATACAGAGGACCTCAGGTCGATGAAGCGGGAGAGGAGACGGCTAGAGCGCGTGTGGAGGAACCTCCGTGACGGAGCCTCAGTATCAGCTTATAAGCTATTTAAAGATACTTATGAGCGTGCTGTCAAGGCAGCCAAAAATGTGTACTTTTCTGCCTTGATAGCGTCTGCTAGCTCACGCCCGGCTCAATTGTTTAAGGTAATTCGGTCTTTGACGACGGTCCCTATTGTCCCAAAAGCAGCGATCAGACCCCTACCGCCGGTGCTTTCCAGAGCTATTTCACAGACAAGATTCTGAATCTCCGCCGGACCTTCCTGCCACAATTGATACAGTAAGAGAACTTGAGACCCCGTGGCCCTCCGCCGGGCCCACCCTCGACCGGTTTCGGCCACTGGACGCAGATGCTGTTGATAAGATTGTGGCTGCAACCAGGCCTACCACCTGCTCCTCGACCCGTGCCCCTCCTGGCTTGTTAGATCCTGCCTGGAGGGGTTACGTGGGCCTCTGTTGAACATCGTAAATAGCTCCCTTGAGCAAGGAGTCTTCCCAGAGTGCTTTAAAGAGGCGGTGGTAGCTCCATTACTGAAGAAATCGTCACTAGATCCTGCGGTTCCCTCCAACTACCGACCAGTGTCGAACCTCTCGTACCTGGGCAAGGTAGTTGAGAGGGCAGTAATGGAGCAGTTGCAGTCCTTCTTAGATGATGCAACATGGCTAGACCCCTTCCAGTCCGGCTTCCGTTCGGGGCACGGGACGGAGACGGTCCTGGTCTCCATCACAGATCAACTCCGCTGCCAGCTCGACCAAGGCGGGTCTGCGCTGCTCGTGTTATTGGACCTCACGGCAGCGTTTGACACGGTCGACCACAATCTACTGATCCACCGCCTGGCCATGGCTGGAGTGGGGGGACAGTTCTTAAATGGCTGACCTCCTTCCTCCACCAGCGGTCTCAGCGTGTGAGGAGGGGCGAGGTGGTCTCCGAGGGCTCCTCATTAGTTTGTGGAGTTCCGCCAGGGGCCATTCTCTCCCCTCTGTTATTCAACATCTACATGCAGCCGCTTGCACAGCTGGTGCGGAGTTATGGGCTGGAGTGCCACCAGTACGCTGACGACACCCAGCTCATTCTGAGGATGGAGGACAGGCCGGGATCCATCCCCGATAATTTCCAACACTGCCTCGAGGCCGTTACTGGATGGCTGCGTGCCAGTAGGTTGAGGGTGAATCCGGCGAAGACGGAGATCTTGTGGTCGGGCCGCTCGGGTGGTGTAGATGTCCAGCTTCCGACCCTGGATGGTGTGGCGCTATGCCCATCGCCTTCCGTTAAGAGCCTGGGGGTCCATCTGGACTCCCAGCTGACCATGGAGGCCCAGGTCTCCGCGGTCAGCAAGGTTGCTTTTTCATCTGCGACAGGCTCGGAGGCTGGCCCCTATATCTCCCGGAATGACCTGGCCACGGTGATCCAAGCTACGGTCATCTCAAGGCTGGATTACTGTAACGCGCTTTACGTTGGCCTTCCTTTGTCGGCGACCGGAAGCTCAAGTTGGTGCAGAACACTGCCGCCCGGCTCCTGTCTGGAACCCCAGCAGGCCGCCACATCACACCTGTTTTGCAGGATCTGCACTGGCTCCCAATCGAGCACCGGATCTCCTTCAAGGTGTTGGTTCTTACCTTTAAGGCCTTGCATGGCCTGGGGCCAGCGTACTTGAGGGACCGACTCACCCCACACTGTCCCCGAGATCACTACGCTCCGAGGATGCTAATTTGTTAGAGATACCCTCGGCGAAATCGGCTAAACTGACATCTACTCGCCGGAGGGCGTTCTCCGTTATAGCCCCTACGCTGTGGAACGCCCTCCCGGCTGGAACGCGGGCTATAAAGGACCTGCTCCCGTTTAGACGCGCCTGCAAAACTTATTTGTTTAAGCAGGCCTTCGGTGAGTAGGTCCTGCCCATGTTCCGCTTTAGCCGCTGTCCTGGGGTGTCACGCTGTCTAATTTCTGAACTGTACCTGGGGGTTTTGCATTTTGCTGTTTCAACTGTTTAATTGTCTTAGATGTTTTATCGCATTGCTTGTGTGTAGTTGTACCTTCGGTTCCTGTGAGCCGCCGCGAGCCTCAGGGAGTCGGCGGCATAGAAACCCGAATAATAAAAATAAATAAAATAAAAAATCAGTAGCTCCCATGCTGAAAAAGTGTGAGCACCCCTGTACTAGGCCAATGGGCCAAAAATACTTGAACACAACTCTCCAGACATGTTGCTGGTCCCATTCGGAACAGAGAACATAATGCTATCTTATATTCAGTTGTGAAAATCAGGGTACTTCTTAACCTTCCAGTTAGCAAAAACAAAGCAATGCATGACAAACAGACATCTTTCACCACTTGGGGGAGCTCTTCTTCGATAAACAGACTTTCTAATGGGTCTCAGTGGCTTAATAATAAAAGTGCGTCACAAGTGCTCCCATCATCCCCCATTTGGGATTCCCTCCATGGCTGGCTTTCCATGACCCCACAGGGTCCCATAATTTATTTATTTTTATTTATTATATTTTATACCACCCCTCTCAGCCCGAAGGCGACTCGAGAGATAAGGATCACTGTATCAACCTCCACTTACTCCTCAATCTGGCTTTCCAAGCTATAGACCCCAAGAGTTCGTATGATGCATCCTTAAGAGTCAAAGTTTCCCTTGATCTAGATCAGGCATGGGCAAACTTTGGCACTCCAGGTGTTTTGGACGTCAACTCCTTCAACTATATCCAGGACTTTGGGCCACAAAGAAGAACCACCAGGACTAGTACCAGAACTGTGGTGCAGCTGGCTGGGTGTCAGTGGCATTAAGATCACTACTGACTGAAAGATCATGAGTTCGAAGCCAGCCCGGGTCGGAGTGAGCTTCTGACCAATTGTGTAGCTTGTTTTTGACCTTTGCAATCCGAAATACAGTTGCATATGTCAATGTAAATTTAGGTGCCACCTATGTGTGGGGAGGCTAATTTAACTAATTTACGAGGCCATAAAAAAATCTCCAGCAAAGCATGTGGGGAATGTGGAAGTACTTCATCAGTGTCTCAGATGAACAGTGAAGCGACAGCTCCCCTGGTGGCCAGAAAAGTGAATGTTAAATAACCTCTGACTGTCTGTCTATATGTGTTGTATGTCTATGGCATTGGATGTTTGTCATGTATGTGTAAGGTCTTTAATTGTTCAAAATAGCACAAAAACGACAGATACCCTGAGTCCCCTGCGGGGTGAGAAGGGAGGAATATAAATACTGTAAATAAATAAATAAACCAGCACTTGGTGGGATCTGGGATTTTCGCTTTTGTGTTGGATGGGGCAGCGATGGCTCTGGAGGGCAGTGTTTCCCAACCTTTTTTGAGCCGCGGCACACTTTTTACATTTGCAAAATCCTGGGGCACACCACCAACCAAAATGACACAAAATGACACTCTTAACACAGTAATACATATAGTTAATATGTTTTTAAATGTATTTATACACTCAGTGTAAAACCCGGGCCTGTTTCGATGAACACAACATAGATATCCTGGCAGGAATGGCAGAAAGACACAAACTTCCCACACAGAACTCCCATAACCAAGAGAAAATGCTATAAGAGTTTGGTGGGCATTGACCTTGAGTTTTGGAGTTGTAGTTCATCTATATCCCGAGAGCACTGTGGACTCAAGCAATGTTGGATCAGGACCAAACTTGGCATGAATACTCAATATGCCGAAATATGAACGCAGATGGAGTTCAGGGGAAATAGACCTTGACATTTGGGAGTTGTGGTAGCTGGGATTTATAGTTCCTCTACAACCAAAGAGCATTCTGAACCCCACTAATGATAGAACTGGGCCAAACTTCCAACACAGAACCCCCAGGAGGCAAGAGGAGGTCTCTACTTGGGGAAAGGGAGGCAGGCCTTCCCAATGCATGGAGAGGGAGAGACCAAATAGACAACGGGTGGGGAGGGGTAATTTTGTGCCTTTATCGAGGTAGGTTTCTTAGGGTTTTAATATTCAACACACTAGATTCTCCCCCCCCCCCTTCCTGGAGGTTCCAATTTCCCACGGCACATCAGATGATCGCTCACGGCACACTAGTGTGCCCTGGCACACTGGTTGAGAAACACTGCTCCAAGGAGCAGATACGAGCCGTGTGCATACATGCCCATGTACAGATTCCTATGCACACTGCTCGTACCTGCCCCTTGGAGAACTGCTTTAAACTCCAGAGAAGTCTCTGCCCCATCCAACGCAAAAGCCAAAGTCCCAGATCCCACCAACTGTTGGTTCTCCTTTCAGGTCCAAGGTCCTGGATCTAGTTGAGGGAAAGGGTCCAGGACCTTGGATAGCTCCCTTCAGCTCAGTGGATTCCTTGCCCTGATGACAATAAAGCCAAGCCATTGGCCGCCAGAGATGCCTCTCTCATTAGCCACAAGAGGGCTGTTTTCCACTGCCTCCCACGTTAATTAAGTAATTAATAAAGCCACATCAACGCCCTCCGCTACCAGCAGATGCAGCTTGGTGAGCCCATAGTGACAACGCTGCCCATTACTTATTAATAAAGCAGCGGTGACATCCAATTACATCCCCCCACAAGAGGTAATAAAATGGGAAGTGCCATCCAGAGCTCCCTCTTTAACTCATCCTCCGCTGCTTGCAATGGGGGTGTCAGAGGTCACAGCGTGCCCTCCGTCATTGCCTGCAGCGAGCCTCATTAGTCTGTTGGCCGTTCATTTATCTGACAAGATAAAAGCGTGACCGAGATTAATTTAATAGGGAGAAGAGAGGCAAGCACCGCCAAACCCCTCGCAAGCGATGGAGGCCTCAGTCCTGCAATGAGGAGAGAGGGAAGGCCTTTGCTTGGGACATTTTTGCGGCTGATCCTTCCTTTCGACAGTTCTTCCTTTGTCACACTGAACCGTAAAGATGGAGGGCTCATTGGAGAAAAGGGAGAAGTGTTTCTGGGTGATGGTGTTGAGGGCGAGCAATCAAGGGGCCCCTGCATTCAAGTTGATCTGACCTGCAGCAGGGAGTTCCGCAGTTCCTGGATGTTCCAATTGGGCCAAGCATTGCTGGGAGGGTGGCTACAGCAAAAAAGCACTTCAGGTATATGAGTCATACAATTATCAGTTGGTATCAAAAATAATATTATATTCGCAAGTACACAAATAGGAAATTGACAGTCCACAATGGGAATAAAGTAGTGCAGTGTCTTAAGTACAGAGCGATAACATAATAGCAAAGTACAACACTGTGAGAACGAACACAAAAGTTAGGTACAGTATGGCTAGGCACATGCAGTAAATTAGTCACAATAATTCAATACAGTATTCTGTGGTCGAGAAAATAAATTTGGTTTTTTCTCGGTTCCCGGGTTGCTACTTTGTAAGTATACACAGGTAGTACCTATTAGATGTTTGAGTGGGGTAGGGAGCCAGGAGGGAAGTCCGTGTCTGGCGGAGAAAAGTTCACGGGGACCGCTTGGTGGTGCCCAGACATGCAAGACGCATGCGCAGTCTCGTTCAGTGGTAGGCTGGTCGTTGTAATCTGTGTGGGATGCTGACTGGGACTGGTAAAGGCAATGCGCAAGCGCGCAGTCGCTCAGTGGCGTGCCGCAAAGGAGCTAGGTCCTTGTAGTTCTATCCAAGCCCGGGAAGCGTTCACAAATTAAATTGAACTGGCAGAGCAGTAAAGGGTAAACACTACCCCACGGAAGTCTCACCAAGGTGAGAGAGGTGGGGAGGGTTGCCTGACGGCTATTTTTGATACCAACTGATAATTGTATGACTCATATACCTGAAGCGCTTTTTTGTATTACTACGGTGTTGCCCCCTGCTATTTAGTGTGGCTACAGCCGCAGTTCAACCAAAGGCCCTTTCTTTCTTTGCTTCGTCCCCTGACCAGGGGCAGTCTAAGGTAATTTTAAATGGTAAGCGAACATTATTTTGGTGCCCCCAAAAAAACATTATTTTGGCACCCCCCCCCCAAACATTATGAGTGGGGAAAGAGCCCCTTCTTCTGACGCAAAAGGGGTCTCGGAATCCACCTTAATTTTGGGGGAGAAGAAGGGGCGGAATAGGGGGCGCCATGCCGGGCCAAAGGGAAGAGCCAGAGGGCGGCCTCTTTGCAGGGCGGGGTGTTACCTCCTCCGTGCCTCCACCTCCTACCGCCGCACCTTCGGCCCCGCACCGGGCTCCTACTCTTTCTCCCCCCGCATGGGCGCTGCTTCCTCCTCTTCCTCGCGCTTCCTCAGCGCTTCCTCAGGACTTCCTCTTCCTTCCCAGGGGTCTCCCTGCACTCTTACTGCACTGCTCCAGCACGCCGCTCTCCTCGGCGTCTCCGCAGCAGCACTACTACTCGTTGGGCTCCTCTTCGGCCGAGGAACATCAGCCAGACGCTGTCTGGCGGGCGGGGGAATATGCCCTTTACCCAGATGATGCCCCATGCAGCGGCGTCCTTGGCCTACCGGTAGGACCACCCCTGCCCCTGACCTTAACAAATCCCCCAAATAAAGAAACACTAGATTGCAACTTTCCCTCTCCATAGTGATACATTGTGTCTCTTACTGTCTCAAACTCTCTCCATGCATGAACGTTTCCTTTTCTGAGCCGCAGACCACTGCAGGCTCACCCAGGATGCTCTTACAGCGTCCTGGGGAGGCTGAAACTGCATTCCTTTAAACCGTGGATCCGGAAACCCATCAGGCCCCCATATCCGCGAGTCAACGGATCACCTCCATTTTGGTGCCATATTTTTCCTAGATTAATTATAACACTAACTGCTATCTCACTTTTGTTCATTGGGCCTGTCTGCCCCAGGAATAACCTGTTCTTTATCATAAAGAAATACAGTTTAAAGGGAGACCAGCTGATTGTCAATTCATGGCTCCTCGCTGCATCGACTGGTCCTACCGTCATCCCGTGAACATCTAGAAGCTGTGACCTGGGAAACTGGCTATGGTCAACCCATAGGACTCCTGGGAAGCAAGCAGGCTACTTTGGACCCATGGTGAGGCGGGATTTGTAGTTTCCTTCTTCCATTTGGATGGACCCCAAACTCTCAGTCTTTGCGATGATCCCCAGTGTGGATCGTATGGACTTCCCATTCATTCCCTTTCAAGGCTTATAGATTTCCTTGAACCTTTATGAACTTTTATGAACTTTTGCCCACTTTTAAAGGTCTTGGTGAGATATTTATTTGGGGAATTCACGGAAATTGGCATTGGCTGCTTCCTATCTCGCCAGGGCTATCTCGGATCCTCTTTGGTGGTTCTGACTGGTCTTCCTTTATGGCCAGACCCCTAAATTCAGCTCGGTATCAGTATGTGAAGTGTTTTATAGTTTCCAAATCACGACCTCCCTGAACCACTGCAAACTGGATAGCAAGTGTCCCAGAAGCAAGCAAAATACAGCAGAGTCCTTTCACAGCAAAACAAAAACCAAAAAAATTCAGCCCCATCTATCAGCAGAGTCTCTTGCCAGCATCTGACCTTATCTACACACACTGTTTAGTAAACTCGAGGATGCAGGTTTTCATCCAAAATCTCCAGAGGCTTTAATCTTTACCCTTGCAATATATACAAATATACAATCAGAATTCACAGATCCTCACTTCTTGTACTTGCAAACAATCGGGAGTTATCAGATAGTCACAATAAATTCCTTATATGCGTAGATTGTTTATATTTTTATGAGATGTGTTTTATTGTTTACCTGTGCAGCACTGAATTTTTGCTAGATTTGTAAGTTACCTTGAGTTGCCTTTTGGGCCGAGAAAGGCGGGGTAGAAATGAAGTAAATAAATAAATAACATTTATTTACTTATTTACAGTATTTATATTCTGCCCTTCTCAAACCGCAGGTACACATACATGGCAAACATTCAATGCCATAGACACACAACATATATAGACAGACAGTCAGAGGCTATTTAACTTTTTTCTGGCCACCATCCATCTGCTACAATGATGAAGTACTTTCCGCATTCCCCGCATGCTTTTTGCTGGAGATTTTTATGGACTCTTAAATTTGTTAAGTTAGCCTCCCCACACATAGGTGGTACCTAAATTTCCTACTTGACCAATGGGTTGCAAAAGTCGACAACAAGCTACACAAAATTGGCCAGAAGCTCACTCTGACCCGGGCTGGCTTCGAACTCATGACCTTTTCATCAGTAGTGATCTTAATGCAGCTGACATTCAGCTGCGCCACATAGGCAGATACTCACACTGAGTCACAGAGGAGAGAGAAAGAGGGCTCCTTTCCTCCTCCTTATATAGCACCTACAGAGACATCAGTAAGAGACACTGGCTGATGCAACCCCTTTACAATAACTCTCACATGATTATGACTCAGCTATTACCACCTTAGGTCTCTCGGCATTACTTTGCGAATGAAGATTCAGGAAGGACTCATCCCACGCTTTTTACCAGCGCATTGATGACTAAAAAGGCCAATCTGAGATAGGCAAGTTCGATTACAAAAAGCACAGCAGAAAGTCTCCTTGGGTGATGTTGTTTCCAAGTTGCGGCTCTTTCTGCGTTGTCGTTTCTCTTCGAGACCCATTCGGCCTGTCTTCTCGAAAGAGGCCGCAGCATTGCGGATAGTGCGTCTCCATGCCTCCCCATGTGAGGCCATTGTTGGTGATCAATCTGGCCGAGCCTGAGATGTTGTTTCAGGGAGTCCTTATATCTCTTTTTGGGGGCGCCTCTTTTGAGCTGACCCGTGGCGAGTTCACCATAGAGCAGTATCTTTGGGAGGCGGTGGTCCTCCATCCTAGAGACGTGCCCTGCCCAGCGCAGCTGTGTCCTCAATAGCATGGCCTCAATGCTGGTGATCCCTGCTTGCTCAAGGACAGCAACATTCGTCACATAGTCGGTCCAGTGTATATTTAGGATTGTGCGGAGACAGCGCTGATGAAAGCGTTCGAGGAGTCATAGGTGTTGACAATAGGTGAGCCATGTTTCAGACCCATAGAGGAGAATAGACAGTACGATAGCTCTGTACACACTGATTTTGGTGCTTTGTCTCAGGTGTTTGTTACTCCAGACTCTTTTGTGAAGCCTTCCGAATGCACTCTATGCCTTTGCTAATCTGTGATCTATTTCTTTATCAATCTTGGCGTCTGAAGAGATGATGCTTCCCAGGGAGGTGAACTGCTGAACGGACTTAAGCACAGATGTGCCTATGCTGACGTGAGGATGATGGTGTTCTTCCTGTGGTGCGGGCTGGTAGAGAACTTCCCTTTTCTTCAGGCTGACTTCCAGCTCAAACAGCTCTGCAGCTGTTGCAAAGCAGGATGTTAGGCTCTGCAGGGCTGCTTCTGAATGGGCGACAAGGGCAGCATCGTCAGCAAAAGCCAGCTCACAGACTAGATAGGTATTATCCACCTTAGGTATTGCACAATTATATTGACAGTCATTATCCAAGTGCTATCAATAAACCCCATGTTCATCAAACAGTATTTTTCTTTTACTTTGCCATTTCTATCTAACAGGAAGGGCCAGTTATACACTGCCTGGGATATACTGGGAGGAACATAGGGACCCTCAAAGCTGCAGACACATTGTGGTGCCTTGTTGTTGATAGAAGCAGGCCCTCCCTTCCCTTCAGCGGCCGACACATTAATGCACCGCACACAGAACAACGTCCGCCTTAATATTAATCGAGGGCTTCAAGGATCACAGAGGGCCCCGGTGAGACTTTGCCTCTCATTTTGGATTCCATTTAAGTCCTTACATGAAAGGCTCGGCAGCAACACCTTCCCAGAGAGGAAAAAGTCCACCCCATTGGCTTCTTTGTGAGAAAAGCCGAGAGAGCCATTCAAATATTCCTTTTATCCTGTTGTGCTTTCCCTCTCCACACCCCCTCCATGCCAGATTATTTCCATTTGATCCAATGGCTCTATCTTTTGCATTAATTAAAAAAAATATTTCCTATACTTTTACCCCGCCCTTCTCACCCCCCAAGGGGAGACTCAGGGCGGCCTCACAAGAGCATCGTCGGATATGTTTTTGTTTTGTTTTGTTTTGTGTTGTTTTTTTTGTCAGGACCAACTTGAGAAACTGCAAGTCGCCTCCAGTGTGAGAGAATTGGCCGTCTGCAAGGACATTGTTCAGGGGGACACCTGGATCTTTGTTGTTTTACCATCCTTGTCCCTGCTTCTCTCATGTCCCCACATGGGGGGCTGGAGCTGAGAGAGGGAGCTCAACCTGCTCTCCCCGGATTTGAACTGCTGGCATGTTGGTCAGCAGTGGATATGCTATATATATTAGCTTGGGGACCCGGCAGTGCCCGGGTTATTTGAGGAAGGCATTGTGTGCCATAGTTCGCCCGTGCGTCTTGGTTGTGCCACTACCTCAACTGTGTTGTTGTTTTTACAGTGTTGCTTGTTTTTAATTGTTCTTAACCTTCTGTATTTTATTGTGCCTTCGGCTCTTGTAAGCCGCCGCGAGCCTTCGGGAGTCGGCGGCATAGAAACCCGAATAAATAAATAAATAAATAAATAAAATTGGTGTAGGCCACAGTGCTCTAAGGAAGTGAATTAAAGTACTGCAAGTCCCATCATCCATGGTCCATCCTTCCTCAAACTCGACTCGATCGACGGACTTGTGGAGTACTGGAATACCAGTCTCTCCACAGCCCTAGACGAGATCGCCCCCAGGCGTTCTCTCCTTCCCCGTAGAAATCGTTCGCCATGGTATACCGAGGAGTTGCGGGCGATGAAACGGAGAAGGAGACAACTAGAGGACAAGTGGCGGAATCTCCGTGACGGAGCGTCGAAATCGGCTTATAAACAATTTAAGGAGGTTTATGAGCAAGCTATCAAGGAAGCAAAAAAGGTCCATTATTCTTCCTTGATAGAGTCAGCTAGTTCACGCCCAGCCCAATTGTTTAAGGTAATTCGGTCTTTGACAACAATCCCAACTGTCCCAAAAGATAGGGGTTTGGCTCCTTCGGCTGAGGCTTTCCAGAACTTTTTACTGACAAGATTTCGACCCTCCGCCGGGACATCCCGGCCACCTTGGATACAGTTAGTGAACTCGAGACTCCGCCGCCACTCGATGGGCCCACCTTCACCCGTTTCCAACTGCTGGACGCAGCAGCTGTCGATAGGTTGCTGACTGCAGCTAGACCAACTGAAAACGAGGCAAATTTAGGGTGGCTTTTGCTGTGAGAGCGCAAGCCCTAAATTCCCCTAAGGCGAGGATTCAAGATGTTTTTCCTTTTTTTTTTTTTTTTTTTTTTTGCTGCAAAGTTGACATACTTTATTGGCATTTTCTGGAATATTTATTCATTTTTGCAAAGGTACCAGATTCAAGTTCCTCCCGCCCTTCATGCTTCCTGCGCTTCGCCCTGATTGGTTGGAATTTTGGCAAGCAGCTGGGGCTAGGCACCAGTTGGTTCCCCCCCCAGCCAATCACAAACCAGTGCCATCTGTCTTTTAGCCAATAAGGGAATTTCTTCGCCTAGCCAGTGAGCCAATGGGAGCAAGAGGCAGGAACATGCTCAGGACAATGGGAAGGAAATCTGGGATAAATGGGTTTAAGACATGCTAATTTGGTTTTCATTGATGAGAGGAAAATCTAAATCTGGTGACATCAGTTATCTTTTGTGTGGTGGCAAAAATTAATGACATTTCCTGGCAGTAGCATGCACTTCTGATGGTTTTTCTTTGTTTAGTAAATGTGTGAGAGATTGTGGGATTTTCCATGTGAGGCTAAACAGACAGGGCTCTTCCTGAGTCATTAGAGGAATCCCTGATCAATTAATAGATGTGTTAATGAAGTTTGGAGATTATAGCATGTCTGATTGGCAAGGAAAGACCCCCTGCAGTCCTGCAATCTTACCACCTATTGTTTGGGTCCTTGGAATTTTCCTAATGTCTGGGGCTTTTTACAGGCAGGATGAGTCATCTTTGTTACAAAGTACATTTCATCAAGGCAAAACATTCAGAAGTTACAATTTAAAATACAAGGATAGAAGGAAAAGGAAATAATAATACTCTTATACAGTTTCTATGCATTTCATGGGGGTTAGGGCATGCAAAGGGAGAACTTACACAGAAGTCTAGGGAAATACAGGAAAATATCATGCTTGACTTTCATACAGCTTTGGTACTTCATATAATTTCATAGCGAGAGAGTCCAGGGAAACAATTATTTCATATTCAGGAGTAGAAAGAAAGTCCATCTGTGTCCTTGGGAAAAACTATAAGAGAAAAGTCCTTTTTGCTAATAGCCAGAGGAGAGTCCAAACACACGGAAGTCCTTAGAAAACTATGTCTCTCAAATCACTCAGGGGTTGCCCCTGTTGGCCTGTCTGCATGCAACTCTGTACACAGAGTCCATGGCTTCAGGTCAAGTGAGGCAAGAAAACAAAGAGGTAGAAATGGCTGGAGGTCTTTTGATGCCAAATCCCAGCCTTTTGTGCTAGAGATGCCAGACCACATATGCAGGAAATTTGGAACTCCCTGCTGCAAGTCAATGAAACAGGGGCTCGACTTCATCCCCCACTTTGCAGATTTAATCTGCAATGGACATTGCTGATGGAATCTGCAACCGCAACTAATTTTGACAGCTTCAGCTACCTCTTGCAGTAGAAACCGGAAATGATGAAAAAGCACGTCTCCTGAATGGAATATGGGGATGAAATCAAGGAGGCTCCTTGATAGCAGGTTCCTGGTAAGGGGGCGATCTTGTCTCCCCCCCCCCCAAGCGGGCTGAGACACAGGTGGGAATAAAGGGTCTTCTCAAAGGGGTCTCCGGTTGGCACTTTTGCAGCCTCAGGTCCTTTCTGGTCCTGATCTCACACAGTCTGGAGAGGTGCTTTCAGGCTTCTCCCGGCTGGGCCTCCTCTTTCAAACGTTGGGAGGTTGGTGACATACGGCAGAGCCATCTGTTTCTGCCAGCGAGGTGCCATCCTGCTTGTGGGCAGTTTCCAGGAACACCCCACTTGGAGAAGTTTAAGAACAGTCACTAGGGAAAGCATAGGAAGACATTACAAGACCCCCCCCCCCTTTCCCCACCCTTTCCTTACCTTGGTCCTTGGTTAGCATAGGAAAAAAGGGAAGAGCATACACGCCTAGTGTGGCAAGAATGCTCTCAGGGTCACAGCCTCCTCCTTCTTTGGCAGAGCTGGTCTGTCTTCCGAATTCCATTTTCCCACTTCCTGCTATGGCACCCCATGGGGGCATTTTAGGTCAGCCCTCAGGTGGGGGGGCTGCCTCTCTGGGTGGCAATGGAGTCTCACCTAGCCCTCTCTTGGATCCTCCTGTGTCCTTTGGCTCCAACCATTACACCAGGGAGACCATTCAGGGCTTTTCCTCAGACTCCACACCCAGGCAGATGTCCTCTCGGCAGGCAAGGAATCATGGGTCTTGTGATCCAGGGTGATGTCATCAGTTCTTCATGGCTGTGCTGAAGACCCTTGAGAGCTCCTCCCACACACCTTGAAGTAGGGTTAGGGGGTCCTACTTTTAATCATGCACCCATTCATTCAGGGGAGGCAAGGACCAAGAAAGAAGAGAATGCAGGGTCAGGGAGGAGTGAAGAGAAAGAGAAAAAAAAGGAAACCTTTTGCCAGCTGGCTAGACAGGGAAAATTCAGAGGTGAGATGAACCCAGATGCAGAGAGAAAGAAAACCCCATTTTGCCCAAGGCACAAGGAAAGTCTTAGCAAAGCCCATTTTTCCCTCCACCTTTCCCTTGAGAGGAGGAAGAGAGAGAATGTAATGAGGATTTTCAATCCCAGGAACAGAGGTCAGAAGAGGGAGAAAATACAGGAGTGCCCTTCTCCACTCTAGCAAAGGAAAAAGGGGGGCACAATGGTACATGGGGGGGGGGGAGAGAAAGGGGAAATCAAAAAACCCTACCAACGAAATTCATTCCCATCACTTCCTGTTCCAGAGCATGCGATTCAGAATTCCATTCCTGGCTGAGATTTCCCCTCCTCCCCTTTCTTATTCCAAACCCCAAGAGAAGGGATGATGCTCACACACACACACACACACACACACACACACACAATCACTTTAAGTAAACCCATTCTTATTCTAGAGAGAGAAGAACAACTTAGGAAGAAACCCACAATTGTTGAGGCCGCAAAGTGAGAGAAAAGAGCAGCAAGGATACAGCCCCCCCTCCCTTCCCCCTCCTTCTCCCACCCACCCAGGTAGGAGACAAGAAGAAAGAGAACAAGGAGCTAGTGAGGGAGAGAAGTCACCCACACACACACCTCCCAGGTGAGGGAGCCGGGCCACAGAGGTGGCTGAACCCCTCCTGGGGCACACTACACAAAGGGACACCTAGATGGAGGGAGGGATTTGTAGTTTCATGAGAGAAAGAGAGAGATAGAATTTCCCGGGTGGAAGAGCAGGAGAGTCCCTGAGGTCATACATATAGAGATAACATGACAAATCT